>CM065377.1:4817500-5092500 GCA_033060915.1 Euryodendron excelsum
TCCAGACATGAATACTCTATAGGAACAATAATAACATTTATCAAAAAAAAATATAGGAACAATAATAACAATAGTGATCAGCATTTGCCCACCCCAACCCCCCACCAAACCAGTTAGAAAACCTTAATTCCATCATCAATATTTTTGTGGTCTAATTTGCTTTGAAATTCATCTGTTATGAATGCACTGCACGTTTAAATGAGGAACCATCTTTGTCCAACCCACACTAAGTTACCAAGAGTAATCTCATAACTTCATGATCCATGAATGGTTTATAGTAAACGAGGGATTGACTACCCAAACAACCACCATCTAAGAAAGACACACTCGTAAAGAGGATCTGTGCCTGTGCAGAAACCCATATGAAGGACTCCTGAAGGAATATCCAGCAAATATTGGATGTATTCATCAGTACTTGCAATTTTAGACATTTGGCAGAAACTAATCTTATTCGCATCGTGACTGATATAACTTCTTTTTTTTATAAGTATCGTGACTGATATAACTTGGATGTTAGAAGACTGCATTCTTTTACTACCAAAAAAAAAGTGTACAGAAAAATCAAATCATGGATTTCGGATATACATGATAAGCATAGTAATATCTGTCCACAGATACATATGTGTCATGCCAGTGTTCTTGGCTCACCCATATCCGTCTTTTCACAAATTAGGCTGTCAATGTGTTAGTTAGGTGCCCAGCATTGACGTCAATGCAACATAAACCACTCAATTCCCGACTCTTAACACTCTCAATGTGCGTATTTGTCATTAGGTAGGTTGAAACTTATTTTCTTGTTCAGATAGCATATTAAAAATAACAACCTACAAGTGATATTGGGATATAATTATTTGCATATAACAGTTTGTTGTACCCAAATTCATTGCATTTATTTGTTGGGAAACCGAACCTAACTGTCCTCTTCGTACTCATAAGGGTGCATGACACAGATACCATGACTAGGATTGTCTTATGTACATGGTGTGGTTGGGCTTCATGCTGGTTAACTGGATTATCACGTCATTCATTTAGAATCAATTGCACTTGTGCTGACACAAAAAACTCAGAATTTGCTGCTTCTTTTTTTTCTTTAGGCTCGTGCGTTTGGCATTATAGACTTCTCTCATCAATAGGAGCGTGATTGAAATTTGATTGCCTATGTAGATTCTTTGACCCAGAGTCAACTCCACTATCAAACAACTAGGTATCTGAATTCTTCATTACTGTGGCCCAAAAGTACACACTACCCATTCGACGAACAACTGACCAATAGCACTCTGCAATGCAAGATTTAAAGCTCCACTAGCTGATAAGTCAGATTAAAGAAGATGGCAGAAGCCAATTGACCATGAGTTGCTGCATTCAGTCAATATAGTTACTCAAAAGTAAGGAAAATTGTTTTCGTTTCTCAAATAAAGCTTCATTTACCTGCTAGAAGGAAAAATATATCGTCTAGGCAGAAAGAAACTCTGGGTGAAACATGGGAGAAAGGTCGCACATAGGACACCTTGGAAATAAAAGGATACAAGTTCTAAATGAAGAAACAAATCCACATTCAACTTTACGCAAAATCATTGACTACATTTCTATCAACATTACAATTTCCCCTAGATGAGTGGTGGCACCAAGAAGAACATCAAACTAGAGATTAGCACGACATTAAACACCAGGCCTTTACCAGCATAGGTCAGAAGCAACTTGCAGTCCTAACTACTTATATAATCTGTTTTACTGCAGATGCTGTCACACAAGAACAAAAACTAAAGCTTCGAAAGTTTCTAACAGCTTGGCAGTTTTCTGTTTGAAATGTGAACATACAACGAGTCATCTTAGAGCGTGCTTACCCACCGTCGTGCAATATCAATGTTGTTCTCAGCATAGTATTTGGATGATTCCATAGATCGAAGCACAGAAGCTGTCCAAGGTTGTTGAGGTACCCCAAAAGCAGCATCAGGCTTCTGATTGGGATTGAATCCAAACTTACACCCCACAGCACAAGATTTCCACTCCTAGATAGAAGCATACAGAGCATGTGCATTAAACATAAGAAACAACAAATAATTTTTAAATGAAAAAAGTTATCTAACATGCAGAAACTTGAAGATGAAAATTTTCCAAATAAAGACAAACTAAAAGGACTGGCAATTAAAGAAGAAGGGAGAAAGGCATCCCATGTTGATACAATTGTGTTCATGCATGGAAACACAATTGCCGTGATATTAATGATGCTTTTCTTTTTGAAGCTAAGTGATATCAAGAATGTTACATATAGCTAGCTCCAACTTGGAAGACAATAAATTTTACCAAGACATGTTTCAAAAATCATGGCAAATTGGCAAACATCAGCAACTGCAACCTACAAAATTACTACCATTCTGTGCAACTAACAAAAATACCCACACAATAAAGAAGAAAGCAAGAATGATGCCAAAAGCTGATGCCACTTAAATCCCAAACTTTCTAATATTCTTCTTTCTAATAGAGTAGTAGTTCTAATATGTATACAAGTAGTCAAATTACATCTTTCACAGATTTGATACAATATAGTTCACAAATTGAAATCATGTAACCAAACGTCATGGAGGTACAAAGCCACCTAAATAAAGCATGCATATACATGTACATGACTGTAAATGTTTATTGCATCATATATATGACTACTTGTATACATATTAGAACTACTACTCTCTAGAGATAAGAAGAGTGAATAAATAACCTAACTAGTATCCTAGTTGATCAAGTAACCAGAATTGCCAACCCAAAAGTATTGCAAAACCAGGTTCGGTGTTAGCAGTTGAATGAACAGCTAAAACTACTTCCGTGAGAATTAGCAAAGGAAAATCAGATTGAAGCATATTTTGAACATCAAGCAACAAAGTTAAAACAAACCTGGTCACCACCATTAACCAAGATGGGTTCCTTCTCAAAATCCCTAGAATACTCCACGGAGTCTTCTCTCTCCAACCACTCCTCGCAACTATCCACTTCGGAGCTCCGATCAAGACCCAACACACCCACCTCGTCGCCCTCTACCACCGCCGAAGAAGACGACGTGAACTGATAGAACGAGTCGGCCAAGAGGGCGGCGTTCTTGGCCATATCGAGTCGACCCAGAAATGCGATCTCTGCTATGACAACTAGGACGATTAACAGTGGCATCAAATTGGACCATCTCTTCTTGGTGGTAGTATTACTCGATGAAGCACCATTATAATTGGGTGCATCTCCCTGGATCCAACCCGGTCTTGGTAATCTCTGATTCGGGATAATTTCCATCAACGATTTACTTCTGTTTTCTTTCGTGCTTTTCTTCCTCGGAAAATTGGGGAACAAACAAGAAGAAAGCTCGAGAAAATGAAGGAAAATCTACCTGACTGTCAATTTCATACGGGTCGTCTACGCTTTTGGGTCTTCGAAGTGGAGGGATGTCAGGTTCAGTTGAATTGGAATCTCATCGGAAAGTCCACGCCTCCACGGAGGACTTTGTGGACATTCGACGGCTATTGTTCGTATCATAGACTGTCACACGCAACATATGCAAAACGTACAGATAGGGGAACAGTAGGTATTGTGGACAATTAATCTTGTAATAGACTATGTTGGACCGTTGGTGATATGGGATGATCTCCACCGTCCATTCTAGTTCCCAAAAAAGAAAAAGAAATATGTACATGCTTGTAATTATAATATCAGGAGACATCACTTGCTACTCACATATCAGAACAAATAGATATATTAATTTTAATATTATAAAGTTTGAGTGTTTATTTCTCAAGCATAGATCCATAACAAATTGTAAAAATTAACCAGATTTCTTCATCAGGTTTGGAAATACCATGCAGACAGGTATAATTCTCGAAACATAAACCTCTTTTACCTGTTCGTAGAATATCATTATGGCATATTATTAAAATCATTTTGGCTAGAAGCTTCGGAAACGTGGACTGGTGGTCTTTTACATCACTAGTAGTAACGATAGAGAGTGGCCAAATTGCACTTTGCACCTATCAAGTTCCGAAATTGGAAAGAGAGCGAGAGGGAGAGAGTTTCTTCATATTGCTAACCAGCTCTCTAAATACCATCGACTTCACTCCTCATCTATGAATTCTAACAGACATACACAGAGAAACAAGTGATCTAGTATCTCCTCGTCAATGAATTCTAACAGATTTACATAGGCTAACTAGTTGATCTTTCTTACTATCAGCGTTCAATAAAAAGAATTTATGGCAGCATTTCCGGCCACTACACTAACTAGCAAGAACCCTGCTTCAGAAAGTCTCCATAGTTTTGATTCTCTGACTCTTTCTTTTCAACTAGACACTGATGGGAAACCCAGAAGCGTTATCCTTCTTGGATTGATGGATAACTTCAACTGGCATTTCAGCTCTCTCTTAAAAAGGATTTCACATCAGGTTCTGGGCAAACGAAACTCTCAATGTTTTTTGATAGACGTTCATGATGCATTTGCTCTTCTGATTCTGACAAAGTGTTACTGGCAGTTGAAATTTCTCCCGCAAAAGGATTCCCAGAAGGCACTATCTGAAAGAGCATTAAAAAAACACTGTTCAGCATGTCATCTTGCATTTTTGAGTGATAGATAAACACCAGCAGTACAAAATCAATTCTAGACATTACTTGATCTTTGGTTGAAGCATCGGCTGCAGCCAACTTCAACCTTTTTGCCCTAGACAAACTGATTGACTTCTCTTCTCTGTCTTCATCCACAAAATTCTGATCTGAAACCTCTGCAAGAACCCCAATGATTTAAACATATTAATTTAATGGGAAATAGAAAATAAAGAAAGCATGGAGATGAATCAATGTAATAAGACAATCAACAGGTTTCACTCATATAGCTTGTGAGCCCTCAAGTCATCCAAACAAATACAAACTTATAGCCTTCTCTTCAGCTACCCCATGCAAACTACCCAGTGATGCATAAATAGAGTTACATCATCCCCCATTATCAGGCAGACCGGGTTGTACCACTACCACCTAATAAGGAGGTGATTAGCTGTTTTACTGAATATTACACTTAACCCAAGAAGCAATGCAGGTTGAAAAAATAGATGACAAGTCATACTAAAAGGAAAAGTAAAGGCAAGCGTATTAGTAGGTGGGATATCAACAACAGAATTTACTAGCATTCAAAAGAATATTTTTCAAAACTTCCAAAAGACAATTTTAAATTGTAGACATACGTAAAAAGTACTCGACAGCATTTCACAGCTTTCAACTATTTTATTTCTAAGAAAATATAATTTTTGGGGGGGAATTTTCTTTATTAGGTTCTTTGTGCTCTCTTGTTTTGGTCAGGGTGGTAATGTTTTAGCAACAGAAATGCAACAACAAACAGCATAGCAAATCAGAAACTCGTAAGAGTTGTAAACAAGAACCATTCAAATGCATTGACAAGTCCTCATTCAAATATGTTGGCACATCCAGACTGCAAGACATTATTTGGAACAGCCAGAATATGGGGCCAGAAATTGCTGAAAACGAAGGGGAGTCATTGCTGTAAATGAATTTCTCTGGATAATGACTGACACAAGTCCAATGGTACAAATAAATGATTAATTGAAGTACATTAAAGGTCCTCTAACAAAGTGAAATCTAAATTCACAGCAATTTTAAATGATCAAACGGCAACAAATTGATAATAAGGTGTAACTGAATTTACAAACACCCCACCCCCCAAACAAAAAAAAAACCCAACAAACACAAAAAAAAAAAAAAAAAAAACCAAAGACTTCCATGATAAGTGGAATATGATATAGCCTTAAAACACCATATAGACAAGGCAATTTATGACTCCACAAGTTATAGTTGATGTAGACAAGTGAGTCTGTATACGAGGCCAGTATACAAATCTGAAACTTAGTCAAAACAACAAAATGCAAGGATTTAGAAAGGAAAAAAAAAGGTGTCAGAAGACTAAAATCACTCTTCAATCCTGCTACCACATGATTTAATTAGCAAAAATCAGTAGACGACAAGAGGAGCTATTTTGTCAGTACACATTGCCACAGAATTCTCTTTTAGAGGCCAGCAGCCAAGTAAAATGAAGCATTGGAAAGTTAATTGAAAGATTACAATATTTGCTTTAGAGAGCACAGGTCAGGCATCTCCACCAAGGAAACAGCATACTGAATTTAAGTATGAATATGTTAACAGTGTTCATATTCATTTAACAATTTTAGGTAAGTGATACTCATCATCCATCCAGGGCAAAACAAATCTAACATCCATCCATCCCTATGTTAATTTTCCTGTTCAGCTAAAAAGAGATAAGAGGTGAACTTCTTAAATTGACCCCATAGATTTTCCATTGCCAAGTAAATCATTCTCTAAGAATGTAGTAAAAATAACAAGCGTTATATCCAACATCTTCCTAAACGAAGATCCTAGTGTTGTCAGTCCTCAATAGCACCAAAATCCAAAGCTGAAATTTTTTTGCTGAAACCATCACTTGCTCTATGACATCAGTAGTATTCTAAAAAGATTACAACTACAGAAAGGTTGAACAATAGCAACTGTAGCAATCAAAGGTGAAGCTATTCTTCCAATAGTTAGCAAATTCTAAATTTTCAAAGTGACATTATTCTTCCAAAAGTAAACAGAATCTAAATAACTTTCTGCTCATGACACATGACCTAGAGCTTGATTCATGCAATTACCCAGTAAAGTAGCAGTAAAAGATGACAGAGCGGGGGAGACGAAAAGAAAATACTATGGCTTAGGGAAGGATAGTTGTCGGGACAGGCATTGTCATCAAAGAATGTAGACTGACTGCATTACCAAACCACAAGTATCATTCGTCTTCCCTGCAGAGTCCCATACCTCCAGAATAAAATAATATTTGTGGGCATGCATCCAAGTGCCAAACCAGGGAATCTTTAAGGACAAAGACAGTTAAGTTCATAATTACCAATAATGCCAACTGCATCCTGATGGCATTGGTGGCATACACGCTGCCGTGCTAAACTTGTTAATCTGTGGGAGAAAATCTTCTTCCCTCTCAAGGGCATTACCACACTGCGGATCATGCTGCATTCTTGCAAATCAGTTGATGTTACGGTGCTGTGTTCACCTGAACATCTAAAACGATGTATCCATGGACTTTCTGTGACAACATGAGAACCGGCTGCACCATATGGCAAAGACTGGTTCCTCTCAAAATTGATCTTCTGCCTAACCTGGTCAGAAGAATAACTAGCATTGACAGGCAGTTGCCGGGATGGACTTGGATCACATGTGTTCTGTCCTGAGCGCCAGTAGAGCAAACCCATGGAATGGTGTAACTGCTTAACAAATGATGCTTCCAAAGCATCAAGATATGAATTGTGCTTATCATCCGTCCATGCCAAGCACTGACCCTGGTATAAATTAACCAGCATAAGAAATTCAAACTTTTCAGGAAAATAAAGAAAGATGCGATGAACAACTTGTGCAACATGAGCAAATAAGTTTTCACTAGTTTTCAGACAGATTTATAAATAAAAAAAATTGCATGATAACCATTGAAATTACTATTCTACTAGTAATAAATTTTCAATAGTTGAAGGAACTTGCCATTTTGTTTTACCATGTTTCCCAATAATTTGTTTAACTTTTTGTTTGGCCAGCTGTGAGGGTGTTTAAAGCTCAAGGACATGCTCGATGCAAGGTCTGTGATGTGACCTCCTAAAGAGATTACCAGCTAAGAGCCTAAGATAGTAGGCAAAACATGGAGGCAACCTACAGGAAATTCCATAAGACAGTAAAATTAAAGCTCAATATAAGAATAGACTAGTTTCATAAACAGAAATGAGGAGACCTCCATTGCCGCATTGTAGGAAGAACCTACACCCACCAACAATGACATCCATATAGGTCCAAGAGAAGAGCATTGGGTGGGGATGAGGGGTTTCCAATAGGGAAACTCAGCATTTTCAATTCAACAAAAAGCAAAACTCCAATGCATTTTATGTAACATGGAAGTTTCTAATATTCTCTCTCCCACCAGAAAGAGAGAGGGAGACAGGAAAAAGACAAAAACATCAGCTGACATCTATGAGTAAGCAAGAGCTCCCTCAGAAAGCAAGACAGAGAATTGATGCAGCCAAACCAAAACAGAGTTCTTCCTGTAGTTCATTCAAATCTCATCACTGGTCATCGTGATCATCATAATCATCACCAGCAATACCTCGTCCTGCCAGCTTAGATCAAAATTTTGCACTTTCTCATTTTGTGACCAACTTAAGATTCTGCAGGAAATAATTCAACAGTGTGCTTGATTGATATTTGGGACCTCTCTCAACCACCCAGTCCAAATGCCGCCATCATTGTGGTTACAGTAGTACTTTACAGTACAATCAACCAACCAACCAAGCTACTGAATTTACTGATGAACAAGCAGATTGGATGAAACAAGATGATTGCCAAGTGCCAACTGATACCCCCTCCACTAATTTAGTTAAAGCCAATTTCAAACGTATTGGTAATCCCTCTTTATCATAGCAATGCCAAAGCCGCAACCCACAAGATCGCATTTATTACAATAAAGCTCCATTTCAACTTGAATCGTCATCCAACAATACCAACCCAGTAGGTGGCAAGATGCACCAGTAACATCCAATCTAGAAAATAGACTTGCTTTTCAGGCACTCATGTATGCCGCCATGGTACATTTTAAAAAATAAAGAACTGTGGAAATCATTGATCAATTAACCAAAACTTTGTGTTTCAGTCATAACAGTTTTCTGGGGATAGTCAGTGAATATCAAGTAATTCAAGTAGCTTGTTGCGTTCAGAGAGAAGGGTTGAATGGCTAATGAAGATGACTTGCAATAAGAGAATAAACAATATTTTAGAAATGTGACCAATGTAAAGTATGAAGCCACACAATGTCATTCATAATTGCCATTTCTCTAGCCCAACTTTATATTATTCCATCACATGATGGATAGAGATTTTTATGATCACATGCCTGATCTAAAGCTTCAAATATAGCAACCACCAACGCTCAAACGGGCATGTGTACAGGATTCATTTTGGGAAATACAACTACACCTTGCTTATTGTCTAATAATCTCACTTTGACAAGTCAACCACTGAAGGCCCATGTTCTTGATGTCCTTAACTCTTAATATCTCTTTGTCTCCTTTCTTTGTTTCCCCCCTTCTTTTGCTGCTCCATTTCCCTCATAGTTATCAATCATGTACCAGTCATTGTACTGTTTTTCCTATTGATGCAGTACATACCAATACCGGTGCATTCTAGCGTACCATTTCGGGTTTATCACTATGTGTTATATAGTCATCATACAAATGATATACATAACATTACCTGTAGTACATATTCATCACGAAACATGCAAGAATAACTACTAAAGTACAACTTACTAATGATATAGTAGGGCTTCAAATTTTGTTTAATTGCAATTAAATTGACCTCCATCTTGGGTATTAGAGATCCGGCTGTATTGTGTAGTATGTTATGGCTGAGACAAGCCGATCACATCTGAAAAAGTAGCCAGAACGGGCTTACAGAGGTACTCTTACCGATAATTTCCCTAATATATGACTATTAACATTCTTTTTGGTAATGGTCTCCGAAGGTCCGAATCACAGCTCATTATACTTTTCCAATATTAAATAACAATTGTGAGACCACCTATGGTATTCCTCCTAAGATTAACGGATAAGAGAGATGAGATAGATGCGCGCGCACAACAATATTCAAATCTTCTGTAAAACAGAACAGAACGACTTTAACATCCAATTACCCTATAATATCAACACCTGTGATTTACATTCTTTTAACCTTAATCACAGTAGAATCATGATCCCAGCCAATCCGACCAACTTTCCTAGAAATTCCGTACATATGCAAGAAAATATCTAAACATATACATATTAAAGAAAAAGATAAAATAATAATCATACAGCGGGAAAGAAAAAAAAAAAAGATCAGAAAGAAACAAGAAAACGAAAGCAAAAGGAGGATTACCGGTCTCGCATTTGTTTTCCGATGAATGTAATCTTTAGAATCATAGACAATGACTGAAGACGAGCCCGAGTTGCACCGAGTCAACTCGCACCTGCAACCCTCCGCCGCGGCAAGATCTGGCGACGCCGACGGAGCCTCCAGACGACAATTCTCTTCCATGTATTGTTCAGACGATGCAGGAGATAGTCTAAATTTAGAGAAATCGTACCAAAAATTGGCAGAGAAACCCTCGCCTGGTGCTTCTCTTCTTGGAGGAGAGAGGAGAGAGCAGACAGAGGGGCGGTGCGTGATGTGTTGAGGGTCTGATGGGGGGCCCATAAAAGGCTCCACATGGAGTCGCTTTTTAGACGTGTCAGTAACATCAGCTGGGTGCCACGTCATGAAGGGAGATAATATCTTCCGCCAATGTCAGCCAGATATTTTTTTTTGGGAAGCTTACGGGGAGTTTGGATTTTGGAATGGCTTGTAACTGTTTAGGACGGTGGCGTTTCCTAATGGGAGAGTGCACTCACGCTGGGCCACGTGGGGTCGGGGTTAGTTTATGTGAAGTAGACTCCATGGTAAGACTGCTATCCCAGTACCGGCTCGGTTGGATAAGTTTCGTTTTCGGATTTATTTTTATTTTTTCATGCTTTTGTAAATAAAAAAAAAGGAAAATTTATTTTTTATGTTCTTAAAAATTAAAAATAAAATGCTATTATTTTCATTCTCATATGAAAACAGGATTCAAAATTCAAAAAATATTCCTATTCCTAAAACGGGATGTTTTGAATAAATTGACCGATGACATTTTTTAAAATTAGTTTCACCAATTTTGTCATATAATTTCAATGATTTTTTTTAAAAAACAAATTTGAAAACCGAAACCCCAGTCTAGTGCAAAATTATTTTTCTCATTTTTTTTTGGTACAAAAATAGATATGTAAATAGGTTACTTTAAACATCGTGATCCAAAATTTAAGTCTTAACATGTGCTTTGAGTGCTAAAAAATATGTTTGGCCTCACTAAACAACAATAGAAATTTAATTCAACGAAAAAATTTTGCGTTCTTAACCACTGAGAGTGGTTGTTCAATGGAAAAAATTGCTACATTTTTAATATGGACCAAAAGCATGGCTATTAACCACTCGAGGTGGTAGTCTGGTGGTCAGAGAGAAGTCTGGTAAATACTCCAACTGATTCAGGTTTTGGGTTCGAGACGTACACTTGACACCCCCTTTGTCTATAGGTCTAGATCGTCTTTTGATCTGCTTGGCCTCTGGTGATACTGAGTTCGTCCGTTTGAACAATAATTATGACTCAAATTGAACATTTTGCAATAAAAAAAACTCTTATGATCATGTTTAAAGGAATCGCTATCGCCAATAGTCACTTTCTCGCTTTCTTGCTTAAAAAAAAAAAAAAAAAAAAGAGCACGGCTGTTAGACGGTAACATCGGAAGTATCCCTACTAGTGCTCCTAGCTTGACATAGAACACAATTTTTTTTCCTTTCATGTGACGTTTGAGTTCCCGATCCCAAACCCAAAATACATGGGGATTTAATCAAAACACTGAAACAGACAGGGTACCTTGTTGTAGGGCCGGTCTTTCGTTTTTTTTGATATGCATCATCCCAACACTGGGGCCTGGCGGCGGCTTATTAGCCTATAAGAATAAAGAAGGATCTCGCACTTGCAATCCTTTGTATGTAGCCCATCACCATGTCCAATAAATAACAAATTTGAATATGTAATCATGTAAAAGATTGAAATCCAAGTTATATATATATATATATATCCCTTGGCCGTGGCTTATCTACAAGAAAGAGAGGGGAGAGAGAGAAAGGATTTTCTATGTCGAAGGGTAGACATGTTTGTCACCAGGGGGCGGAACTACCCTTTAGGTGTGTCATGGTCACCCCATAATTTTTAGTAAGCTTCTCATGTATTGTGTGTATATATAATGTTTTAGTAAAATTTTATTTTATTAGCACTTTTGTAATTTAAAATCTTACTTTAATCTAATTAAATATCAAAAATTTTGTATAGTAAATTGTAAGTCTTACTTATTTTTTTATCTAAAAAATAGTTTATAACACCACTATTACACCATTACGTTACGCTTTGTTTGAAACTCGAATTTTGATCAAAAAAATAAAAGAAAAAAAAACATGAGAAAAAATAGAATAAAAATACTCTTTTATTTAGTTTTTTTTTTCTTCACTTTTTTCTTTTCCTACCAAAACTATATTTCAATTCAGCATTCCAAAAATAAAATCCTAATTCTACACATGTCCGTCACTATGCCAAACTATTAATCAAAATATCAATACTCAACAACATATATATATATATGTATATATATATATATATGTATATATATATGTGTGTGTGTGTGTGTGTGTTTCATCAACATTAGTGTACAACGGAAAAAAAAGACCCAACAGTATTTGGCAAGGCCCTCCTGTCCTCTTTATTAATTCCATTCATAAAATTCAATATACACGCATGGAGAGGATTTTAAATCTTGCCATGTAGTTTTATTGAAAATTTTGCATATCTTGCAACTCCAACACACAGGTGAGAAATGAAAAAGTAGTCCAATACATTGAGACTTTCATCCCTTCGAGCTCTAAAAAGTTAAATGTATACACTGCCTTACCCTCAATCTTTATTTGTTCAAAGTTGGGCTGATTTTTTTTTTTTTTTTAAGATTCCGAGAGCCATTTCAAAGGAGTTGAATTCGGATTCAATACCAACCAGTCAGGTTTTCTCTCACAATTCTTCATCCCTCTTTTTTCCCCCCTAATTAGATCTAAAACCCAATTTTAAAATGTCTTAAAGTATTTCAAGATATTACTATCAGTATTTCATCATCAATATTTTCATTGTTTTTGTTTTATTATCAAGTATTAGATTGCTGAACTATATTCTCAAAGATCTATGTTCGCTTTTTTTTATAATTACATTGAATCTTTCCATATTATATTCATGTCACCTAAAAAATATCTCATCCTCCTGTTTTTATTTTTTCATTTTTCTGGTCAAAAATATATATCAATGCTTATTTTAATCAAATGATTCCTTCTCATGGGTATGTTATTCTAATTAAGAAAGATCAATTATAAACAAATTAATTAGGCCAGCGGTCCATATAGTCCGACATCTTTCTCAAGCATTCAAAGCCAATAGAAAAACTTTTTCAAAAAAGAAAAAATCATAAGTTCCAACAAATAATTTAACGGAAAAAATACAAATTCTGTACAAAATTGATTTGGCAAGGCACAATTATTATTTTATTTGGGTGAAGATTGTCGCACCGCGCAAGCAACCACCTGGGCCCACTGCCGTAATCTCGTCTTCACCATCTCCGGATCATCACCTTCACAATTCCAAAAATAATTAAATTAAGAAAAAAAAACAAAAATCGATAAACCACAGCCGTTGGACCGACCTAGACTAGAATAATACCTGGGTCGAATATAGTGCTAGGGCTCTCAACCGAGAACGACGACGTATCGGTATCAGAAACCAACGTCAACGACGACGATGATGACCTGGATAGTCTTTGGCTGTACTGCTTGTTAACAGCGCAGTAAAACTCCAGAGCAGGAAAGGTATCGGATAGCTTCGGGTCGACATCGGGCTGGTCAAACCCGAAACCCAACTCGAAGCAGGCCTTGAGTTCGTCCAAGTCGTCATCCGTGACGCTCTTGCACCGGCGCCCGCGCAGCAGCAGCTTGTGGTTGCCCTTCCGCCGCGACCAGGCCTCGTCCCGGAGCATGTCCGGGGACCAAGACCGTTGCTTGAAGAGCGGCGCAGGACGCGGCGGAGCTTTGGGGTCCGACATGGTATCACCACCTCTGTCTGCGGAGGACGAAGTTGATGTCCCAGACGCTCTTCGCGGCGGGAAGAGTGGCGGTCTAAGAAAGTAGTCTCTGACTCTTCCGCGTAGGTCTTATAATACGAGGATGACTAGGAATTGGATTTGTTCAAGAGGTATAAGTTTGGTGTCCTCGTGCGAGAGAGCTAGGTTTTGCTGCCGTGGGAACAATCTTGGTTATTGGATGGGAAACTATTGCAAATCAGATTTTGCCACGTAATGACAGTAGGGCCAATGTTGTATTTATGATGACTGGGACAGAGTGGAATTACGAGAAAGGGCTTTTAACAGCCTGGCTCTGGCATCTCTTTACAGCAAGGTGCCTAGCAGTCATTTGACCTGTTATTCCCGCGAGTATAAACCTGATAATATCACATCAGCTTCCCAAACATTATTGACAAAATAAATTTTATTTTATTTCCAAAAAAGGAGTTTCAATTTCTAGAGTCCAAATTTTTTTTGAGCTATTCCAAAAGCCCTATTGTATGAATTTGAAAACGGTAAAAGTGTCGGGTGTGTATATATGTTTAGATATTGAATATCTTTAATTTTTATTTTTAAGTAGGAAACAGAAGTAGCACAAGTTCAGAGAGACAGTTGTCCCCTTTAATTTTCATAACCTCATTATGCCCTTCAATTTTAAAAATATTTCTCAATTTGTCCCTCTTAAAATTTATAAATTCCCTCCTCAAAATTTTAAAAATTCTTTTTTTAGCTATAGTTTTAGGAATTTTTTTTAAAAAATTATCCTTCTAAAATTAAAAAAAATTCCCCTCAAACTTTTAAAAGCACTATTTTTACCTATAATTATGAAAAAGTTTTCTAATTTGTCCCCTTAAAATTTTTTAACGACCCCATACATAATTATTTTGTTTTGAGAATCTCCTTATATGAATAAGCTTATATATTATATTCATGAATTCCATCTTTGATTACAAAAAAAAATTCTTAAGATACTTCTTTCTTTTATTTTTAGAATAAAATAGTGTTTAAAAGGTGCTAAAGACCATTTCATGCATAATATGCAAGTTTATGCATATTTATATGATAAATTCGAATAACTAAATATTTTTTTAAGTACATATCTAACAATACATGTCAAATACACATCTCTACTGATACCTATATCTACAGTAGCTATGTGTTTTCATACAAAAAATACGGTATGATACAGATTGTAGCATGGAAAATCTATTAATACATATGTTGCTCGACCTTGTTATTTTGCTTTGAGAATGGTCTATATTTGCGTCCTATACTTATTGCATTGCCCTTTGTTTTTCTGGTCACAAAGCTTGCTTTTACATTTAAAAGCATCTTCTCATGATATATTTGTGACAGGCTAGCAATTGCAAAGGTGGAAGAGCAACTAGACGTTACGCTATTCATGGCTGCTTCCTACGGGACACATACGCTATACTTCCATTTTTATTTTTTTAAAACGTTGATATCTAATTTGGAAAAGAAAAAAAGGGTAATAGTTGAAAGTGTGATTGTAGTGACCCAAAATAAAATAAATAAAAAGTTGTCATGACACACGTTTAGAGGTAATGCTGTAAACGATCCAAGTCAGTTAGCGATTTGTTAAATTTAATTTGAAAACTTAACGTGTTATAAAAATATGTTCAAATTTGACAACTTATTTTTTGAATTAGCCTCAAACAAAGCTTTAATCGGCCCGAATTTGAATAGTGTGATTTTTGTAGAGCCTATAATCTTATCAAGTTGAGCTTAAAAAATTAACAAATTTTCTTAATGCGTTCAACTTTGGTTCATCTACATAACGAAATATCTCGAATGAACTTTTAACAAATCTAACTTGAGTCGAGTACAAGTAATTTGGTTCATTTAATTTTTATAGCACTACATAGGATAAGAGAAATTTTAGGATACACAGGCTAATAAATTAGAGTCAAACAATCATAAAATTTTCAATCATAAAAAATGTTGATAATTCAAAAGAAAATATTCATTATCCTTCAAACTCTTTTTTTCTTATTAGATGATGTGTTGATAATTTAAATCTAACTTCTTGTCTCATTTAAACCAATGTCCAAAGTCCAGAGTTATTTTCTTGCTTTAAGCATTACAGTATTGATACTCACCAAATACATAGAGACTAGAGATTATAACTAGGTACGACAACACTGGGGATAGGATGGGAATGATTAGGCTAAACCTTGTTATGTCCCTACTGAAAAAGCGACACCCTATCCCCATTCCCATCCTGAATCTACTCACTAAGTTAATTGAATTTGTACTATACAAAATATAATAGAATATAAAATTAAGAAAGCAAAAGGCTAAATTTCAAAAAGATATAAGCATTGAAACCATAAAATTTACTTCTATATACAAATGATACTTTGTATTATTAAATTATAATATGGGTATTTGGAATACATCACATTATAAATGAAACGGTATAAGGACATCGATAAGATCGGGTGACCGAAATCCTATTCTGTCCTAAATTGGCTTTGAGTTATATATATATATATATAATTCGCTCCTAACCTCTTTATTGATATCCCATTCTCTATTATTAGAGGTGTAATAAAACGGGTTAGGATTTTTGTAGTCAAATTGTTTATTAATTATAACATAAGCAGCACTCAAAACATGTAAGGATTTTTTTTTTCCAAATGGGATAGAAAAATTGTTCATTATTCTTAAAACACCAAGTATTCTTACTTATTTTGTTACACGGGGACAGATTCTTCACTTGCTAAATAGAGTATTTTATTCTATATGATAAATGGAGTCCATTACTATATATGGACTTGTTTGGTATAATATTTTTAGTTTATTTTTTTGATTTATAAATAAAAAAAATTATATTTTTTTTACTTTGTTATTTTTATAAGTCAAAAATAAGTAAAAAATTAAAAAGTAGAAAACAAAAAAATAAAAAAAAAACTTTTTACTTATAAATTAAAAAAACTAGAAAAAAATAATTATTCCATAAGACGACGTAAAACAGACGGTTCACCGTTGAAAACGTGATGTGAGAGCCCACAACAGTAGTCCTTTTGTTTCTAGCGATAAAGCGGATCTTGGTGTGACAGGCAGCCGCCCCCACTACATCATCTCCGTTCGATGTTCCTCAGGTGTGATGCCAAAACGATGACACTATATTGTCGCGTTGTGCCTCCTCCAAGTATGTCGGCTTCGGAAAAATTATAGGTTGGAGCCAATGCCTCTTTCTTGATGGAGGTGGGATCCATGTCACATAATTACTCTACGAGTTGTCAATCTCTCAAGATTTGTGGTAGCTTTTAAGTTTCAAACCTCTATTAATTTTTTAGGATCATTTTTAAAAATTTTGACCTTTTAATTATTTAATTTGTATAAAATAGGAGATTATATAAATTTTGAGATCAATCGTTGTATGTGCAAATTAATTCAAATACCTGATCATTAAAAAAATAAAAAGTAAATGAATTGTGTCCTGGTCTTTAAACTGGTGAATTGAGAGTTAATCCTATTAAATTCCTAAATTTATTAGTTAAATTCTCTAATTAAATTTGGACAAATAATTGATTGATATTACATATTTTTTTATATTAAAATATCAAATAATTTTTTATATATTATAATTTAGTAAAATAATGACTACTTTCTTTTATTTATTTTAAATGCTATAAATTTTTATACTTTTATAAAATTGATTCATAAAAACTTAATTATTTAAAAAATACCTATTTTTCTATATGTTTATATTTAAGTGTATTATTATATATGTGCACTTGTACTCTAAAGATGTTCGTGCTCTCAATATATTTTTACAAATGATGCTCTTGCACTTTAGCCCCGCCCCTACTATGTCAAGATGGTGGATCAGGCTAATCAGACTTTGGGGTCAAATATACCATAGTAGCTCTAGTGCCTTTATCACATAAATACTTACACTAGGTGTTAACTCATGCAATACACAGAAAGTAAGACTTATTCAAATTTACAATAAAAATGTTATAAGTAATTAATTCAAAATTCAAAATAATTAATAATACAATTCAAAATTGACAATTCTAATTTATTTTATGGCAATAAAACAAATTAACACTCTTTATAAGTGTTAACATTATTCACGAAAGAAAAACAAAAAATATGAAGTATAACAGCCTCACTTGATGGATACATTTTTTATTTAATTTTTAATCATATAAGGGGATAGCAACTATTTAGTTTGGATTTAACTACTTTTTAATTTGCTCTCTTCTACTGTAATAATATTTTGGATAGGTATAGGTCGATGGGTGGCTGAAGTTGTGATTAATAACTTTTTTAGTAAGACTCAATTGCTTATATATATTACAAAACTTATGAAGTGATTTGAATAATCGAACAAATTAATAGTTATCTAACTAATTACCCATGTGACATGACATTTTAAAAGTATTACAGTATTTACAGCGTCACGTAAAAAAGAGACAAAATATAGAAGTGAACATAATTTTTATTTATATATATATATATATATATGATTTGAAATATTCAATAGCTTAACAACCTATATGGAACTTGAAAAAAAAAATTTAAATCACTATCTCTCTTTCTCTCTTCTTTTCTTTTACTTTTTTATAAACTAAAACAGAAAAGAAAAAAATATATTTCTTTATTTTCTTTTCTCTTCCGCCTCCTAAGTTCCAAGCAGGCTATAAAACTTTTAAAATTTGAAATTGAGAATAAATTAATTGTGGAAATTTATAAATTTATTATCTTAACTGTCAAATTCAAGAATATTTTGCAGTTCAATTTAAGAATGAACTTTAAATAAAGTCAGCCAACGAGGGGCCAAAGGCTCCCTCACGCGAAAAGTTATTCAATGCTCCCTACATCACATCAAGAAGCCCACACTCACCACCATTGGTCCACGTTACGCGACCTCGATGGCTCTACATAATAAAATATTAATTTATAATATTTTGTCATACAAGTCACCAAGCCTCCCCAGAAAAAAAGCCACGAGACACTTGTCGAAGAAGAAGGAAACGACACACCAGAACTCTATCTGGGGTCCCTTATTTTACCCAACAGGAGAAAGATATATATAGAAAAGGTAAAAAGTATCTCTCGGTCTCTCATTCTATAAGTTAATTTTTTTTTTATAAAATCAATTGCAAGTTGTTTAATTTTTAAACTTTCTTTTATTTTGTTTTGAAAAATTATCTGTTTTTCAGGAATCTTATTCTAATTGCATCCAATAAATTCGTGAACTGACAGAGCTACTAATTTATTTTTTTCCTCGAAATTTTTAGAACTCTTACCATAGTTTTCATGTGAAGTATAGGAAAAATTAAGTGTTAGGGTTTTAGCTTTTGTGTGCGCTATCTTTGAGCAGAAACAAGGTTTTTATTGTATTTATGATTTGGAATTCTGGGTTGGCTTTCTTTCAAGTTAAGTTTGATACATATATACTTACATACATGTAGATATGTGCATGTGCAAGCATATCGATGTGTACATATACATGCTATGGATGTTTGAATTTGGCTATGAAGCTCAAATAAGTATTGAAGATGGAAGTTCAAGGATATATTTCTTTTCCTTATAATCATTAGTGTGCTTTGGTAAATTTTGGATCTGATGTGGAAAGACACTAAAGTGGCCGAAGTCACAGTCTGATCTGCATGAATTGGTTGGTTTTCATGATCCCAGTTAGTTGTTTATAATATTTATATTAATTGTTTATTCTACTTGAGATTCTTGATGTGTTTTCCTGGTAAGTATTATTTTACATGTTTAAGATACCCAATGATTTTTATATACTTTTGGGTGGGTTTGACTTTGATATGATACTGAAGTTTTTTTAATTTGAGTTTGTTTTTCTCATCATTTTGAAGTGGAAGATTATAGTGAACACTGAATATCATGTAAGTAGTTTCACATTTGTGGGTCCTTGGATTTGGTTGTGTTCAATATGTGGAAAGAAATATTTTGTCTGATTACTGACTCTCTCCTTGTTTTGTTTAATTTTGGGGCTGAAATTGATGATAGCAAAGCCAAAGGGAACTGGGGTTTCTATTTGATCCACTTGAACCGGATGAACATTTAAGGCAGTTTGATTCAGCTGTTGCCAGATCTAATTGCCTGAATATATATATATATATATATACCTTGTGTTCTTGAACAATGGGATCATGTTTGAACTTCAAGAACTTTGGCCACACCCCACTGGCCCTACAGTCATCCATATTCTCCTTGACCTTTGACGAGTTCCAGAACACCTTGGGTGGACTTGGAAAGGATTTTGGATCAATGAACATGGATGAACTCTTAACGAACATTTGGACAGCTGAAGAGACTCAAGCCATGGCATCCTCTAGTGGTGCTGGAGAAGGGATTGCCGCTTTTGGGAATATGCAGAGACACGGCTCATTAAAATTGCATCGCACACTCAGTCAGAAAACTGTAGATGAAGTTTGGAGAGACTTGCTTAAAGAAAGTAGTGGGGGACCACATTTGCAGCAGAGGCAATCTACTTTAAGGGAGATGACATTGTGGGAATTCTTGATGAGAGCAGGGGTGGTGAGAGAAGATAATCAATCACAACCAAACGACAACACTGGCACTTTTGGGTTTCATCAATCAGCCCAGAACAATGTAGTCCTGGCTAATTGGATTTCAGAGAATAATGATTTAGTGCCTAACCAGTCTTCCAGTTTACCACTGAATGTAACTGGAGTAAGATCTTCTCAACAATTCCAGCACCACCAGCAACACTATCAGCAGCCGCAATTAATTTTCCCCAAGCAGGCCAGTGTGGCTTTTGTTCATGGTATTGTCATGCAGAGTGGTGTGGTTGGCATGACAGGTTTAGGTACTGGGACTACCACGGTTGCAGCGGGATCTCCTGTGAGCCAGGTATATACAAAGAGTAGTATGGATACATCATCACTTTCACCACCTCCTTTTATGTTTAGTGGAGGTATACAGGGCAGGAAATGTGGTGGGACTTTAGAGAAAGCAATGGAGAGAAGGCAGAGGAGGATGATTAAAAATAGAGAGTCTGCTGTAAGGTCAAGAGCTCGAAAGCAGGTGAAAATTTAATGAAACAGTCACTACACAATATTGTTTCATACTATTGCTTTTGTGTTTATCATATTTTTTTTCTACTCGACTTTGTTTGGTTATTCTCAAGTTGATTTGAGGAACCCTACTTAGCTTCGGTTCAAACGTCTTGTAGAACTGCTATACTTAGAAGCCTTCCCCAACAAGCCTTTCTTGTAGCTAAGATGCCTACAAATGGTGTCCATTAGAACAGATTGATCTTCAACCAGTGTTCTTAATATGCCGTTTTTATTGTTGATATGCTGTTTAGAATATTATCCTTGAAAAATACTGCAAAGAGATTGCTAGTGTGGATTTAAGATCATTACCAAATTGTTGTCTTTGATAAAAATATGATCTAAGGATTGCTTGGTTGATACACTGATGTTAGCTTTCTCTTTGGGTTTCTGACAGGCACATACCATACAGATGGAAGCAGAAGTTGCAAAACTTAAAGAAGAGTTGCAGAAAAAAGAGGTATGTAAGTAATTGCAGGCTTGCAGCCAAGTTTTTTGCTTGTGAAATGTCATTTCACAAAGTATGGTTATGACGAACATTTCTCGCTGTAATATTGTTGCCGCAGGAAGAAATTATGGAGATGCAGAAAAATCAGGTACATGCCTTTTTACTGCAGTAGTTTGCCTTAGCTTTAAACTGACAAATCATGGTAGTAGTTCCAAAAAAATAATGGACCCAAAACAATATTATTCAAAGTCAAATTAACAGGTTGCTCCTTGTAGATGTAGAATGCTGCTTGCTTCTCGATTCATTTGTCCAGCAATGTAAAAGAGTGTATATTTTTGTTTGTTTCGCAGACAATGAAAACGCCCTGGGGAAGTAAAAGACGATGTTTGAGAAGAACAATGACAAACCCCTGGTAGAGTAAATAGAAAGGAGACAAGTTGCAGAAGGGTGCTGAAAACATCAGAACAGAGTTCTACGAAGGGTATTGCCAGCATTTGGACTGGAGAATGAACAATTTGAATACAAGACTTTGGCCCTAGTTCAGATGAAAGAATTGAACTGGGCATTGTGCTGATTCAAACATTGTTCTAGTAATGATAAGCAGTTGTATGTACAGAAGCATAATGTCGTGCTGCTATGTTACGTGGAGTTTGGTACGAGTATCGGGTGTAAGGTGTGTGTCCAAACTTGAGACCTCCCTAAACTCTGAATCTTTTAGAATATAAAAGATATGTATACAAAACTTGGTTTTGCGTACGTGGATAGGTCTTGAATATTCAAATATATTGTGTATTGTATGACATTCTAAATTTGATGTTTGTATATAAAAATGTACTTGAAATTAAATAGGATTTAGAGGGAGAAGGGATTTATATCTCCCATCCACATGGGAATTTAGAGAATTTTCTTTCCTGTCAAAATGTGGGTTTCTTCTTCATCAAATATTGTAAAAATTAGAGGAACTCAAGAGAGTTCATAAAACACTGTTTTGCTGTATTATATGGAAGTGAGATTATATTAATCCTGTAGATTAAACTTTCCCATTTGTGATCTCTGTTTGCTTCTCCATTTGAGTGCCAATGGCTAGTGGAATAAAAATTCTAATCTATCATGTTCATTTCGGAATTTGTTGGATTTTTTACCACCATCAAGATCAGTTTGTCATTGGCATTTTTGGCAGGCTTTTTCTATAAACTAATAGCTATGGGTACTAACCAACTTAAGCACGTCATGATGGCGGACATGCATTTTCTTTTAAATATATTTTCCTTCCCTTCACGTTTTTAGCGCTAAAGGGTAGGGTTTGGTGCAATGATGAAGCTTTTTTTTTTTTTTGTTTCTTCGGAAAGGTAAACAAACAACGGACAAAAGTTACTCCCTAACTGCATGATTCCCTGTCATATTATCTACTAGCAAATGTCCAAGTTAGACAGGGTATTCTTCAAGATATACAAAAGATTCATCTTGATCATTTCCTAAATTTGCTAACTTATTGCACAAGTGTTACCTTCCCCCAAGATGAGTTTGAAAGTGCAGCTGCACATTCTGAATATGAACTTAGCATCTTCCACCAACGATCTGAATGTTACCCTTTGCTCTGATTCTTCCTGTATTAAGTTCATTGCCCTTTCTGAATCAGTTTCCACTTCAATCTCATTGAGGGTTTTTTCCAAGATGATGGTGAGATCTCTGTATATATCCCAGACTTCTGCCTCCAGGCTTGTACGGTTCTACAATTTGTCATAGTATCCATGTAGCCATATGTCTCTCTCATCGTTGAATAGCCCACTACAACCGGCAGGTCTTCGGTCTCCCCTTGCACTTCCATCAGTGTTGAGCTTTATATTACCTGAATTAGGAGGAAACCATCTAATTAGTTTAGGTAATCTGGGACTAGTGGCCTCAGGGTTTGGAAAGCGTCTTTCTTAACCAACCCAAAGATATCTTTTAGGCTTTCATGTTTCCCATTGTCAATGTTCTCAAAAACTTTTTTGTTCCTATCTTTCCATATTTGCCAGCATGTAATGGCAAAGGTCACGTTGTAAGGATTTCCACCTTGGTGGTTTTTGTTATTTTATAGGTTGTTGTTAAGCCATTCCATTAGGGGCTTCCCAAACTCCTTGTTTATCCACTGATTGTTCTTCAAAGCTGCCTAAGCATTTTTAGCATTTTTCCATTGCCTCAACAAGTGGTCCATATCCTCAATATGAGTGCTACATCTAGGGCATATGCCATAACAATCAATACCTCTACTGGATCTCATTTGAATTGTTAAGAGTTTACCATTCTTCACAATCCATAGAAACATTTTGATTTTTTGAGGGAGTTTAAGTTTCCATAACCACTGCCAATTCTCTTTGCTAGCTAGTAATGAAATTATAGGCAGCCGAGGTAGAAAACATACCATTTGAAGCTCCAATCCATTGCAAAGAATCTGCATAAGTGACATATTCAGGAATCTGAATCTCAGTGATGTTTGTAGCATCCTGGTGAGAAACATAACCCGCAATGTGGGAAAGATCCCACTCATCTTGATCATTTATAATGTCAGCCACTTTAATATGGTTATTAATATGGGGTACAGGTGATGTGTTCGCCAAAGGGCCATCACCACACCACCAATCAGTCCAGAGAGAAATTTTTGTACCATTACCAACATTCCATTTAATGCCAGCTTAAAGAAAATTCCTAGTTTTCATAATGCTTTTCCAAACATGAGAGGCTCTCCTTTTCGAGGGCCAATCAAAGAAGTTCTTTTTGTTAAGGTATTTGGTCCTAAGTATCTTGGGCCATAGAGTATTATCATCTTGAAGAATCTTCCATCCCAATTTGGAAAGGAGTGCCAAATTTTGGTCCTTGGATTTTCTAATATCAAGGCCTCCATCCTGTTTTCTTTACCAGACATGGTCCCATTTAATAAGATGAATCTTTTTTTTTTTTCCTAGTAGTGTCCCTCCATAAAAAAATTCTATTAATTTTGTCAATTTCATTGCAAATACTCACAGGTAAGTCAGCAGTTTGCATGCTATGATTAGGAATAGAGGAAGTGACAGATTGAATCAAAGTAGCTCTACCAGCCATAGAAAGACTTTCAGTTTTCCACCCAGCAAGCCTATTTTGAAGCCTCTCAAGTATGTGGGGTGGTGTTAGTGGTGAGAACTCTCTCTCTCTCTCTCTAATTTCGTACCCTCTGTTTCAATTGGTTTTTGTGTGTTGTATTGAAATGAAACGAAAATCTGGGTTGTGTTGATGTTTGGACAATGTTGCAGCTTAGCTAATGCTTCGTGTTATGGGGAAATTGGTTTAGAGTTTGAGATGCGATGACCGGGTTTGGGGATGGTCAGTGATATTGTGTGCGGCAGAAATAGGGGTGTGGCGATCTTAACGAGATGGTTGGGTGTGGCGAGGAAGGGTTTACAGAGAGGGAGAGAGTGACGGTGGTGCCTGATTGAGATGAGAGATGGGGGAATTAAAGAATTGGGAGTAAATGGAGAGTAAATGTTCATAATTAATTTGTGAATAAATGAATTGGGAGTAAATAGATATTATATATGTGTATTAGCTGTGTCCACATATATATATATATATATATATATAGACAAATGGTAATATGTGTTCTAAGGACATATATTAAGAAAAAAATTAATGTATTAACTTTTTAAAAAAAATAAAGTATTAATTCTTTAATTTAATAAACTTTTAAAGAATATAATTAATGAGGTTGTTAGTATCATTTCAGCATTTATATTATCTTGTATATTTTAAATGCCAAATCTACTCCTATTAAATTTACATATCTTTCTAATTATTTAATTAAGAATAATTTAAACTTATCTAATAAAATAAAATTTAAGATAACTAAATTAAATTAATATATTACATATTACAATTGACCTACAGATGTCTAAAAATTTCTTGGGGAATCAAAAAGACAAAAAATAAATTGATATAGTAAAATAATTAGGTAAATATAAAATTTAAAAGCCTTGCATTATGTATGCATATATACATGTGTGTGTAAATATATGTTTAGGATAAAGACTAAAATAGTTGTATTATAAACATATAATTTTAAATTTATTATTCAGTTTGTCGTCATACAAAGCTTGAATTTAAAATATTTTATTCATTAATATTAATAATGCCTAAAAAGTACTTTAGATAAATTACAAGAGTTCAAATTTTAAATCTCTCCATTAATACGATAGTTGTATTGAAAAAGAAAGTCATTATCTTATTTAAAACTCTTAAATGAATATTTTTCTTATAGTTTGTATTTTGTATGAAATACATTATATTAATTAGTACTTACATTAAGGTCGATGATGGGCCATGAGTTCACATGTTGTGATTCAAACGTATAGATAATACGTAATAGAACAGGATTGTAACTGTAATATTTTTGAAGAGTGTAACAACACTTGTGCTTTAATGGTGGTCCTAAAGATTGGTTTATGCTTCGTAAGTGACAATAATGGCTACAACAGTGGAACATTGGTCTTGCCGGTGGTGGGAAGGTGACCCGGGTTGGTCTATGGTGAAGAAAATAAATGGGAGATGGTTATTATAATTGCAGGTGTGCTACAGCTAATAATCGCAAAAAAAAAAAATTGTAAGGAGAAAGTGGGGAAGGAGGAGGTGCTGGTGGTGTGAAAGTGATGAGGGAGGCAGCCGCAGGAGGAGGTGGTGGCGTGGTGGAAGTGGAGGTGAAGGTGGAGGTGGAATGATGAAAGCGAGATGGTGGTGGAGATTCCTGCATTGATTGTCTAAGATGAGTTAACTCATTATATTATGTTATTCAGTCAACTAATAGTATCACATTTATTAAAGAGTAAAATTGTTACTATGAAGAAAAAACAAAATGATGCCAGCAAAAATCATGATTGACCCTAATAGTAAACTAATAGTCAGGAAAAACTAAAATCAACAACTAAATTAAAAGAGAGGTCCGTGTTATTTTTAAAATCACGAGAGAACTGTTATTATCAGATATCTCAAGAGAGATTATTGTAATTTATTCAAAAACTTTTAGTCTAGGCCTAGCCAAAAGAGGGCTTGCCCAGACCAATTTCCTCACGTAAGGCTACCTAATCGCTCAATCACCTGTTATAGTTCTTTAATAAGCTTTTTAACTTGTATGACATGACTAAGGGTCTACAGTTTTCTCTAGTTTTTTCTTTAAATTTTTTTACTTATAAACAAAAAAAATTAACTTTTTCACTTTTATAAGCTAAGACAAATAAAAAAGCAAAAAATAAAAAAGAAGCATAAATACTGAAAAAATCAACCCAAAAAAGTTTTAAAAAGCCAAAACCAAACAAGCCCGTTGAAACTTATCTCTATTTGGTGTTACAACTAGGTGCTTGTGAAGAGCCTTATTACAATCAATTGTTAAAAACTAAGATGTGAAATTTTAAAAAAAATCCTTCTATTTAATTTTAAAAGGCGTGATAACTGGACAAACATGCTCATTATTTACTAATGTAATCTTTAATTAGAGTGCTAACACTTTATGTTGACTCGAATTACATTGATACAATTTAAAAGATTGAGGAACTAAATTGTCTAATTAGAACTAAAAGGACTACTCGTCCTAAACTACAAAGTGAATTTTACCCATTTTACCAGGCAAACAAATAGAATAATTTGTAACCATATATATATTTTTAAAATTAGTCATAAGCGAACCATGCTTAACCTCTTGGCTCTCAACTAATGTTGATTTTGGGGTATTGGCTCTCATTTTTAAAAAATAAAATATTAAGAAAGAAAGAGAGGGAGAGATTCTTGCAAAGAGAAACATATATACATTTTAATTATTTTAGTGAAGCTTTTTTATTTGTAATTATTGCTATTTTTTATTTGCATCTATCTACCATACTAAAAACAAGAATTATCACATGATTTTTCTCCTATTTTTTATTTGCATCTATCTATCCACTTAATAAAAACAAGAATTACTGAGCATTTATTAGGAGAACTTGAATTTTTACTCAATACTTGATGGATTGCAAGTGAGCTCTCCAGAGTCCACCCCTTTATATAAGGGCCGAACTACTCAATGGACGATGAAAATTATTTTGATCCAAGGGCCGAACTACTCAATGGACGGTGAAAATTATTTTGATCCAAGGATAGAGAGTGAATCTCTAAAATCTTTTGACATGATATCTAGATACTTTTATATAATCTAGAATCTCCTAACAAGATATCTAGATACTTTTATACAGAGCTTTTTTAAGAAGCTACCTTAAAATACTCCATCTTATTATAATATTAGAGGGTGTGACACATAAGATGCATGTGCAACTCTTCAATTTATAATAGTTATAAAAATGTGAGGAATAAGAAAAACTGTCATTCAATTATATAAAGAATTTGAATAGTCAAAATTATTCTTAATTGCTTCAATAAATAAACTGAAATAAATCTGTAAACTTCTAAAGATATTTTTGATAAATGAAAGTGATATGCAACTTCCACGATAGTCCATTTATATATTATAAGAGATATTATAACATATATACGTGTGTGAAAACTTTCTATAATATTTAACACGTGTTCTAAGTTTGTGATGCCAGATTGCAATCCAAGTAAACATTTGTAATGCGCCCAGTAAGCACCAACTTGGCGGGCCATGACAGATAGCCCAAGAATGCCAATCCCGTTTCATTAATATCGAAGAGGGCACATATCAAAATTTTAGCAACTGCTTTAAATTGAAGGCAACTTCCTTTTGCCCTGATCGACCAATCAAAAGTTCAGTGACCCCTCCCTCTGTGAGCAACTTCAGCATCAATCGTTGTCGTCAGCTATGGTAACCGTCAGCCCTACAAACCAAACAATCAGGGTTGGCAGCCTCTACCACCGTCATCAACTCGAATCTCTTTCACCGGCTCTCCTCTTTATATATGATCAGATTTTGAATAATAGAAGTGTTTCAACTTCTAGGCCGATTTTGCATGAATTTATCACTACAAACTGGTCGGGAATTCGACATTTTATCTTTAGTTTAATTAGGCAATTTTATTGCCTGAACCCAACTCGGTCCACCCAAACCAATATCCACACCTAGCCTAAGTTACTACTTCGAAATTAAATGCGTTGGTGTATATTACTTGGACATAAAGCAATGGTTATTTTACTGCATTGCCTATAAAATCACTTAAATAAAGTCGTTGCCTATGAAATTACAAAAAGAGAGAGAGAGTGAGAGCAAGAACAACAAAGAGATGGAGCGAGAGAGGGATTGTTCGCTCATCGACCAGTGACAAATTTTATTTTCCAGGTTTGTATCCTTTTTCTAAATTTGATTAGTAGAGTTTTGCATGAAGCTTTTTTTTATTTCAATCTGTCTATCCATTATAATAAAAACAAGAATTACCACCTGATTTTTCTCTTATCCCTATTAGACATGATTCACATGTGATGCTTTATCACAACCTCAAATCTTGCTCCATGATTCACATGTGATACTATAATTTTTCTCTTTTCATCATGTCTTCCGATCAAGTCACTGAAAATTTCAACGCCACTGCCCCTTCTAATGTTCTGGCCGCTGACAATTATAGTAGTCCATACTACCTTCATCCTTCAGACAATCCTGATAACATTCTTGTTTCCAATACTCTTATTGGCGACAACTATTCTACATGGCGTCGTGCTATGATCATGGCTCTCAGAGCCAAAAGTAAACTCATGTTTGTTGATGGCTTTTTACCCCCACCTGATGCAAGTTCTTTTACCCATGCACCATGGATAAGGTGCAATACCATGGTAATTTCTTAGCTCCTCAATGCAATTGCCCGCGATATTGGTGATAGCATAATCTATTGTGACTCTGCCTCTATTATTTGGAAAGAATTGCATGAGCGTTTTTCTCAAAGGGATGCAGCAGAAATTTTCAACTTCATCGTGACATTGTCACCCTTCGCCAGGATCACTTGTCTATTGCTACATACTTCAACAAACTTAAGTCTCTTTGGGATGAGCTTTCAACTTATCTTGCTCTTCCTTAATGTTCTTGTGGGGAAATGAAACCTTTGGCTGATCTCCAACAGCAAGATCGCTTAATGCAATTTTTAATGGGTCTCAATGACTCATATAATGCCCCACGATCTCATCTTTTTCTTTTGGATCCCCTGCCTACTGCTGCAAAAGCATACTCATTGTTGCTCCAAGAAGAACGTCATCAGGATCTTACATCTGTACCCAACCAAGATGGAGTGGTTGTGGCCTCTGTTCAACATCAAATACATTCTGGTGCCCCAGCAATACTAGATCTCATTGCTGCTGTTGTTCAACAACCTCTTTCACATTCATATGATAATCAACATTCCAAATAACGTCGTGAACGACCACGCTGTACTTATTGCAAAAAGGTTGGTTATAACAAGGAACGTTGTTATGCCTTGCATGGTTATCCAAATCAATCTACTCGTCAGGCTAATCATATTCAAGTGCATCCTTTAACTGAAGAAGCAGGTCCTTCTAACTCTGTACCACAGCTCACATATGAACAATATAGCTAACTGATGTCACTCCTTTCCAATGGTAACAATAATTCTTCTGCCAACCTTGCTGGTAAGTCTCGCAATTTTAGAGCAAATTCCTTCTTTTATGAACCTTGGATTGTTGACACTGGAGCAATAAATCATATGGTTTGCTCATCTCATTGCCTCTCTAATTGCATCACTACCACACATCTACCACCGGTCAAATTATCGACTGGTGAAGTTGCTTTCATCACTCATGTAGGTGATGTTGTTATCTCACCTGCTTTTATACTCAAGAATGTCTTTTGTGTACCCTCTTTTAAGCACAATCCCCTCTCAGTAAGTGCCTTAACATCTGATTTGAACTATTCAGTTTTTTTTAACTCCCAATCAATGTCTTTTTCAGGACCAGCGTACGAGGAGGACGATTGGAGTGGCTAAACGGCAAGGTGATCTTTACTTACTCCAACTAGATGCAATGGCCTTTCATGCTAAATCTTCCCCAGATTTTGACTTATGGCATTGGCGTTTGGGCCATCTTTCTAATTCCCATTTGCATCTACTTTCCAAATTAAATAAAGACATTTCTAGTCTTAGGAATTGTTTATGTACTATTTGTCCTATGGCAAAACAGTGTCATTTGCCATTTCCATCTAGTGAAATGAAGTCTACTTTTCCTTTCCAACTAGTTCATTGTGACATTTGGGGGCCCTATTCTACACATTCTTTATCCAGTGCTCGATATTTTCTAACTTTGGTGGATGATTATACTAGATGTACATGGGTTTTCTTAATGCGTTTCAAATCTGAAACATCCTTTTTACTCAAAAATTCATTTCCACTATAAAAAATCAGTTTAGTTCATCTGTTAAACAAATTCGGAGTGATAACGGATGGGAATTTTTCAAGCAAGAAATAAAATCATTTTTTATAGATAACGGTATTTTGCACCAACATGGTTGTGTCGCTACCCCCCAACAAAATGAGAGTGGTTGAACTAAAACACCGTCATTTACTTAAGTTGCAAGAGCTTTGTGTTTCCAAGCTAATCTGCTTGTAAAATTCTAGGGAAAATGCATTCTTACTGCAGCCTATTTAATTAATAGGATACCCTCTTTTTTGCTCCACAATAAAAGCCCTCATGAACTTCTTCTTAATTCAAAGCCTAATTATGCTCATTTGAGTGTCTTTGGTTGCTTATGCTTTGCACATAATGTCCACCACAAGGATAAGTTTGCTCCTCGTGCTCGTCGTTGCTTCTTCATTGGCTACCCATATGGCCAAAAGGCTTACAAGGTTTTTAATCTTGACACGCATACCATATTCACAAGTAGAGATATTACCTTCCATGAAACTGTCTTTCCTTTTCATGAGAAATCACACCATCATGGTGATCATGCTGTCATTCCTATGCCCATTGAAGACTTTACCTATTCAGCTCTAATCACTTCTTTTGAACCTGAACTTTATTCAAATACTCTTGAACCCAATTCTCATCTTTTTTCCCCTAATCATACTTCAAACACAAATTCATCATTGCCTCATTCATCACCTGTTGCAATAATTTGTCGTTCTACACGCGTTCATTTACCTCCACCATATCTTGCTGATTATAAGTGTTCATTGTCTATTGCACATTGTGCTTTCTTTTCTTCAATTTCCTCTTTTCATGGACCTACTAGTTTCAACCAAGCTATGAAGGAAACCCACTGGAAAGATGCCATGGCAGTTGAGATAAAAGCTTTGGAGGCCAACAACACTTGGACTCTTACCGCCCTTCCACATCACAAAAAACCAATTGGTTGTAAATGGGTGTTCAAGGTCAAATACAATTCGAATGGCACATAGAACGCTACAAAGCACGACTTGTTGCTAAGGGATGTACATAGCAAGAAGGACTTGATTACCATGATATGTTTGCTCCTATTGCTAAACTTGTCACTATGCGATGCCTCCTACCAGTTGCTATCAACAAAGGCTGGACGATTTATCAACTTGATGTGAATAACGTTTTTATTCACGGAGACCTCCATGAAGAAGTTTATATGAGAATTCCTCCCGGTTTTTCTAAACAGGGGGAGTAAGGAGTATGTAAGCTGCAAAAGTCCCTTTATGGCCTCAAACAAGCATCTAGAAATTGGTTTTCGAAACTGCCTAGTGCACTAATTAAAGTTGGTTTTTCTCAATCCAAGGTTGATTTTTCATTATTTATGAAGCACATTGGAGATTCATACTTTTGTCTTAGTCTATGTGGACGATATCATCCTCACTAGAAATGACTCTAATGCTATTACAGCTCTCAAATCTCTTTTTCATAACAAGTTTTGTATCAAAGACCTTGGAAATCTTAAATATTTTTTCGGTATTGCAATTGCACGATCCAAACATGGCTTATTCCTTAACCAAAGAAAATATACTCTTGATATTCTTGAAGATGTTGGTTACCTTGGAGCTCGACCAGTTGCAACTCCCATGGAGCAGCACCTAAAATTCAATGTTGCTGATGGTGAATAACTTTATGATCCATCCCTTTACCGACGCCTTATTAGGAGATTGCTTTATTTGATGATCACCCGCCCTGATATAGCGTTTGCTGTCAACATTTTAACTTAATTCATGCACCAACCCCGCCAACCACATTATAATGTTGCGATACGTGTGTTGCGCTACTTGAAAGGTACTCTAGGTAAAGGGATTTTGCTTCGAGCTGATGGACCCCTTCAATTAATTGGATATGACTCAGATTGGGCTAGTTATCCAACCACACAGCGTTTCACAACTGGTTACTGTATCTTCTTAAGGATAGCCCCATCTTTTGGAAAACAAAAAAAAAACATGTTGTTTCTCGTTCCTCTACTGAAGCAGAGTATTGCTCAATGGCCTCTGCATCATGTGAGATCACATGGCTTAAATATCTTCTCACTGATTTAGGTGTTCAATATCCTAAACCTTCAATTCTTTACTGTGACAATCAAGCTGCCTTACACATTGCTGCAAATCTAGTCTTTCATGATCGTACTAAGCATATAAAAATTGATTGCCATCTCATTCGGGAGAAAATCCAAACTGGTTTGTTGCAGATAAAATATGTTTCTACATCCCATCAACAAGTAGATGTTCTTACAAAAGCACTTGGTCATGATAATTATCATTAGCTGGTTGACAAGTTGGGTGTTACTGACATATTCACGCCAACTTAAGGGGGAGTATTAGACATGATTCACATGTGATGCTTTATCACAACCTCAAATCTTGCTCCATGATTTAGAGTGCTACGATATCTCACCCTTAAACCATGCTCCCATAATTTCTGTATAACTCCACTGCATAATCTAAGGATTGATTATTGTATTCTTATTGCAATATCCCATTAATCAAGGGATTTGTGTCTATAAATCTTTGTATATAATACCATTACATGATCAATGAGAATTCAAGTTCCAGAAAACTTTATAAGAACTATATAGAGCATTTATTGTGAGAACTTGAATTTTAACTTAATACTTGGATGGATTACATGTGAGCTCTCCACCTTTTTATATAGCCATTCACTTAATGAATGATTGAGATCATTTTGATCCAAAGGTAAAGAGTGGATCTCTAAAAAATTTAACAAAATATCTAGATATTTTTATGCAAAATTTTTATACAAAATTCTTTGAGAAGCTATCCACCCTTGCCATTCTAAAATATTTCACCATATTCTAACATATTCACTTGTGTGAAATCTTCCAAAATCTCTATAATATGTAGCATGTCCAAGAATTAGTAGCGACTTTCAAAATCTCTCCTCATGTCATGGTTTCTAGCCCTCATCATTTGTCTCTATCCCAAAGCTTGAATCGCACCCCCTTCCCATCCCTTTAATAATAGTAGAAATATATTTTTGATATTATTTCTATGTCTTAAAAATAAATATAAAAGTACATAACATTGAAAAATATCAGTATAAGCCGAAAAGTTTGTTTCGCCAGGCCAACCTTCCATACCACTCGATGCGAAAGAGTATCAATAACTCTGAGTAGGGTAGATGGTCTTTTAACCTGGACATGTCCCATTGCTATCATTACCTAACACCTCCTCCTCCTCACCCAATTTAGTTTTGATTTTGTTTAAAGTAGTGTTAAGTACACAGAAAAAAAAAAACTAATTTTTAAGGAATAATTACAATAACATCTTTTAAACTATGATTCAATATCACTGAATTCCTTTAAACTTTAAAATGTAACACATTTAACTCATTAATTACCAATTTATATCAATTAATATTTTCTGTTAGTAATATATGAGTTAACTGTTAGGAGAGTAGATAAAAATTGTCATGTGATTGTATGTGTTCACAAAAGTATGCTTTTATAAAATAAATTGAGCTTCTTTTTTTTTTTTAAATAATTATTTAATGACTGAAATTACATTTGGATTGCACTGTATGTACGTGTCAAGGGACATTTTAAACATTATATAATTATTATAAGAGAAAGCGAAACCATATTTCTGTGAATATATGCAAGTCACATAATAATTTTTCTTTTATTTTCTAATAGATTGCTATTAGAAACTATTGATTGATACAAATTAGTAATTTAAGGAGCAATGTATTGCGTTTTAGAGTTTAAGGGGTTTAACAATATCGAGTCGTAGTTCAATGGGTGTTCTTGTAATTAATTCAAATTTTAAATGAGATTAATTATTTAAAACAAAATATCCGCTAAATGACTTTTCTTTTGTTTGACCAAGAATGAAAACTTGAAACTTGCGGAGGAAAGAGGAGAGGGCCTAAGAGAGAAAAGGAAGTGAAATGTGAGGAATAAGGTTAAATTATTTTTTTTACAAAATTAAACAGAAAAAAAAATAATTTTATTCATTTTCTCTTTTTTTTTTTTCCTTCTCGAGTTTCTAACATACTTTTAGTAATTATACAAAATTTTTTTTTTGTCAAATGTCGACTAAGATTTCTTTTTGATAGAAAGTCAATCTACTTGTATAACTTACTGATATCGGCTAAGATTTATATATATTTTTTCATGGAAACGGATGGGTGGGCCCAAAAGCAATAACAGTGCGAAGCTAAGCGCATCGAGTCAGCAAGTGCAGCTAAAGTTGGATAATTTTCCCTCTTGATAAATTATTCAGTATTTATAGGGTAACATATCATTTTTCAGTTCACTATTAAATATGATCAAATATCTTGACTAGTAGCTGAAAATATTCACTTATTGCAAGCGTAAGAGCAACATATGTTACGTTCAAGGGCACTGATTGACCCCATCTAGCGGGGGATCTCATACGATGATGAAGGACGTACAAGCGCTCTAATAGCACTGGATAATTTATATTCGCCCTCACGCTACGCCACACACCGATCATTATTCATATATCTATCTATCCCCAGATTCATCACCCCTCGCCGTCACATTCATTTTCACTTTTTCAGAAATCGAGAAAAACGTGCTCTCTACCTTCCTTTGTTTTGGTATACCACCCCGTTCAGCTGCGTATCGTTTGTCTTCTTCTTCTTCGGGTTCCTCTTGCCTCTCTCCGGCAATTTGGTCCCCATTCATACACATACACGTACACATTCAATAGATACATATATATATATATATAAGTTTATTACTTGTAAAGAAATACGCACGGATCACTCTCAATTTCGAGATCGGTGTTTGCGTTTTGCTGAGCCAATGGCTTCTTGTGCTTCTTACACTTCTCGTCCGTCCTTCTCTCCATATTGCGCTCTCGCCCTCACAAACCCTAAGCTCTCTTTCTTACCTCGTCGCTTTCGGCAGCGTTCATTTCAGCCCAAAACGGGCATTAGGGTTCGAATCTCCCCTCCCCGTCTAAGAGTTTTCTGCCTCCGTGAACGCAAAGGTAATCTCTCTCTCTCTCTCTGTCTCTCTCTCTAGATATATAGATAGACATATGTATTATGTGTGCAGAACAGATTGTGTGATTCTGGTAATTTGTTTTGGGTTTCTGATTTTCAAACGTCTTGTGCTTGTTGGTCTTGTAGTGTCTAATCGATGGAAAAATCTTATTGCATTCAGTTAATTGCAAATGCGTTAGTGATAATTCATGTTTAGGGAAGCACACAACCAGTTTCTCTGAAAATGAGATCAAATTTACTAACGGAAGACAGAGAGGGGGTCAGTTATCTGGTTGATATCTCCCATCTTCTGCATAATCAGGGATCAAATTTTTAAATAGCCGCAATTGCATCTATTAGGTCCATTATCCATATCTAATCCCATATGTGATCCAGGGGACATGAGATTTAGAAGTCTTGAAGTTGTTTAAAGGATACTATACATTTCGTTTTAGTAGAAACCCAGTTTTTGTGGAAACATGTTAACTTCTTCATTTATAATGGATTCCTTCGTATATGCACTTTCCATTTCTAGATGCATTGGAATATAGGAACTGGCTGTTTGGAAGTAGAGGATCTCACTGTGCAAGTCAAATGGCTGTTTATACAAGGACCCTAGCGGTGTTTAGCAGACACCTTTCCTGTTAAGTAAAATCTATTTCACTGAAAAAATGGTATGCAAGTGCAATCCGGGAGCATTCGTTTTGGTATATTTGTGGTTCAAATATTAATTTTAGTAGTCTATGGACTTACGTTGTCTTGTTTTTATCTTGTTTCTTGATAAGTCGACCACTGTTTTACAGGCTGAATTAAGCCTATTCTTAACTATATTCCTAAATATTGATGTCTCTAGAATTTTTCATGTATTACTGTAGAATTGTCAATGCAGTAAGTTGCCTGAATAAGCCTGCCAGTTCAATAGCATTTATCCTATTCTTTTGTGAAATTCCAAAGTTATGATGCCATCTGCTTGTAGAAAATAGATCTATAGTGTCAATGAAGATAAAGATTGTGGATGAAACCTTGCTACTAAATTCCATATTAGCATAAGTTTTAATAAAACTGCCCCCATTGGGATTTAAAATTTAAGTCTCAGTTACTGGAAAACAATGGAAGTGCAAGGCGAAATAGAAACTCATTACCTGGAAAAGAATGCTATGCGTAGCTACTTCCTTAATGATGATTACCTGGATGGCATAATTTGAGAAAGGATCCAACCAGATCTTTGCATCTACTAAGAGATAAGGTGATGCAAATGAAGTGTCAGGTGTCACTTTAAGATGCCATTAGAGAAGTTCATAGACCGAATGAAAGGTAGGAACAGAAGCAGCATTGAAGTGCAGAAATTGGGAAAGGTAACCACTTGAATATTTGTATTTATTGCTCCCTCTGGTCTATGTCATGCGTGTGTGTCCTTGCCTACATGGGGCACTATTCTATGGGGGACATCCTCTCATCTGCCAATAAAGTGAGCAAGGAAAACAAAATATACAAAGTAAGGGGGTGTTTGGACGTAGCTTATTTAGTAGCTTATGACTTATGCTTATGGCTTTTTTTAAATGTGTTTGAGTGAGTGGCTTAAAAAAGCAGCTTATATCTCATCACGTTTTTCGAGAAAAGCTATTTTTAAATGTAACTTATTGAAAATAGTTTATAACTTATAGCTTATGACTTATAAGCACGGCATCCAAACGTCCTCTAAATTAGAACCCAAAAAAAAAAGAAAAGCATAAACATAACTAAGTACTTGACTGAATTTGATAAGGTACCTAGGAAAATTTTTTTTAGAGAAAAGTTGAAGAGAAATATAGCAACAAGGGTCAGTGGGCACACCCTCATTTGTGGGAAACTCAGCCATCTCGTCGTGTGCCTCTCCTCTATGGGCTGCATGCTCTCCTCTGCCAGCGTCCTCCCCTGTGTGAGGCTCTCCTCTATGGGCTGCATCCTCTCCTCTGCCAATAAAGTAAGCAAGGAAAACAAAATATACAAAGTAAATTAGAACAAAAACAGAATAGGCAAAAAAATGCAGAAACAGAAATCCAGAATCAGAAAAAGAAAAGAAAAAAGGAAAAAAAAAAGAAGCAGCAAAAAGAAGAGAGTAAAACAAATTTATACTCGATTTAATCAGAGTAGAGCAAACAGCTAAAGACAAAATATACAAGGTACCTGCCAAGTCAGTAGGCACACCCTCATTTGTGGGGGACTCCCTCTGGTCTACGTCGTGTGTGTATCCTTGCCTGCGTGGGGCACTCTTCTATGGGAGACATCCTCTCATCTGCCATTTAAGTGAGCAAGGAAAACATTATGAAGTAAATTAGAACAAAAAAAAAAAAAAAAAAAGAATAGCATAAACATAACTAACAAGATACTTGACTGAATTTGATAAGGTACCTAGGAAAAAAAAAAATTTAGAGAAAAGTTGAACTAGAAGACCATATTGCATAGAAAAGAAACTAAAACAACTGCTTAGCCAAAAAAAAAAAAAAAAAGAAAACAAAGAAACTAAAACAATTGGTACCTGGCATCTTTGTGAAGCTGGGAATGAGCTCACATTTATGTTGCCCGGAAGACTCCCCCAAATCACCTCTACCAAGTCAGCAATAGAAAAAACAATAAAAAGTTTACTACTGATGAAAGCAATACTATTAACATTCACTCAATTATTTGAGAGTAATGCATAGAAAATTTGGAAGAAATGATACCTAATTGAGTAATGCATAGAAACTATTTAAAGAAATTGATACCTGACATGTGCAAGTAACGGGGAGGGGGGGTTCAATGATAAAATGACGCTCCCTTTCGTCCCACATCTTGATGTATATGTCATACTTCTTGTTTGTCCTCCAAACCACACGGTGCTCGACTCTCTGTTTTGTGGTGAATCTAGGGAAATCGTCTATAGTTTTCACCACCTCAATACCAAATTGGTCTCGACTTAAATCGAGATGATGGGGTGCTATTTTCTCAAAACAAATGAGAAATGTCCGCGTCAGATCTAGGCAGTGAAGAAGAAATGTTTTGATTTGGGATATTTTGTACATTTTATATTAAAGTTAAGAAAATTACAAAATGTACCCCATTTTAAAATTTTCATAATTACACTTCAACTCCCGCCGTGTCCTAAACGTGTTCCAGCCGTGTCCCCGACATGTGCATAGCTTAAAAAATAATAAAAAAATAGGACACGCCACCTGGCATGTCTGACACGTATTTTAGTGTGTCTTAGGAGTATCCGTGTCTGCGGTGTGTCTGACACACAAACAACACCCTAAACGGTGTGTCTGTGCTCCTAGATGATCACTAAGTGATCTACTTAAAGAAGTAAAATAATTCAGGTACATTGTTTTAGGCAAAAAAAAGAGAACCTATGACACTCAATTGAACCAACTAATTTCAAAAGAAACTTACCTTGTCCCCTCTCAAATTATTCAAAATTTCATTATAGGTTGCCCTTCTTTTATTATTGTGGTTGTTTTGGGAAGATTTGGACAATTTCGCTATCCAACCCCTCAACAACGGAAATGTTGTAGGAAGCTCCTTATTGTCGAGATCCTCCAACAACCTAGCGATGTCAGGGACACGCTCCAGTACAAAGATCTATGAAAAAAATTGACTAATTATTAATAAAACAAGTAGACCAAAATCCATTAAGGGAAATTGGGATTTACCATTAGAGAGTAGGAATGCCCAGCGAGATAGTAGGAGGTCATCTCAATACACCGTTTCAAACAAAAATGGAGGTGCGTTAGTAGAGCAGCACCCCATGCAAACCCATCCATATTATCTATGCTCTCCAACAAAGGGAGATACATAACAGAAACATGATCTCCAGTTTTATCTAGAACTACTATAGAACTTATAATATACAAAATGTAAGCCCTAACATAAAATAAAAGTTCCTCGCTATTGTCCTTTACTGTTGGAGGAACGACTAGAACCTTATCCCTAAGAGAAGGAAGTTTTATAGCACCTGTACTCCCTAACAAAAGTGAAGAAGAACCTAAAAGTTTCTCACAATTATCTTGATGACCCCCATCCAAGCCCGTCACTGGCTTTCCATCAACCAGCAACCCAGTGATGTAGAGGACATCCTCTAACCCAAAAACAAATTTAAAATCACAAAATTCAAAAGAATAATATTTTAAATTATAACAACTAACTACACTTGTCAATAATGGCAGGTTGTGCTTAACAAGGTATGTCAACCCTGTTAAGTGGCCAAAGACAGTTCTCTGCACCACTTCTGCAACCCTGGGATCAGGGATCCGCCTATTGAGGTTGTTTAAATGATCATTTGTAGAACGCTACAAGAATAAAAAAGAGAATTAGCAAAACAAGCAACTATAAAAAGCATGAAAACCCACCCAAGAGGTGGCCCAGTGGTAAGGGCGAGTAAGGGAATGTGCGCTGAGGTGCATGGTCTCGGGTACGATTATCCCTGGGATTAAACTTGTGATTTAAGTGGGGAGTTTTGGCGGTGTATTACTGTGCTAGCTCCCTACAGGGATTAGTTCCACCGAAGGTGGAGATTCCTTTGTTATAAAAAAAAAAAGAAGCATGAAATTAAAAAAAAAAACCATGTTACAAACTTACAAGTTCTTGCATCTTAAAAATAGCCCTGCTTTGGGTCAAGACTACGAATAAAAAAAAAAACCAAAGTTCATGTCAGCTAAATTAATAAATGGAGAAGCTTACAAAGACGAACAAAAGAAGAAATAAACAAAATTATGAAAAAAAAAAATATTGATTTCAGATTCAGAGAAAGGAAAGATTTTTACAAAATCAGATTTTGACCAAAAAAATGTACATTAGCCTCCTAGAAAAGTTGAAAACAATGAATGTTTTCAGAACAGAGATTCGACCCGCGATCTAAGTTTAGTGTTATGGGAATCGGGATTCTGGGGGCAGATAGTACGGCGCGGCACCAGAAAACCTTTTAGATTCGCATAACACTAAACCCAGAATCCCGGAGCTACAGAAATCTGAAAGACTTTCTGGCGCCGCGCCATACTATCTGCTCGCAGAATCCCTATTCCTATAACACTAAACCCAGATCGCAAGTCGAATCTCTGTTCTGCTTTACCGTTTTCAACTTTTCTAGGAGGCTAGCTTGAACTTGGCTCAAACCCTTTGGCATAAAATAGGTGAGTTTGGGCTGAGAGAAGTGAGTTTTAATCTGACTGAGCTTGGCCTGAGATTAAGAAAATAAATTTGCTGATCTAGGGTAATCCTCATCCAGCTCACCCTGGCCCGATTGGCAGGCCTATTGACAAGTGCTAATTTGAGATGCCTTTGCTGAACTGAAGAATTGCACAGATGCAGCGAAATGAGGAGGCTTAATCAAGTGCTGTTTGGCAAGATGACTTCTAGTTGATGAGGCTGGAAAAGATTCAGCCTGTGGCGGTATGTACAAGGTGTTGGAGTGATGTGAGAACAAGATTTCTTAGATTTACATTTATCCTGCAGACAAGTTAAGGATGGAAGAAAAGGGACAGTAATTAATTATAAATGTTTATTATTATTGTCAAGGCAAGCCACCTTACATTCTGTGACATATGAGATATTATTTAAACCAGGTTTGACCTGAACACAATGAACATCACTCTCTTTGCAGGATTAAATTGCACTGCTAATTATTAAGCCTCACCTGCACTATTAGAAATCTTCGCATTATAGAAAATTGTTTTGAGAAATCTAAAAACCATAAGGTCTTGAAGTGAAGGTCCTTCAGTAGTCCTCAGGTTGTTATGAGAAGTTTCCCGTTGCTGTTAACACCTTAAAGTTATATGCCTTAATGATATTAAAATAACTGGCCCTGACTTTCTACATTGTTAAATGGAATCAGCAAACTTATGGTTGCTATTGTGGATAGAGAGTCCTGTGTCTAATAGTTTAAGATTTTGGAGCTTTGTGAAGTCATAACAATCTTATAAATGCAGTAGCATTTTATTTCAACCGTACCTTTATCATATGTTTTCCAGAACACAGTTAAATGTTTGTATTGGACTTATTTTTAGTTTTCTGGTCGTATTTATTGTAGTGGTGTCTTGTACTTGGGACATTTTGTTTATACCCTCCGGACCTCCCTTTTTTTTGAACTAGTATTGGTTGATGCAGTCAAAAACTTCCAATTTTGTCTCTTAGGGGTTAAAATTGTGGTTCTTGAATGTAATTGATGCCAGCATTTTTAGTTTTCAAATTGATGCCACCCTTTCTAGTTTCCATGGTATTAGCTACTGTGTTTTGTATTTGCTACTGTGATGCATAGATGAACCAAATTGTGCTCTTTGAATTCATTAGTGCACAAAGAGGGGCAAAATGATGTGTAAATGTAGGCTCATACCTTCGTAATTTACTAACATTTATGGAGTTGTCTTAGCGCGTTGTTAAGAATGAGAAATAGCATTTAAAGGAAGAGTGGCCATTGGAATGGTTAGAGACTCCCTTCTTAAATTCATTTTCGTGCTCTTCATAAAGATCAGGGTTTCTATGATATGACGACCAGAGATTGACATCCATTCTGGAGACAAATGGGAGTCTAGCAAATTGTTAAGTTCTGAAGGAACAACTGGAACCCACTAATGGGATTTTTTTAAATAAAAAGGGACGTGAAAAACATTAGAACCTGAAGAATGATAATATTGTCTTCTGAAAATCTTCCAGCAAAAGAATTAAAGAATTTTCAGTGTAAGCCTGTCCTATTTTTGGCTGTTATGTAGGAATGCAAGCTGATGGCTTTATTGAGGTTTTATGGTTATATATCAGGAAGACATGTAACATAAAAATTTTGATTTGCTCTCTTAAGCTATGCTGTTTTTGGATTGTGCAGCTGCAGTGGTTACAGGGAAGTCGTGGGACAAGTTGATTTTGAATAGTGAAATCCCAGTCCTTGTTGAATTTTATGCTAGTTGGTGCGGACCCTGCAGGATGGTTCACCGGGTGATTGATGAGCTTGCGACGGAGTATACTGGGAGACTAAGATGCTTTGTACTCCAGGCTGATGAGGACGTGCAAATCGCTGAGAACTACGACATTAAGGCTGTGCCAGTGGTTTTGCTGTTTAAGAATGGGGAGAAATGTGACTCTGTAGTTGGTACCATGCCCAAGGAATTCTATGTGGCTGCCATTGAGAGGGTCCTGTCTTCATAGTTATGGTTATATTCATGGCTTGAAATATAGAATAGTTGATCAAAATTTTCTGCATGGTATATGATTAGCATCACATGATTTTTCAAATGTGCTTGCATTAAATAGTTGTAAAATTTTCACACGTGCTTCCAACTTACTAGAATAGATGATGAGCTGGCAGGACTGTTCTTCTTCCTCCTCATTTGTTGAAGAACCAGCCAGAACTTATTACAGTATGTTTGGTACATAATTTGAATCATTCGGCTATTCTGTGTATCGTGGTTCTTTAATGCTATGTATTTGTTGTGTTGGTTTGTGAACAGCGTAAGTTTGATAATCCAGCATTGCCAGCTAAGCTGGTTTCTTGGTCTCCTAACTTATGTTGAACTGAATAACCTCAGATCTTCACTAGATCTCTTCCTTCACTAGTTTTTGAAAATGCATGAATTTAACTGAAATGATATGCGCAGTTCATTTACTGATATGAAGGGTTCTTTCCTTCGGTTTGCTAACTTTGAATTAATATGGATACTTCGGTTGACAGAATATGGTATTCTGGATTTGTACCCTTTATGGCGTCCTTCTTTTTCTTTTTCTTTTAATTTTTTTCCCTCCATGTTTTGAGTATTCCGATGCAAATTATGCATGTGGATTTGTAGTTTGTTTGATGGTTAAAATATGTATTCCTCGAGCGGAGTACCAGTTCAAGTAGCTTTGCTGGGTTCATTGAGCAGAGAAGTGCTAATTCAAATTGCTTTGCAGGCTTCATTGAGCCATAGAAGTACACAAAGCTCAGATTGCCTTGGTTCTTTAGTTGCTTCCCTGGTACAGAGAAACAAGAGATCTATCTATTGGTGGATTACGAGGGTTGCCTTTCCCTATGCTCCTAAGTCTTCCCAATCTCAGTTGAAGCTAGGTTTGATCTCAAGTTGTTGAATTAAAGCCTGTGTTAACTATCACACAATGGTTGCAAATAGAGAATTTACTTTTGTTGTCAACCAATCTTCCTTAAACTCGTGCATAGTTATTATTTAATAAATTATATAAATTTTATACATGAATAATATTTGAAAAAAAAATACTATATATATTATATATGTATAGATCGTTTTCTTATCTTATCCTTAGCTGTAAAAGTAAAAATAAAAAATAAAAAATCTATTATTATTCCTAAAAGGAACAAAAGGTTAGGTGTTATCAATTTTTTGGGACACTTTAAAGTTTTTGTTTCAGTAATTACTTAATTTGTGTGAGAGAGGACTGTACAGGTTCAAAATTAATCGAGATGCGCGCAAGTTAGTAGGATACCGATCAACAAAAAAAAAAAAAAAAAATGAAGAGAGAACGAAAGGTACCACCGGCACGGGGCACGGGCTGAGGAACATCTTCGGCCCATAGTTACCGTTTGTAGGGAAGGCACAACGAGGTCCACTTTATACAGTTGCTGACGTTACAGTTTACACAGTGAAAATCCTTTGCTAAAATCGCAGTTGTTACTTCACCACGACTCATTGGATAAAAGGTACAGAATTCTCTGTACTTGAATCGTGGGGGCGGGGCAGGTTCTCTGTGTCCGCGGATGTTGATGCATAGATGTATGAGTGCGTCTGTATATATGTGTGTATAGGTTTTCAAATTGAGATCTCCCCTGATCATTGAAAATCTAGGTTTTGATATAGCTGGCTTACATATTTCTGGAGAAGGACGATCATTTGAAGCCGTTATGGTTTTTGATCATTCAATTCGATTGATTTAATTTTGTTTCGGGGACAGGATCACGATCTCTCTTGGTGCTGCCCGTAGAAGAATTGGCAATATCAGGTACTCTTTAATTTTCTTTTCTTTCCTTTCCTTTTTTTTTTTCTTCTTTTGGGTGGGGGTTTCTTTGACTTAATTCTTGGTACTTTCCGTTCCATTCTGATTTTTGAGGTTATCGCTTCATGTGTTTTGGCGACTATCGTTAGTTGTTTTGCTGTTTCGGTTTTCTTTTCTTTTTTCTTTTGGGTTATTTTGGTGATGAATTTCACAGGTTATTGAAATCTTAGACAAAAATAAGAAGAATTGAAGCTGAAAGGTAGTCTATTTTTACTGCGGAAATCAACTGCTCTCCCTCTCCTTCGGAAATCTTTATCTGAATTAGGTCACCTGTGGATAACCGATATGGTACATGAGAGACTCATTATGACATGAGTGAATTTGGGATGGTCTTTCATTTTACTGCTGTCTTTACCTTCTCCCCCTAATAACTGTACAATATGTAGAAACCCATCTTTCTTTACAAGATGCATTCGTTTTTATTTTTTTATTTATTTATGTTTTTTGGATAAGTTTTGGAATATGCATTCTTTACTTTCTGAACAGTCCTATGTTGTCTGCCTACAATAGCTTTGAATTTTTTTTTGTTATGTTACAATTACCATTTGCCATACCATTTGCTAGTGACAGTTGTCACGGACTTAGAACTTGAATGCCTTCAAGCCCGTGCGGCCTTAGACACTTGCACCACAAAGTGGCTAAGTAAACCTTGAACCGACACAAGAACAACCGAAAGACTAAGAGAATAAGTGAGTAACAAAGAGAACAAGAGAACAAGAGAGAGCTTGGAGAATACTTTGCTTTGTATTCACAACTTGATGCCTTACAAATGAATGCTTCCACCTATTTATAGTTGCCCACCTCCTTAATGGATGGTGAGGATCAACTTGATCTGATGGTCGAGATCAACTCTCTAGAGTGCTCTAAACAAATATCTAATATATTTATATACAAAACTTCTCAAGGAAGCCACCTCCCATTTTAGAAGCTCCTACACACTTCTATGTGCTAGAATTTCTAAGAATAGCCTTGAAGGATCTAGACTTTAGAGTGGGCTATTTGGGCAGTCTCGGCTTATATTCGGGCCATTTCAGTGGGCTTGTGACATTTTCCCCCACCTAATTTGACGATGCCCTCGTTGTAGCTTCTTGAAATTCCACGATCTTGTCCATAAACTGCCACAAGGACTCCTCGTGCTCTCGTCTTGTCTTGCTATCCAGTTGCCCTTACCATCTCACTAAGCACTCCCTGTGCCTCGGTGCTTTGCCTTTCTTCGGTATCACTCGGTGGGCAAGGATAACGTGTACTTCTTTCTCGAATGACACCATGATGGATGTGGGAGCTCTACTTGATTCACCACGGCTTGGGTCCCCCACATCCACATAGAAAGGCCTGAGAAGACTTACGTGAAAGACCGAGTGAATCTTCAATTTTGGAGGCAACTTAAGTTGGTAGGATACTTTGCCAACTCTCTTGGTGACGAGGAATGGTACCTCGTACTTCCGTGCAAGTCTCTTGTGAAGCCCCTTGAATGCTATGGCTTGATGGGTGAGAAGGTTCACCATAAAAAGGTCGCCTTCTTGGTACTCCTTTGGTTGCCGCTTCTTGTCCGTCCATTTCTTCATTCTCTTGGCTGCCTTGGCCAAGTAGGCCTTGGTCATGCCGGTCTTCTCATGCCACCCTTTGGCAAGCTTGTAAGCACAAGGGTTCTTGCCCGTATAACCGGTAGTAACGGCAGTAGGCGTCAAAGGTTGTTAGCCCGTAGCAAAGCTTGAATGGGCTAGTGTTGGTTGCCTCACTCTTTTGTAGATTATAAGAAAATTGTACAACATCAAGCAATTTGACCCAATCTCTTTGGTTGGCATTTACCTAGTGCCTCAAATATAGCTCCAACAGGGCATTAATCCTCTCGGTTTGGTCATCGGTTTGTAGGTGAAAGCTAGTGGAAAAGTTAAGCTCCGTGCCCAAAAGCTTGAAAAGCTCGGTCTAAAACTGCCCTGTAAAGTGAGAGTTACGGCCACTGACGATGATCCTTGGAACTCCCCAATACTTAACCACATGGGCCAAGATAATTGAGCTGTCTCTTCTGCGGTACACCCCTTGGTGGCCGGGATGAAGGTTGTGTACTTGGAGAACCGATCGATCACCACGATGATGTTGCCCTTCCCTTCGGACTTTGGAAGGTAAGTGATGAAGTCCATAGAAATGCTTTCCCAAGGTCGATTAGTTCTCCAAGGTAGCGTACTTGGGGATCCGATCGATCACCACGATGATGTTGCCCTTCCCTTCGGACTTGGGAAGGCCAGTGATGAAGTCCATAGAAATACTTTTCCAAGGTTGATCCGGAATAGGCAAGGGCTCTAGCAAGTCGGCGGGATGACTTTGCTCCACTTTGTCTTGTTGGCACACAAGACAAGTCTTCACGTAAAGCTCCACATCGTCCCTCATTTGTGGCCAATAATGGGCATTCTCTAATAATGCCATTGTGCGACGGATGCCTGGATGTCCCTCCCATTTGGAGTCATGACACTCCTTAAGGATTTCTTTCTGTAGCATTCCCCATTTGGGCTCATAGATCCGGTTTCTTTTGGCAAAGAGAAGATCATCTCTAAGTCAAAATTGCCTTGTCTTACTTTGCTTGATGCCATCGATAATAGTCTTGGCCACTTGATTATGTTGAAGCCCTTTCTTGATCCGATCCTTCAATGGACATTGGGGCCGGCTAATGGCGACAAGCTCGGCCTTCCTACTAAGTGCGTCTGCCACCAAGTTGGCTTTGCCCGACTTATACTCCAAGGTGTAGTCGAATTCGGCAAGAAAGTCTTGCCACTGTGCTTGTTTGGGAGTTAGCTTCTTTTGAGGCAAAAAGTAATTTGTAGCAGTGTTATCCGTCATGACCACGAACTAGGCGCCAAGTAAGTAGTGCCTCCACGTGCCAAAGCAATAAACCACTGCGGTCGTCTCCTTTTCTTGCATCGTATATTTTCTCTTGGTGTCATTGAGCTTGTGGCTTTCAAAAGTAATGGGGTGGCCTTCTTGCACGGGTACCCCTCCAATGGCGAAGTCTGAGGCATCAGTGTGCACCTCCTATGGCTTGGTGTGGTCAGTCAATGCTAGAATGGGTTCCTCCATGATGGCCTTCTTAAGTGCTTGGAAGGCCTCCTCACACCCAACCGTCCATTCCCATTGATGGTTCTTCTTGAGGAGATTCGTTACTGGTGCCGTTATAGCCGAATGTCATCAGATGAACCGCCGGTAATAATTAGCAAGGCCAAGGAAATATCGTAGCTCTGTCACTTTTTTTGCCAGCTCCCATTCTTGGATGGCTTGAACTTTGGCCTTGTCCATGTGTATCTTGCCATCTCCAACCACATGCCCTAAGAAGTTCACCTCCGGTTGAGCAAAGGCACATTTCTCCCTTTTTACATATAGTTCGTTCTCCCTTAAGACTTGGAAGACCCATCGTCGATGCCCTATATGCTTCTCTAATGATGAACTATAGATGACAATATCATGCAAATATATTACGACGAACCAATCCAAGAATGGTTGGAGAACTTGATTTATAAGTGTGCAAAAAGTGGTCGGAGCATTGATAAGACCAAAAGGCATGACTAGAAACTCAAAGGAGCCCTACCTTGGGACACAAGTGGTCTTGGCCACGTCTTCCTTGACAATCCTCATTTGATAGTACTCCAATCGTAAATCAAGCTTGGTGAACCACCTTGTACCACCAAGTTGGCAATGAGGGGAATAGGGTAGTTTTTTATGGTTACCTTGTTGAGTGTTTGGTAGTCGATGCAAAGGCGAAGGGACCCATCATGCTTCCGCTGAAACAACACTTGTGCACAATAGGAACTCTTTGAAGGTTGGATGAAGCCGGCATCCAGCAAGTCCTTCAATTGCCTCCTTAGCTCCTCGAACTCTAAGGGAGCCATGTATTAGGGTGTCATGGCCGAAATCTTGGCACCCATGTCAAACTCGATGGAATGATCCACCTCCCTCTTGGGTGAAAGTCTCTTTGGCAATTCTGGGGGCATGACATTCTTGTATTCTCCGAGCACACCACTTCTCTTGGTATGCCATCTATGGTGCTAGAAGGATCTTCATTAAGCTTCAAGGTAGCAAGGAATGTTGGCTCATTTTTCTTCAAACCTTTAGAGAGTTGTATGGGGGACAAGGTCTTGGCCTTCAAAGTTCCCTCCTGTGCAAGTGGCACCAAGCATGCATTACCTTCGCCTATGATGCACATGGTCTCAGTGCACGGGATGGGAAAAGCCCGCATCCTATCCAAGAACTCTATTCCAAGCACAATGGGGTAGTATCCATTGGTACCACCAAGCAATCCACTTGGCCTCACCAATTTCCGATGTATGGCTGCACGTTCTGAGCAACTCCATAGATAGGCCGTGCTTCTGAGTTGACAGCTTTAAAGCCAACCTTGCTCTTCCTTGAATTGGAGACCTAGCCTCTTGGCCTCCTTGACTTTGATAAAGTTGTGAGAAGCACCAGTATCAACTGATGCACGAGTGTTGAAGCCGCGTACTTTTTGCTCGATGTACATGCGTCCCTTCTTTGTTGCCTTGTTGTGTCCACCTTGACCTTGATTGCATTAAGCAATCGTAATGATCTCATCTTTGTCTCCTCTTGTTGGGGCTCTTCCTCGTCATTTTGGATGGGGGGCTGATAGCTTTGCTCGTTTTGGACAATTCTTAGCAAAGTGGTTGCCGTTGCATAGGAAGCATGTGAGCTGGGGTTTGTCATCATTCCTCTTATCTTTGTTGAACCTGCCATGGCTTGAAGAGAATGACTTGTGTCCTCTCTCCTTTGATTGGCCAACATTATCTCCTTCACCTTTGCCTTGGTTAGACTTTTGAAACTTGGGCTTAGAAGAGGAGGACTCACCTTTCTTGAAGTTTGTCAAAGACTCCACAATAGAGATGATCATTGCTAGATCTTGTGGTCCTCATCGTTTTACTTCCAGCTTGGCCCAAGATTGTAGCCCAGCAACAAAGGTGAAGAGAGACTCCTTTTCTGACATGTCGGGAATCTCTAGCATAAGCTCGAAGAACTCCTTCACATATTCCTGAACCGTGCCTTTGTGGGAGAGTCACCTCAGCTGTGCCCTTGCTTCATGCTTCAAATTTTCAGGATAAAATTGCCTCTTGATTTTGCTTTTGAAATCTTCCCATATGGCTATGATGCATGTTCCTCGTTCGACATCCGCATATCTCCTCCTCCACCATAGCATGGCCGTATCCGCCAATAAGAGAAGGGTTGTCTAAATTTTCTTGTCTTTATCGTTAATGCCCGTGGCACCAAAGTATTGTTGCAAGCTCCACAAAAAATTGTCCAACTCTCTAGCATTTCTTGACCCATTGTAGCTCTTGGACCTAGGAATGTCTACCTTAGGAGCAGGAGAGGAAGCAATTGTACCTTGTGTACCATCTTGCACAAGGACCAATCACCCTTGATCTCCTTCATTTCCTTCCTTATAGCGGCGATCTCGGCTTAGATCATTTGTTTGAGAGCATCCATTTGGGTTCTCACAAGCTCCGCCATGGTGTTGAGGCTGCCTTGCACCTTCCCTTGGAACTCCTCACGCTCATTGTTGATTCCTTCGACACGTTGGTTGAGTCTCTTAATGCTTTGGTCTATTCCTCAAACTTATCCTGTCTGTCGGCTATGATGAGCTCTACCCTCATGACCCTTGGCTCCAATGAAGACAAGGTGTCCCTTGACTTATCCTTTCGCCCTTTGCCGGTAGGAGGAAGAGGGGGGTCCCTCTCTTAATTACCACCATGCTCGGTAATGTCGAAACTGGTTGTTGCCATTGCTTAGCCTTCGCGAACCTTGACTCTGATACCAACTGTCACGAACTTATAACTTGAACGCCTTCAAACTCGTGCGGCCTTAGTCACTTGCACCACAAAGTGGCTAAGTAAGCCTTGAACCGGCACAAGAACAACCAAAAGGCTAAGAAAACAAGTGATTAACAAAGAGAACAAGAGAGAGCTTGGAGAATACTTTGCTTTGTATTCACAACTTGATACCTTACAAATAAATGCTTTCACCTATTTATAGTTGCTCACCTCCTCAATAGATGATGAGGATTAACTTGATCCGGTGGTGGAGATCAACTCTTTATAGTGTTCTAAACAAATATGTAAGATATTTGTATACAAAGCTTCTCAAGGAAGCCACTTCCCATTCTAGAAGCTTCTACACACTTCTGTGTGCTAGAATTTCCAAGAATAGTCTTGAAGGATCTAGACTTAGAGTGGGCTATTTGGGCAGTCTCTTGGGCTTATGTTCGGGCCATTTTAGTGGGCTTGTGACACGGTACATGCACATTTAGATAACTAGAGGGCACCATGTGTGTTGTAGGCTTGTAGCCCAATTTGCACTCAAATGCCGTATCCAAGAGCAAAATAGGTGTTTGAAGCCCCACTGGAACGGTACCTGAAAAAATTGCTGTGAGAAGCAAAGAAAACAAAAGGAAAGGATGACTGAAAATATGTTGTTTATTATTGAATTAGTTCGTATCCAGCACCGCTTTGAAGTGCATGGGGGAGTTGATCCCTTCTGTTCTTCTTGGCTGTGACTATGCTGTCCTTAGAGTTGCTGCTGACTATATCTGTAAATAATGTATAGTAAACCATAAATATGCATCTCGCTGGTCCTAGCAACCATTGTTTGGTCAGCGTTGGATTTTGAGTTTTCATTCATAACCTTGATAATTATGAAACGTGAACTGACAAAATTAACATTGTCTTCAAGTCCATGTGCAACCTGATTGTCACCACCATAAATATTGTGGTCTGCTACAATCCTTGTCAAATAATATTCATGACTGAGTCCCATGCTCAGTCATAGGCTAAGTTGATATAATTATAGTTGGATGGTAGTAATTAAACAAGAATTTTGTCAGTTCAAGGTTAAAATTATGGAGATTCTTATAATAGTTTGACCTTGTGGCCCTCTAATGTTCATAATTTCCATATGTCCGATGTCTCCCTTGGCCTTAATTTTATCCTCATAGTTTGTTTAATTTTTGAAGTTTTGTACCAGAATGATATGTTAATTGATCTTTCCTATGGCATTGAATTAATTACTTTTCTTATGTTGTCTCATCTTGTCATGATGTTAAAATCAAACCTAATAGGATCACACATTTGTTCATTGACAGTGTCTAGTGCTATACAGTTCATTTGCTTTGATGGATATCACACATGTAAGAAATAAAGATGTGCTTGTTTTCTTCACCCTGACTGAAACCTGATTTTTACATTGAGAATCCAATTGTTTACTTGTGAAATGAGAAGCATTGAATGTCGGAGGAGAAATTTCCATGATTCCATCTATATTTGGTTGGAGACCCAGCAATTGTTGTCTTCTTCATTTAGGTTAAACTTTAATCATGCTGGCAATTTACAATGTTTGGTCAAGGATATTCCTTTTGACAGTTGTGTTGTTCCAACTATTTTTGGTTTTTGGATTTGGAGGCCTATTTCCACCAAACTGCGACTTCAAGTTTTGTTTGACTGTAATATTTTTAGAGCTGAGTTGTTGTGTTGTTCCAACTACTAATTTCCATTTCAGAATAACACGCCTTTTTATCTCCCACAATTAGATTTCAATTTCAAGTTTAGCATGCAATGATGCATATGTGCACCCACTATTCTTGGAACCTGTGCGACAGAATTTCTATTTCTGCTCCAGTGGCAGGTAGCGGTATGGAGTCATCCTTTGTTGGAAGCCTAATAAACACAAACATTTCTAAGAAGCTGTCTAGTCTATGTTGGACACATGTCAGGTATTCATAGTTGTGTCTTCGGATAGTGTGGGAACAATCGGGTCCATTGCTTAGACACATGAAACACATTACAAGTTTGAAGGAATGATTTGTGATCCAGTGATAAGATAAAATAAAAACAATGTAGATATCGCTTTTCCTTTAGACCTTTAAATTTTAGAAATTCTAAAATCCTAAGCTTCTAATTTGTTTATAGATAGAGCTTTCTAGAATAGGAAGTAAGATTTTGTTCACACTTCTTTTCCAATGTGTAGAATGTAGAGAATGATTTCTTACTATTTTAGAGCAATAAAATATAAAATTGCTTTCAATTAAAAATGAAGAAATAGTTATTATTTGCATTTATAATTATATAACATATATTTATTTTTTGCCGTGACCCTATTGTATCATATCTTAAATTTTTTTTTTGAAAATTTCCATGTTGGTGTGTCCTCATCTTGTCCTACACGTGTCCCCTTCTGTTTGTGCTTCTTAGTTGGAAGCTCACTGGTTTATTTAATGTTTGAGGAAATACTAAATTTGAAGAGTTATGACCGATACTAATAAAGTGGAATAGAGAGGATACAAAACTTTCTAATTCTTAATTGCAACCGCACTCCCCTTCTCTGGTTGACTTGATGTGCTGGTGGTCACTAAGAAGTACAGGCACGGACACACAACACGGGCACACGAAAAAGATATTTTTAAAAGGTAGGACACGACAAAAGTATATATTTATATATTTTTTGTATGTATGATATAGGAATATTTTACTACAAGGTAATAAAAAAATTTTAAGATAAAACTAATTGGAATTAAAAACTATGTATTCCATAGCTTAAATGTCAAACTAGGTATAAAATTACATTGTTGTTATTTTATAATTGGATCTAGACATGTGTGTATCCAAAGCGTGTACGCTTTTGAAAAAAATAAAAATAATAGGATAGGTTTGGATGTATGTCCGATACGTGTTGGGGAGTATCTGACTCGGACACGGCATCTTTGTAGAAGTGTCCATGCTTCATAGGATTATAATGTTTGAACGTGGTATTAGTACTCTATTGAGTCTAATGGTATTTTCTCATGGACTGTTATGATAAAATTATCTTTTTCATATTTTTATTTATTGTTAAGTTGTTTGTATGCTGGATAGGATAGGGTCAGTTTACTTTGTGGGAAACAAAAAGATTTTGTTCATGTTAGTTTCAAATTACCAGTAGTTTATGCGTGCAAGGTTGCATATCTAATTTATTAGCTTCTATTTTGGTTGGCGTGACCATCATTTTTTGCTATATGTTCAATACTATTGGATGTAGGCAAAATTGCCTTTGGGATTTTTGTTCTGCTGACCAGTTGGATATAACTTGAAATGGTGAACTGCCCATGGAATTAGTTCAGCCAGAATGTTTCTTTCTCTTATTTGTTTTCTTTTGCTTTCCTTTTTGGGTGTTACTTATATTGGGTTTATCCTACCATAATATTTTATAAGTAACTTCTTGTATATTTACCTATGGTTCCTTTTCTTGGCCATCTGCAGGGACCTGTAAGCTTTTACTGAGTTGTTGATGGCCACTCCAAATACATCAGCTTTGATTCTGTCTTCTGAATCCTCAGAACAAAGCGGGAGACATATGGCAAATTCAAACATGAACTCACCTGAACCACCTTCACAGCAGAGCCGAAACTTGTCATATGGTCCTGTGGCTATTCTTTGGGACATTGAGAACTGTCCTGTCCCAAGTGGTGTACGCCCCGAAGATGTGGCTGGAAACATCAGAATGGCATTACGGTTCCACCCTGTAATTACGGGAGCTGTTACAATGTTTTCAGCCTATGGGGATTTTAATGCCTTCCCCAGGCGACTGAGGGAGGGCTGCCAGAGAACTGGTGTCAAACTCATAGATGTACCAAATGGGAGGAAGGATGCTGCTGACAAAGCCATATTGGTTGATATGTTTCTTTTTGCACTTGACAACCCTCCGCCATCTTCCATCATGCTGATCTCAGGGGATGTTGATTTTGCTCCGGCACTGCACATACTTGGTCAACGTGGATATACTGTGATTCTTGTCATTCCTTCTGGGGTGGGTGTTTCATCTGCCCTGAGTAATGCAGGTAGGTTTGTATGGGACTGGCCTAGTGTGGCTCATGGGGAAGGCTTTGTACTGCCCTCTAAAGCTTTAATTCCCCCTCGTGCAAGTCCAGCTGAGATTGCTGGGTATCTGATGGGGTGCCACATCAATGATAATCCAGATGGTCGGAACGAAGAAGAAGCAATTGTGTTTAGAGGGATCTCACATAGTGGTTACCCCACAAGGGATTTCTCAATGATATCCCAGTCTTTATCTGAGTACAATAGTACTTCAATGACCATGCCTTGTTTTCCCTCAGAGTTAAGATCACACAGTCTTCCATCTGGTTTGAATGAAGTTACTGCAGGATCTGTTGCTTCTTGTGACCATAATGATTTGATGTGGGTACAGCCTGGAGATCTAAATGGTTTGAAGGCACAGCTAGGGAAGATGCTTGAATTGTCTGGAGGGTGTCTGCCTATTGCCCGTGTTCCTGCTGAGTATCAGAAAATATATGGGAGGCCTCTTTACGTAGCAGAATATGGGGCATTCAAGCTCGTGAATCTTCTCAAGAAGATGCCCGACATGATGGCAGTAGAGGGAAAGGGTCATAAGAAGTTTGTCTACCTCCGAAACTCAAGGACTGTCCCAAGTGCGCCTCCACTAGCTCTGGAAAAAAAGGATGAGAAAGGGAAGGGGACTCAGGAAGGGAACGTTGATGTCATCACAGGTGGTGGATCTTCAGATGAGTTCTCAGATGAAGAAAGGGTGGTTGTAGAAGAACAGGATGAGCTGAGAGGTGTAGAGAAGACCAATCTGGGGATGACATCTCGATGTGAGATTGATGATCAAAGTCTCGAACAGTTGAAGTATGAGCTACAAGAGATTCTTGTGAGTTATTCTTGTCGAATTTTCCTGGGTTGTTTTGAGGCTATATATCAGCAACGCTACAAGAGACCACTGGATTACCAGAGGTTTGGTGTGAATGAGCTGGAAGAGTTATTGGACAAGGTGAGAGATGTTGTGGTATTGCATGAGGAACCAGGAAGCAAGAGGAAGTTTCTGGTTGCGGTTGGTGGCTAGAAGAAGGGCAGCTCCCATCTTTTTCAATTTTTTCCGTCTTCAATTTAATTAGAATCTTTATAGCTGAGGCATGCTTGTCGCTACCCTGTTCCCTTTTTTCCTTCTAACTGTTTTCTTTTTCACCCCAACGTTAAATAAAAAGATAGGAAAGTCTAGGAGCACGTATGTTTGTTGTGCGTCTGACACAGTTTTGAAGGTTAATCTCAAAGTCACTGTAACTGAGAACTGCCAAAACAGATCTGTCTGTAAATTAACTTACCTTTTGACTTATTGTATGTCCATTACAACGACCTAGACGTCTATTTTATGTTTTTGGTGGGATGTGTGGTAGTATGCTGAACAAAATTGTACTAAGTTCTATATTCTTTTTGAACAATGGAAGCCGAAGAAATCAATTGGTTTTGAACTATGTAGGCTGGTAAACGTGATTTGGTTTTGAATATCTTTGCTGCAGATTCTGCATCTCCGGCATGGTTGCGTGGGTTAGTCCAGATTTAGCAGTTGCAGTGATTGAACTGCTCTTAATTACAGGTATTGTTGTCTTTGATTGTTATTCCATATGTTGTTGTCTATGTAGGAGTAGCAGTACTAAAGAAATATGTACAGTTTGAAGTGCCCTTATCTTAGGAACACATACTGGCAATACAGAACTTAAAAGAGTATATACCTTCCAACGAGAAGTGTCCTCTTTTATTTTTATGTTCTTCAGATGCCTTACAAGATGATGAAATTCTTTATTTAATTTCTTACTGAGTCTGATTTAAGTCTTTGGTTTGCTTCCTATATTTTTATGTTCTTCAGATGCCTTACAAGATGATGAAATTCTTTATTTAATTTCTTACTGAATCTGATTTAAGTCTTTCGTTTGCTTCCCAGAAGAATATTTTAGGCGATCCTATGTTTAGTTTTGGGTGGGCAGAACTAAGTGTTTGTTATTCATAGCCGGCCCTCAAGGCAGCTAGAGCCAGATGTTTATTTGGCCAGAACTACAGAAACTCGAATAAATATTGCTTTTCTTTCTGGCCTTTTGTGTTGGTTTCATCGCTTGGAGTTTAGATCCGTTAGGTTGGAACTGTCGCCTGCTATGCCTTAGCTGTATATAACTTCTTGTCATTGTGCTGATTACTTTGTGACCAGTTTTCAGTGTTCCCCAACAATGGTATCCTTCCTTTGTTTGAAGCTTTGCTTCTTCCTCCTCCTTTCAATTGGCATTTCAGCTTTTGTTGTGGATGATCGTAGCACCTACATCATCCACATGGACAAATCGACGATGCCTGCTCCCTTCTTAGATCATCACAATTGGTACATGTCAACCCTCTCATCCCTGTCATCGCCAGATGGTGTTCTTCCAACCCATCTCTATACTTACAACCATGTCTTGGACGGATTTAGTGCAGTGCTGTCTCAGTCTCAACTTGATCAGCTACAGAAAATGCCTGGCCACATCACCACATACCCTGAAACCTATGGAAAGATTCAAACTACACATACCCCAAAGTTTCTTGGCCTGGAAAAACATCTTGGTTTATGGCCCCAAGCCAAGTTTGGGGATGATATTATTATTGGCGTTCTTGACACTGGAATTTGGCCAGAGAGTGAGAGTTTCAAAGATGACGGCATGCCCCCTGTGCCAGAGAGATGGCGTGGTGCTTGCGAGTCTGGTGTACAGTTCAACTTTTCTTACTGTAGCCGGAAACTCATTGGAGCGCGCTCTTTCAGTAAAGGGATGAAGGAAATAGGCGCGAACATATCAAAAACTGATGACTATGACTCTCCGAGGGATTATGAAGGGCATGGGACACACACATCATCGACTGCAGCTGGAAGCCCTGTACAGGATGCTAGTTACTTCAATTATGCAAAGGGAACAGCAACTGGAATGGCGCCGAAGGCCCGGCTTGCAATTTACAAAGTGCTTTTCCTCAATGACACCTTCAACGACACATATGATTCCGCTGCCACAGACACACTAGCCGGCATGGACCAGGCTATAGCTGATGGTGTTGATATCATGTCGTTGTCCTTGGGTTTCATTGAGACACCTTTCGATGAAAACCCAATTGCAGTGGGAGCTTTTGCAGCCATGGAGAAGGGGATTTTAGTGGTATGCGCAGCTGGAAATAATGGTCCTCATAGTTACACTATCCTCAATGGAGCTCCTTGGATCACAACCGTTGGAGCTGGGACGATTGATCGAGATTATGCTGCCGATGTGACACTTGGTGATGGGGATCTCACCGTTAGAGGAAAATCTTTTTACCCAGAAGACTTGTTAGTCTCTAGGGTTCCTATATACTTTGGCCATGGAAATACAAGCAAAGAAATCTGCAATTACTATTCTCTCGACCCTAAAGATGTTGCAGGGAAGTTCATGTTCTGCGACTCAGGAGTCGACTCATTTGAAACAGAGAGAGTAGGAGCTGCCGGAGCTATCTTTAGTACAGACTCTGCCATTTTTCTCCGCCCGAAAGATTTCCCCATGCCATTTGTGGCAGTGACACCAAAAGACGGAAATTTGATCAAAAAGTACCTAATCAAAACGGAGAATGCAACTGTCAGCATTAAGTTTCAGATAACAGTGTTGGGTACTAAACCTGCCCCTATAGTGGCGTGGTTCTCTTCGCGAGGACCAGACCGTAGGTCCCCATGGATACTGAAACCTGATGTATTAGCTCCCGGAGTTAATATTTTGGCAGCATGGGCACCTAACAGAGGAGTTGCACCAATAGGAGATGACTACTTGCTTAGCGATTTCGCCCTTAAATCTGGCACGTCCATGGCGTGTCCCCATGCAGCTGGTGTAGCAGCCCTGCTAAAATCAGTCCACAAGGATTGGAGCCCGGCTGCCATCCGATCTGCGATGATGACCACAGCTTATGTGATCGACAATGCCAATGGGCCGATCATTGATATGACCACTGGAGTTGCCGGGACTCCTCTTGATTATGGTTCTGGACATATAGATCCTGGCAAGGCCATGGACCCAGGACTTGTTTATGACATTGAGGCTGAGGAATACATCAATTACTTGTGTGGAATGAACTACACAAGTAACCAGATTCAGGCTATCACCAAGAGATCGAATTTTAGCTGTGCTCAAGCTAGTCTCCATCTTAATTACCCTTCTTTTATCATCCTTCTCAACAACACCAACACTACCAGTTACACCTTTGAAAGGGTGCTGACAAACGTAGTGAATAGTCCCTCGGTGTATCATGCTGTGGTGAAAGCTCCATCAGGCATGAAAGTCATCGTGGAGCCGCCAACAATAGCCTTTGCAGGAAAATACAGCAGAGCCAAGTTCAACATGACAATAGAGGTTAAAATTGGAGATGCCAGTCCAGAAAGTGATTACATAGTGAACCATGGGTATTTAAGCTGGAATGAGGTTAATGGCACGCATGTAGTGAAAAGTCCTATTGTTGCAGCTTATGCACCTTAATCCAAATGGTGCATAATCAATAATCCCTGCCAAATTGTCTGTCTTGCATCATTGTGAGTTGCTGTTTGATCCTTTCTTCTGGAAGAACAGAGATGCCTGTCTCCTCTTCTGCATGTTGTCAGAGAGCACTTGTAGCTAAGATATGTATTGTCTACAACATAACCTATGTATGCTAATAATCTTGTATACAACTTGGATATAGAGATTGTCGGGCATATGGAGAAGCATAGTCCAAGCTAAAACAAACCAACTGGGGCTAGCCCCGTTGGGCAAATCTCCTGCCCTCCCATTCGGAGGTCAGGAGTTCGAACTACCCCTCTCCCAAATCCTCTTCTCCTTATAATTCCTTTTGATGAACCCCAAAAAATAAAAAGTCCAAGCTAAAACAATATGGATTTCTAATTATTTTCTTTCAATTTGCAATGTGTTTCATATGTGTGTAAAAAATAGATATTTGTGTTCCTTATGTTCAAAGCATGTCCAAATCTAAAAAATTAAAAAAATAATAAGATATATTTGAATTTGTGTCCAACACATGCCAAAGGAGTGTCCCTAACAGATCCAACACATTCTTAAAAATATTCATACTTCTTAGCTCACAACATGAAATACTTAACTGTTTTAGTTTGCATGGATAAGACAATTTATAAGTAGGTTCGAATAAGACAATTGTGTGCCTCAATCATGAGTTCTCAGTTGCCGATTTGAATATATAAAATGCACTTTGCCTAGCAATTTCCAACCAGTGTTTGTCTACATGATTGGGATGTGCCCTTTCAGGCTATCATCCACACAAACAATGCAGTACTAAAGCACACGTACTTGCTCCATCGGGTATCCCCGCTTAAGGTAAAAATGCAAGGACTATTGGACTTCTTACCAGATGCATCCCATTGATCTCATACCAGCTTAAATACCCATAAACACCCTTGTAGTTATTCTGCGGATTACGTCCCATATCAATTTCAACTGTCAAGTTAAACTCAGATTTACTGTATTTTTCTGGGAAGGAGATTGTCGACCGCTGCACAACAACTTTCAGGCTATGTTGGGTACAAGGGAATGGAAAGGAATGGAATGAGAATGAGAATGAGAATAAAATGAGAATGAGAATGGAATAGAATGGAATAGTCATTCTCATTCCCTTGTTTGTAAAACTAATAAACAATGCTAGAATAGAATGTAATAAAATATGTGTATGATATAAAAATTTAATATTATGTCTATATAAAATATTAGTAATATATATTATTTAATCATTAAATATTATTAAGCATTTGTAATGGCAACGGTGGCGGCGGCGGCTGTGGTTTAATTATTAAATATTTTTATGAATTTTTCACTTTTAAATTTTTTTTTTATTTTTTAAAAATTTCAAAATCAAAAAAATAATTACCAAACATGTTTTATATTTTTTGAAAGAAATTTGATAGCAAAAATTTTACTAAGTTTTGTTTTATGTTGTTTCATGTGGGAATGGAATGACCATTCCCACTCTTGACATAGGGAATGGTCATTTCAGCAAAATATGAGAATGATAATTCCATAGGAATGGTCATTCCACCTTTAAATAGTAATACCAAACAAGGGAATGAGAATGAAAGTGGGAATGACCATTCCATTCCATTCCATTCCATTCCATTGTACCAAACATGGCATTATACCTCGTGGAGCTGCCAACTCCACTCTATAAACGGAATGTGAATTGACTACGCTAGTAAGCACCCTCTTAAAGGTCTAACTAGTATCGTTGTTGTTCAAGATGATGATAAATGAAGGATAGTTAAGATCCAGATTGGCACGTTCACAGTTAAAATCTGATCTTCTTGTGATAATCTGAATCTGTTGTGTTGTGTAGTTCATCCCGCAGAGAAAATTAATGTATTCTTGGACATCTATGTCATACACGAGTTAGGGTTCACATGTCTTGCCTTGAAATCAAGAGGAGTAGTTGCAGCACCGACGGCTTGGTTAGTGATTGTGCCATTTGCATTGTCAAACACGTCGACAGTAGTCATCATAGCATATCGGATGGCAGTTGAGCTCCAATCTCGGTGGATGGAATGCCGTGGTGGTTATAAGACAAGACGGTGCCCCATCTAGAAGTGTGGTGGACAAGCCCAAGAGGATGGGCAAGACTCAGGAGGCTCCAACGGCTATGTCATCGCGTTGACACACCCCTAAATAGCGAGTGGCGAAGGGGGCAATGGAGCAAAGTGAGACCAAAGCACTAGTGGAAGACACGCCGCATGCAAGTGCCAAATTTTTGTGCCAACGAGTCGACGGAGGTATAAGGGATCTCAAAGAGGATGAGAAGGCATTCAAAGGTACTAAGTGCATTTCTAAGAGAGCCACGGAAGTGAAGGACAACGCACATGGAGTAACGGTTGGGCTTATGCAGCAATGCCAAGATGGGAGGAGTTCAAGTGAAACTCAAGTGGTTATCCTTTCTCGGAACAACAAGTAAAGAGGCCGGCGGGCCTAATGAAAGCTTAGTGCACCTCGGTGCCAATCGAGTGATAATGTCAAGCAAGTTCTTTGCCCAATGCTGAATACGGGAGACATGTCCATGAGGGACAAGTTGTTTTACTTCCTAGAAGAGCCTACAACTAGGGTGTGGGTGCCCAAAAGTGCAATGGAATGCCTTGAAGGCTATGTCTTTAAGTCACAACAGTCTGGGAAGTGTGAACCAGCAAGGGTGTGGGAAATGGCAAGTATTAAGTATACGGCAAACCCAAGAGTGGGGGAGTCACATCAAGAATCATCTAAAGTGCATGGCAAACCCAAGAGTGGGGGAGCCAATGTTAGGTTATCTTTCAAGGAAGACGGATGAATCAACAACTTTAAGGGCATGGGAAGGACTTTCATCAGGAGAGGGCAAACATAGGGGTCCCATTTCTTGTCACCTATGTAATGAACTGCATGGTGTGCACGTGTTGAATATTTGAAACGGAGTCAAGGACTGTAAAGAGTAACGGTTGGCCTGTGAGCCACACCTAGTGGGGTGTTTCCTTACTCTAACTTAGGCAAGAGTGCCAATGAAGAGATTTGATTTTAAAGCTGCCGAAGGACCATGCAAAGCTCGTGTGGATTTAATGTTTTGCCTTGGTTGAGTTCGTGGTGCATTGTTGTTAGTGGAGTATTTTGAAGCAATTAGAGTATGGCGATGGAGTGAAGGGCAGTCAAGGGGATGGTTGGTTTGTGAGCCACATCTTGCGAGATGTCACTTTATTACCATTAGGGCGGTGGTGACCAAAATAGCTTTGACAACTCCTGGTGCATATTTGCTTGTTGTCAATAGGTCGGATTCATCAAACTCACAAAGCCAAGAGTGGCAAGAAGGGAGATGTTCCAGCTTAGACCTGTGGGAGCGGTGTTGGACTTAAGTCTAGAGTGACAAGGGTGTTGACACCAAATCAAGACCGTATCGACTGGACCGAGAAGCCTTGGAAGAGATTGCTTTAGCGGGTTTCACATGGGGAAATCGGTGGCGTGTTCAAGTCAATCCCAACATTAAACATTGCTCACAAGGGAGCATAGTCGGCGGTGCCCATGGGCTAGTTGCTGCTATCCTTGGGTTGGACTTCAAGAGGAAGACCATAATCGCCTTGGATTGGTGATTACCATGTTGCCATTCCACTTTTTGTGTAACGGACAACATAAGTTGCACATTGTTCGTGCCATGCCCACCTACAAGGTTGGAAGCTTGTTTTCAACCATGAGATAGTTGGAGGCCAAGAGTGAAGAGCTGAAGGGATGATGGTCGGGATAATGAATTCTCAATGTGCTTATCAACAACTCTCACCTAAGAGGGGTGGGAACTTCAAGCAAGCACTGTGAAGCTTCGGAGGAGGGAACGGTTCCTAAATCCATTAAAGGGTCTTGGAGACCTTTTTTCAAGGCCAAGCCAAGAGGACAACCAACACTTAGCCTATGAAGGGGCAAGGATGAGGTAATGATTCCAACTCCATTCAGAGATCTTGAAGACGGACTTTCATGGCCAAGCCGAGAGGCAACAAAGAGTTAGCCTATGAGGGGTATAGATTTCTATTGTGGAGAAGCATTTGCAAGGAGGGGTCGAGGCTCTAACAGTCGAGAAGGCAACTTGGAGACTAACTTTCAAAATGTCTGCCCAAGGTGTGGCCAAATCAATATAGAATTCAAGGTGGCGACTTAGAGACAGACTTCCATGATGCCCGACCAATGTGGCCAAATCAAAGAAGCATTCGTGGTGGCGACCTAGAGATGGACTTCTAAGACGCCCGACCAAGTTTGCCAAATCAAAGAAGCATTCAAGAAGGCGATCTAGAGTCAGACTTCTAAGGAGCCTAACCAAGGTGGCCAAATTAATTCAGAATTCAAAGTGACGACTTAGAGAAGGACTTCCATGACGCCCACCCAAGGAGGCCAAATCAATCTAGAGTTTGAGGTGGCAACCTAGAAATGGACTTCTAAGGCGCCTGGTCAAGGTGGCCAAAACAATCAAGCATTTATGGTGGCGACCTAGAGACAGACTTCTAAGGTGCTCAACCAAGGTGGCCAATTCAAATCAAAGTTCAAAGAGGTGACTTGGAGACAAACTTCTGAGGCGTCTGGCCAAGGAGGCCAATCCAACCACATCACTAAGAGGAGTGGACTTCTAGTATGAGCTTGTGTCGGGGGTGGCTAAGCCGTGCGTCCCACTTCAGTCGAATATCTTCGAAAGGCAAGAGCCAGAGAAATAGCTCATCAAGTGCCGAGATAGTTCGATGGGCTACACAACATCAAATTTCAACTTCAAATAAACAAATTCCTAAGTCACCGAGGATGGTGACAAGTTTGAGTGGGGGAGAGTGTCATGGTTCGCTTTTTTGCGCTCTATGACAACTCAAATATATGTCAAACTTGTGCTCAAGGGTTGCCCAAACCTTATCCAAGCATTGTCCAAACAATAGCCAAGACAAAACTAATGTGTTCCAAGAATGGCCCAAAGAAGCATCCAAGAGGGCAGCTAAAAAAGCAGCTAGGCAGCTTGATGTGTCAAGCAGCAGCGCTGGTGAGGGGCAACCTAACCTCACCAGCGCCCAGCCATGTTAGCCAGTGTGCATGGGCTAGCCCAGCGCCTATGTAACCTCACTTTGGCCCACAATGGGGCCTCAGATAACCTCACTTGCGCCTGTTATGTGCCAGCTGCCCAGCCAGGTTTACACGCACTACACTGTTTGACTCGATCTTTGGCGTGGTATATCTTTATGCTTCGAAATCCAAATTAAGCTAGTTTTTTTTTTCTTTCTATTAACTCCTTATAGGACCTAGTTTCCCGTTTTCTAAGGGTTTTATTTATTGTGTTTTGTACAATTTTTAAGAGGCTATTATGACTTATCGGGTACACACTACGTTTTTCCTTAAAAGTTCATAAATGACTTAGAATGCTACTATAAGGAGGGGGTATGCTCCTATCTTCCTCATATCCCACTACTTCTTGTATGCTTTGAGGCATGTCTTGTATATAAAGTGAGCTATGTAATGATACTTTAATGAATGAAATATGTTTTATTACTTTCACCCATTCTCCTCGAAGGTTGCTTGACGGTTCGCTATTAATTCTTAATTCTAGCTTTCAAATGAGTTGATTCAGGTTTGGATGGTTTATTAGATGGACTTGGCATGTGTCGCACATGCCTCACTTGTGACTGCCTAGCTCATAAAGTGTTGGTGCGTGACAAGGTACCAAACACAAGTGCAAAATCTGTGAGTAAATTATCATCGTGAACACGAGCGCTCACAAAAGGATTGATCTTGTTGGGTACCCATCCATCCAAAACCTGATATCCAGGTGCTACTATATCAGGTTTTAGTACCCATGGAGCCACTAATAAATATGGCCCTCGTGACGAGAAGCTTGCCACCTGAGGAGCTGGCTTGGTACCCAGTAGTGTAATTTGGAATTTGACACTCACAGTTGGATTGTCAAAGTTGATTACATAATCCTTCACCAGCTCTCCATCTTTAATGTTCACAAAAATTGATGGCATGTCAAATTTGAGGGCAAACACAACCTTTGAACTTATGATTGCTCCCGTAGCTCCAAATCTCCCAAATTCTAGCACATGCTGATATGTACTTGCTTTATTATTGAATTTGCGAAAGATATATTTTCTTGCAACATCTTTGGGTTCTGTGGCATTATACTGGCAAATTTCCTTGCTTCTATTTCCATGTCTAAAATATAAAGAGACTCTGGAGACAAATAGGTTTTCAGGGTACATGGTCTTTCCAGTAGCTGATAAGGCCCCATCTCCAAGTGTAATATGACGGGCAAAATATCGGTTAATAGTTCCGGCACCAACAGTGGTGATCCAAGGAGCTCCATTAAACAAAGCAAGACGGCCGCTATTTCCGAGAGAACATGCCACGAAAATCCCTTTCTCGATTGCTGCAAAAGCTCCAAGTGCAATTGGGTTTTTGTAAAATGAAGCCTCATTGAAGGCTAATGACAAAGACATAAGATCTACACCATCAGCTATGGCTTGATCTATGCCAGCTAGTGCGTCACTTGCACTTGTGCGAAACAAATAGAACATTCAAAGGTACTTTCTCGTACCCAAAAAAAAAAACAAAAAAACAAAAAAATAATAATGAAATTGCAAAATAAGGGAAGAACCTTCTCAATTAATTTTTTAGCAGAGAGGGAATGTTTTTTGGGCTTATGCTATTTTGGGTGTATTTTAGATGGGTAAGAGTTCCTGTATAAATTTTGTAGAATAATAGCATTTTCCTTAAAAAGAAAAAATAAAGACTAATTTTTTCAACTTAAGATATTTGTCAAACTAGGAAATGAATAAAAAAGATGAATAAATGAAGAGCAACCAATAAAAAGGAGAGAGAGAGAGAGAGAGAGAGAGAGAGAGAGAGAGAGAGAGAGAGAGAGAGGACACTAATTTAAATTAGGGTTAATTATCTATCATAGGAAGTACACATGTCAGAAATTATTAATCATGTATCATTTATTCTTTTGTTGTTTATAGAAATCTCTTATTATTGACAAATTTGTCATTTTGTTGTAAATACTCATCAATCACATCTCTTTAAATATGCTTAAAAGAAATAAAAATAAATAAATTAAAATTTTGGCTATTAAGAGTTTTAACATGAAGATGTATGAAAGTGGAGAACATAGGAAATTGCAATTACAAGAGTTAGAGAAAATTCGCAATGATGTCTATGAGAGTGCAAGGATTTACAAAGAAAAGACGAAGGCTTTTCACGACAAGATGATTTCTAGAAAGGAGTTTAAAGTTGGTCAGAAAGTTCTTCTATACCCACCTTGACCATGCCTGTTCCAACCCCTAACTATGGTCCCCCTGTGGCACGACCCAACTTTAATAGACCTGCCCGACGCATCCGTACCTTCGACGCCTTAGCCTGCACCCAAACCGAGGGCTACCATAACTTGCTGAAGAACAATATCCTGAAGCCCATACCTACTCGCCCGTTGCCAAGCCCTCTACCCCTGACCTTTAATGCCGCCCCTACATGTGAGTACCATTCGGGTGGCCAGGGGCAGATCCCGGGCCTTCTAAAGGAATGCGGGGTAGAGAAGCCAATATAAATGGTGAGTTTTAAACGGCCAATGGCTCATTTTTCTCATTCAAATTGAAGTATTCTGTTAGTTGTTTTGCTGTATAACTCCCTAGGTTATGCCATTTTATTCACTATCTGCTGGAATGTGCAGCTATGTTTCCCAATATTTTGATGTCAATTGTGCTACATAAGTTAGAATAACTGTCATTTCCCAGAGCACAAATTTTAGGCAAAACTCCTTTTGAGACTGAGATTTCTGCTTCTGAAACTGAAGGAGAACGTCAACTGAAGCCTGAACTGAACACTGAGTTTACAAACTCGATAATGACCTCAGTAGAAGGTATCAACCTGCAATTGGTGATTTTTCAGGTTGTTAGCTAATTAATCTTGCAAACAACAATTTTTTGACTTGAGATATATGTATAAAATATATGGAATGCTAAACACGGCACAAAACAGAGAGTTTCAGAGATGTAAGCGCATTCCACTTTGTACATGGCTAATCGGGCCATTGGTGCCATACCAATCGCTTTTCCCTTGGCATAACCAAAGTAACGGGCACATGGCACTAAGCTGCCAGCGGCCGTTGACAATGTGTGAGTCCCATGACCTAAAAAATCCCTCGGAGAATCACAGTCATCAGTTTTTGATATATGTTTGAACCAGCTTGCTTCATTGCTTTACTGAAAGAGCGTGCACTAATAAGTTTCTTATTACAATGAGAAGAGTTGAACTCAGTTCCAGTTTTGTAGGTCCCACGCCATCGTGCTGGCATCGGAGGCATGCCCTTATCATTGAAACTCTCGATTTCAAGCCAAATCCTAGTGTTGAGGATTCATATTATCATGTCATCCTTAAACCCGACCTCAGGCCATAACCCAACATCATGTTTCATGCCAAGAAACTCCAGGGTGTGAGTTTTATGGAGATGGCCAAATGTCTCAGTTTGCGTTGTGTCATGGTCCGCTTGTTTGCACCTCATGACAACTCAACAATATGCCAAACTTGTGCCCAAGGGTTGCCAAAACCTTGTTCAAGTATTGTCCAAACAATGTTCAAATAATGGCCAAGACAACATCAAGAGGTCCTAAGAATGGCCCAAGGAAGTGACCAACATGGCAGTTAAGGAAGCCACCCGCAGCAGCAGGTTGAGACTAAGGCAGCCAGCCAAGCAGGTGGGGGCAACATAACCTTACCGGCCAGCCAACAAGGGTGAGAGGCAAGATAATCTCACCAGCAGTTAGCCATGCGCGCGCGCCCAATGCCCATGCCAGCAACTGGCCAGGTAACCTCACTTTGGCGCACAATGAGGCCTCAGATAACCTTACTTGCACCTGCCATGTATGCCAGCAGCTAGCCAATAATTTCACATAATACACCTTTTGGTTTGGTTTTTGGCATGGCTTATCTTAGAGCTCCGAAGTCCAAACAAAGTTAGGTTTTTTTTTTTATAGAATCTTTATAGGACCTAGTTTCACGTTATTGAAGGGTTTTATTTATTGTGTTTTGTACAATTTTTAGGAGGCTATTATAATTCCTTGGGCACACATTATGTTTCTCCTTGAAAGTTCATAAATGACTTAGAATGCTACCATAGGGAGGGGGTATGCTCCTACCTTGCTCCTACCCACTACTTTTTGTATGTTTTGAGACACGTCTTATACATAAAGTGAGCTATGTAATGATTTTTTATCAATAAAATATGTGTTATTACTTTCACCCGTTCTCTTTGGAGGTTGCTTGACGGTTGGCAATCAATGCTTGATTTTTGCTTCCAAATGAGCTGATTCAGGTTTGGCTGACTTGTCAAACGAACTTGGCAAGTACCGCACGACCCTCATTTGTGACTACTGAGCTCTCAAAATGTTGGCCTGTGACATGTTGCAGGATGACCTGGCATTTTTTTTGCAGCTGTTCAAGTTGGGACTGTGACAGAACTGCACTAAAGCCGTCCATTACATGGTTGTCAATGATTAATAAAACTTCACTTTTTATCCAACAAAACCTTTACAGAATCACAACGAGGGTAGTTTCAATACATTTGAAATCTTTCTCATTTTTTTATATAGTTTGTATGTAAAATTTAAACTTAAGAAGATTCACTGAATCATTGTATCTATACATATATATATTATATACAAGAAAAATATAATATTATAGGCAAAATCAAACACAACTTTATTTCTTCTTCCGATCGAACCTTCCATGGCTCCACTTCGATCTGTTGGTAGGACTCCAAATCAGACTCACTCAGCTACTCTCTCTCTCGCTTTATATATATATATATATGTTTACACTAACAAATCAATTTACTTTTTGGAGTTTTTTTATTCAGTCAATGGACATTATAATGATAAACTATTTAATTTTATTATGTACAAAAGACCAACTGAATAAAAGCTTGTCATATTATTAGGTAATATGTATACTTGTACAAGTAAAAAAAAAGTAAGACCCGCAATTTATTATACAAAAATTTAAAAAATTTGGTTGCTTTGGCCCAGGGTTACCCAAGCCTAGGAGCTTGCCGGACTTACCCAAAGGGCCAGCCCTGGTTGTAGGTGTAGAGATGCATCAGGGGAGAAACATCGGCCGATGAGAGGGACGAGAGTGTTGACATATACCAGCTGTGGGGTGTGGAGAAGGGAGCTGGCACACTTGACCTGTCCATGTGGATTATATAACTACGACAGTTGTCTAACGAGGAGGATGATGTGGAAACCATGATGAGAAGTAAGAGAAAAAGGAAGAGGAAGGAAGGCTTGCCATGTTCCATTGTTATGGACACTGATCCTTGAGTATGTGACATAAAAGATTAAAGGATGCCATATATATAGATCTGAGCATGAAGGTAGTATGGACTGTGAAGCTAGAGATGATCGACAAAAATCAGTGAATATGAGCTACTACTTAGTAATGTAATGACATCCATGCGGCTATAAATGTCTGTTTTAACACTGTAAGCTGGAAACCAGACTGAAAAGTATTTTGTGGGCCGGCTGCCGGCAGATGTTTATAAATATATATATATATATATATATCCGTATCTGTATGAAGTCGTAGAGATGGTAGGGGATACAGCACATTGGTGAGAATCGGATTGATGCATTTCTTTCGGCAATTTGATCTAGTTTGTGCATGGACAGTCCTAAAAAACAGGTTGCACACAAGTTTATTGATAGTATTCATAATATTCGAAGAGAAAAAGAAACCCGAGGAAGTATTTGACTATGCATTGCTTTGGTAGATAGCAATGAGATTGGACAAGCTCCTCAATGAGCCCAGTTTTTTAGAAGTTTATTCTCCATAGTAGTTGGGAGCTATATGATTAAGCTGGCCAAAATCTCAAACACACCACACAATATATATGTACTGTTGAGTATGCAACAAAAGCTCAAATAACATTTAAAATCTATACACTTATAATACAATGATATTACAACAATACAATGTACTGCACAAGTGCTTACAATGCAACTCACACGTACATTAACTATACTAGTGGTGCCCAGCACCAACTCCCCAGTATGCCTAGCACATGTCAGAGATGCCCAACATCTTACTTACAATGTGTGTCTCTCCCACACACCATCACACGGTGTATAACACACACCCACACTTGGTGCCCAACACCAACTCACCACTCATAGGGGTGGCCTATCTTCACACACACAACACTAACTTGTGTTAGCACACACTCACTTACAAGCTACCTCGGTGGTGGTGGCTTCTCACCTTGCCACCCACACACACACACACAAGCAACCTTGGTGTGGTGGCTCATCTTCATTTGCCACCCACACTCTCCCTTGAAACCTTGTCACATATTTATGCTTGGTTGTGGAACATTCTAGACAAAGATCATTCTAGATATAATGTGAGATTTCAAGAGAGAGAGAATGTTCTAGAATAAGAGAGAGTAGGCAAACATGTAGAATGTTCTAGAAAGAGTCAATGATGACTCTCAACATGTACTTGCAACCAGCCTCATCGATTCACAGGCTTCAAGTTGAACTTGCTAGCGAGTTTGTATTTCACCTAAACACATAATAGCAAGCAGGCTGTCAAGAGAGTACCTTAAGTGTGTAATTGATACATGCACTCTCTCTCTCTCTCTCTCTATCTCTCTCTACATACACACAGCACTTAGATGAATTTGATTTAACTTTCATCAACCAAAATTTTTATACAAGGCTTGTAGTTCTTATAATTGCAGTACCCACAAATTTATACCCCTAAGTTGCCTCATGTCTTTGATATATGCATTCTAAAAAATTCGAATTTCTTGACGTTTTATGTCTAAGCACAAATATAGAGAATTGGTAAACTAGTTAGGGTTGGTTTAGAAACAAGCAATCTTAAATTCCTGGATGTCCCGCTTCTTGTGGGTATACATTGACTGCTATATTCATGGGTTTTTTTTTTGGCGAGGATATGGCTGCTTGTCATAGACTTGATCCATGGTAGGATCCAAATATTTTTTGGATGAGCTACTAGAAAGTTATGGGTGAAGTATGAATCATAGTAAGAAATCCACTGTGATATGCTCTTGGTATTGTCTAGTGTGTTCTGTGGTTTGCTCCTGCACTGTAAACTTATCTGATGCTACTGTTTCACTTTGGCTTCTTATCAACGAAGTTCTTCCTGAGTTGCCCCAAAAAAACTGCGAATCACACGCATCCAATTGAAGTATTACTAGACAATACAGTAGTTTCAAAGTGATAAAAAAAATTAAATGGACTAATACAGTGAGTTCAAAAAATATATATGAGACAATGCTGTGTGAAGAAACATGTTTGAAGTGGCAGAAGGAAACACTGATAATGAGCCAAAAGAAATTTTTAAAAAAAATTGAAAAGTAGCCAAACGGTAAAAATGTTGTGACAAGGAGAATTTTAAATGTTTATGTAAAGAATACAAGTCAAGAACCTTTCAACAGTGCTAGTAAATTTTCTTTCATGCACATTAGAAATCCATCCTTAGTTGTTGTATCTCCGTCACCGGCTTATCGCAGTCTAGTCTAGTCGACTTCATACTGATATACTTAAGTGCTTTACTTTTCACAGATGAAACAATTTCAAAGTTGGTTCTAATAAGGTAATTGTGCGCCTCACTTAGTCATGAATTCTCACTTGCAGATTTGAAGGTATGAAATGCACATGGCGTTGCAATTTTCAGCCCATGTTTGTCTGTATGCTTGGGATGTGCTCTTATATGCTGCCATGCACACAAACAGTGCAGCACTAAGTCACACTGAAGGTGCAAATGCAGATACTATTGGACTGGTTACCACATGCGTCCCATTGATCTCATACCAGCTTAAATGCCCATAAGTCCCATGGTAGCTGTTCCGTGGACAATGTCCCAAATTAATCTCAACTGTCAAGTTGAACTCAGCTTTACTGTGTTTTTTGGGGAAGGAGATTGTTGAAGACTGCGCAACAATTTTCATACCACGTGGAGCTGCTACCTCTGCTCTATAAGCGGAATATGAATCGACTACATTAACCAGCACCCTCTTAAAGGCGTAACTAGTATTGGTGTAGTTGAAAATGACAGTAAGGGAAGGATAATTAATATCCAAATCCGCATGCGCACAGTTGAAATCTGACCTCCTTGTGAATCTTAATCTGTTGTGTTGTGTATTTCATCCCGCAGAGGAAATTGATATAGTCTTGGACCTCTATGTCATAAGCAAGTCCAGGGTCCATGGCCTTGTTAGGCTTAACATGTCCTGCCCCAAAATCAAGAGTACTTGCAGCACCAGTGACCTTGTCAGAGATTGTGCCATTCGCATTATCTGTTGTTTGTGTAAACCCAATTTGGGTATATTTTAATGTATATTTTTTGGGGGCTTTCTTGTATATTAATATAGTTTTGTACCTATATGTTATATAGGCTAAATAGAGTGTAAAAAGCCACAACAATGCCGCAAAAAAATAGAGCACAAAGCTCTTCTTTTGTAGCAGCAGGTCAGACAGAAAAAAAAAAAAAAAAGAGAAGAAAAGTGTTGTGTAAGGGGCTATTCGAAGTGTGTTTTGAAGGAGGGTTGAAGCCTTTGTAATGGCTATTTTTCAGTAAAGAAATGTCCATATTTATGCTCCAGATAAGTTTCTTTTGTTGCTGAAATTTCTGCTCTATTTTGTGTTGTAAAATGCATACTTGAAGTTCATTGAACTTGCTGGAAATCTCAGATTTGTAGTGCTGTGTTTATACCATGTTATTGCTTGAGTATTGCATGATTTTGCAAGTGCATTTGCCCCCAAATTTCCCAACAAAATCTGTTATCAGAGTGTAGGGTTTGTTGGTTGAGTTTTGTGGTGAAACTAGGACTTGTATTTGGGTTTGTTGTGGTTTGAATGTGATGGCTACCGTGAACAACTTCTTTCAACCTCAATTTCCTAGATTGGAGAATGATAACTATAAAAATTGGAGCATTCAAATGAAAGTGTTGTTGGGCTCGTAAGATTTGTGGGATTTAGTTGAAGATGGTTATGAACAACCCTCCTCAAAAGAAGAAGAAGAGAAATTGCCAGAAAATAAGAGATTGTGTTAAGGGAGTTTAGAAAGAAGCACAAAAAAGCTTTGTTTCTACTCAACAAAGGAATTGATGAGTCAAGATTTGAGAAAATCTCCTCCGCCACCACCTTCAAAGAAGCATGGGAAATTCTTCAAAATTCCCATAGAGGCATAGAGAAAACGGTGAGAGAACGGCTTCAAGTTTTAAGGGGTGAATTTAAAGTATTACATATGAATGAGAATGAGTCCATTTTGAATCAAATTACATATTACTGCACAAGGACCTTGGCCATTGTGAATTAAATTAGAAGGCTTGGTGAAAAGCTTGATAATGTGATTATGATGAAGAAGATTCTGCGGTCTCTAAGCCCCAAGTTTGAGCATGTTGTTGTAGCTATTGAAAAGTCAAAGGATCTTAGCACCATGACTATTAATCAATTGATGGCCACACTTGAAATTCATGAACAAAAGATAAACAAGAAATTTTCAAGTTCTCTTGAGCAAGCTCTTCAATCCAAGCTTTCTTTGAAAGAAGGAAAATAAGAGCAAGGGGGGACATCTCAAAGAGAAAGAGGAAGGGGCTATGAAGGCCGTGATAGAGGCTATGGAAATCGTGAAAGAGGCTATGAAGGCCATGGAAGAGGTCATGCAAATAGAGGAAGAGGTGGAAGACACACAAGTGGAGGTGGAAGAAATCAAAATTCTTATGCTCCAAGAGGAAGAGCAAGAGGAAGACGAAGAGGCGATTACAACCGTTCTTTCAACTGGCGAGGGTATGACAAGAGGAATGTGGAATGCTATAATTGCCATAACTTTGTGCATTATAGCTATGAATGTAGATTAAAATCAAGCAATGGAGTTGGTGAGCAAGTGAACTATGTGGAGAAAGAGAACAATGATGGTGGACCTACCTTGTTACTAGCTTATAATGGGTCCAATGAAGATCAAAGCAATATATGGTTTCTTGATACCGGGGCAAGCAATCACATGTGTGGCAAGAAGCATATGTTTGTTGAACTTGATGAAGCAGTGCAAGGTCAAGTTACATTTGGCGACTCCTCCAAAATTCCAGTGAAAGGCAAAGGTAAGATTCTAGTCAAGCTCAAGAATGGAAATCATGATTTTATTTTTGATGTTTATTATGTTCTGGAGATGAAGAATAATATCTTGAGTTTTGGGCAACTTTTAGAGAAGGGTTATGATATTGTCATGAGAAATTTTTATCTTACCATTAAAGATGCTTGTGGTAATTTGATTACTAATGTGAAAATGTCCAAGAATAGAATGTTCTCTTTGAATATCCAACAAGATTCTATGAAATGCTTGAATGCTATTGTCAAAGATAAAGCTTGGTTATGGCACTTGAGACTTGGGCATCTTAACTTTAGAGGCTTAAAGCTATTGTCAAGTAAGAATATGGTGAGAGATTTGCCTTATGTTGATCATCCTAATGAAGTATGTAAAGGGTGCATTCTTGGCAAGCATCATAGAATGAGCTTTTCAAAAGAAGTGAAGTGGAGAGCATCAAAGCCATTGGAGCTTTTGCACACTGATGTTTGTGGCCCTTTGAAGCTTATGTCAAATAGCAAGAATATGTATTTCCTTACTTTCATTGATGACTATAGCCGGAAGACTTGGGTGTATTTTCTAAAGAGGAATTCCGAAGTGTTTGATGTGTTCAAAGAGTTCAAGACCCTTATTGAGAAGCAAAGTGGCTATTACATCACGGCATTGAGATTCGATCAAGGCGATGAGTACACTTCAAATGCCTTTGAAAACTATTGCAAAGAGCATGAGATTATTCATCAATTTACACCATCCTATACACCACAATTGAATGGAGTTGCTAAAAGGAAGAATAGAACTATCTTGGATATGGCTAGAAGCATGTTGAAAGGAAAGAGATTGCCTAAGGAGTTTTGGGCTGAGGCCATTGCATGTGCCGTCTACTTGTTAAATAGATTTCCAACCAAAAGTGTTCACTTCAAGACATCGGAAGAGGCTTGGAGTTCATTTAGACCAAGTGTTACTCATTTTAGAGTATTTGGGTGCATTGCTTATGCTAAAATTCTGAAAGCTAGAAGAACAAAGCTTGATGACAAAGGTGAAAAATGCATTTTCCTTAGATATGGTTGTAAGTGGGATTTTTCGGGAAGGCTGGGCCGAACTCTCAAGCCCCAAATGGATGAGTCCAAATATCTCCTGCAAGACAAGGAGGTTAGAATGGGTCGACCCTTAGTGGGCCGATCACACTCCGAAGATTAAGTTAGCAAGCTTAATCGATAAAGATGAATGAAAGTTGTGAATACTTGGAGTTAACTGTCCATACCTGGCTCTCGATGCCTTGGGTATTTATAGAATCTTTGAGGGAGTGTGTTTTGCCTTGACCTACCAGCAGGCTCTCATGGCCTGCTGAGTAGGCATCATCATTGACGTCGCCTGATTATTTAGAGGGTCTGGCACACCGTCGTGGAGGATTCCGGCTGACCGGACATGCACGTCAACGTCGCATGGGCAGCCGCTTGTGCATTTAATGCAAGTGAACTCTGCATTTAATGCTCAAAGATCGCTAGCAGTTTGGGCCCGCTTTTCGCAGTTTGGGCTACGCTGGGAAGGAGGTCGGCAGTCAAAGCTGGCCTTCCCTCTAATTCTGATCTGGGCCTGCCAAGCAGCCCCAACTTTAATTTGCGCAGATTGGGCCTCACCCATTGGGTTGGGCCGGGGGTTATTCCCCCACAATTGCCCCCCAGCCTTTGTGTCGTTTTAGCTTCTGAAACGGCCAAGGGCTGTAACGGTCACCCGGGCACATAAATGGCGGGGATTTTAAAAGATTCATTGGTAGGGCGTTATTGAATCGGCGACCGATGTGACGCTTCGGCAGAGCGTCATGATTAACGCCGTTTTACCGTGTACGAACCGACGACTCTAGAGTGTATAAAAGAGCGATGCCCTAATTAGTTGGAAGACACTTGCTCTTTTTCCTTTGTCTCCTGAATAGCGTGTGCGTCAGCTGTTTCGGCACCCATCACTGTAAGTGTCCTTTGAGCCTGCAACTCTTTTGCTCTTCACTGTATTTTGTGTTTTGACGGTTGCCCCCTGATGGCGTCCCGTCTTCGTAAAATGCTAGATGGTCCGTCGGCCCTTGCTTCGTTCAGGGCCAAGTTTGACATCCCAGATGAGATCAGCTTAGAGCTGGTCGACCCCAATGACTACCGTATGGGCGAGACTGAGAAGGGAGTGCCATTCCCAGTCATCGCCATCGTAGAAGGGGGACTCAGGTTTCCCCTTCACCCTCTTCTTTATAAGTTTATAGTAAAAAATAAGGTGTCGCCATCCCAGTTAGCATCAAACGTGTACAGGATCTTTTTTGGCATGCTTGAAATAAATCGGCGCCTGGGTGTGAACCTGGGCCTTGCCGAACTGGACTACTGCTACACTCTTTGTAAAGTTGAAGGTAGTTACAAAGTCTACCTCCGGGCAGTAAAGAAGTCCTTAGACTTGGTGAAGTGTCTGCCTTCCTTAAGGAAGGGCGTCGACGACGTTAGGGTCTGAGTAACCGGTCCATGGGAGTTCGGCAACGTTCTTAAGAAGGATAGACCGGCGATTCGATGCCCTAGAGAGCCCGTCGAACTAGGTTTGATGCCGATCTCTCATACTGTGCATCATTTTAAATTTCAATGTGCAGCAAAACTGACTCTCGAATTTTTGCAGACACGGGGAAGTGGTCGAAAGCTCGTGACTGGTTAGTCAACTCTGACGACCTCAACAAGGTTTTGAACTACGTCGGTGAGGGTCGACAAAGATGCGTTGCTCGGGCTGCACACATTTTGCTTTCCTACCCGCTACGATACTCAACTTTCACTGTCGAGATGGGTGTTCCCCAGAGTACACTTGCGAGATTAGCGAAGGAAGGTGCCGAAGGAGACTTCGAGGAGATCCCCACCAGAATAGCAATCGAAAAGGCGCGCAGTCCTAGAGGTGTGACAGTCGGGGTTGCTCCTCCATCGGAACCAGCTGGTGAAGAACGGCACGAAGCACGATCGAAATCACACAACTCGGCATCCACTTTGTCACCGTATACTGCGCCCGACCGCCGAGTTAAGATTCCTGCAAGAACAAGGGATTCCAACCCATCCCCCGACGAAGAGGACATCATGAGTTTGAGGGAGAGAATGTTTACTCTCGCGGGCCAGCTGCTAAGGTTGGCCGCCCCTTTTTCCGCCGAAACTCCTCCAGCCGAGCTGGTGATAACTCCCGTGGAGGAAGCCCCTCCCGTGCAACAGAGGCCAGAGACTCGGTAACAGAGGAAAAGGAGGCCCGATGTTACTCTTCCAACTCCAGCGCCTAAAAAGCAAAAAGGAAAAGGCGCGGTGGACGAGGTCGGTGAAACTGTGACCATCACTCCGGACATTCTAGGCTGTCATGTGACGACAACAGATTCTATAATTGACCAGCCGGAGGTGGCATTTGGTGTTATTAAGAGCGTCCTTCAGCAAAAAGACGTGGCAAAGCTGGGCGAAGCAAGTGACTCAGCCGTCTTTATGGATGCTTTTCATGACTCGATGCTTGTAAGTCAGCACTGACTTTTTAACTGATTACAGATTCTTTTGGACATTCGCTCTCGAAATGACCTTCTCTTATATGTGTAGGGTTGTTTGAATTCCTTAGAGGCGATGACGCGCTTCCAGAAGCTTGCCGAGGCTCACCAGGAACTCATTGAAGAGCACGACCGCTTAAAGCTCGAGTGGATTGAGGCAAATAAGGAGCGGATCACTTTTAGGAAACAGGCCAAACAGGCTTCTGCCGAGCTTTTGTTGATGAAAGCCAATTTTGAGAAGAGAGATAAGGATCTGGCGGACCTTGAAAAGAAGTTCGATGTGCAGTCCGTAGATCTGCACAACGCAAATGCAGAGGTCGAGGCCCTTAACTCCGAAGTGGCCAAGCTGAAGGTGAAAGAAGAGGCCACACTGAAGAGGGGTGAAGAAAGGGGGGCCAAGCATTTGGCCGAAGAGATGATGGACCTTAGTCATTCCATATTCCAACAGGGTTGGAACGGTGCTCTTGTCGTTGCAGAACTGGATAAGGCCTCTGATGTTTGGGGTCTTTGCCCGGACTTCTTCGATACTACCGAGAATGGCGTCGTTTGTCCGAAAAAAGTGCTTGCGAATGCCGAGTACAAACGAAAGCTTATCTTAAAAGTCACGGCTGAAGAAGCTACTGCTAGAAGGAGGGAGCTGAAAAATTGAAGGCCGCTGTCGAACCCCCTAAGGACACGGAAGAGATTGTCAGTGGTTTACCAGGGGCAATTTCGCAGCCGGGGGAGAAGTCGGCATAACAGTTCTTTTTCTTTTCTTTGATGTTTTTGTAACCATCACTGCCTTTTAATGAAAAAAGCTCGTTTTGTCGTTTATTACTGAATCTGTCTTGTCTGATTTTGTTGTGGACTGAATCTGCCTTGTCTGATTTTGTTGTGGACTGAGTTTGCCTTGGTTTTTGCTGTGGCCCTCTTTGGCTGACCTGTCCGACTTGGACAGGGCCAAGTTTTTACACTTGATTTTTATTTTGGCTTTCTTTGGCCGACCTGTCCAACTTGGACAGGACCAAGTTTTTACACTTGGTTTTTGTTTTGGCCTTCTTTGGCCGACCTGCCCAACTTAGACAGGACCAAGTTTTTTACACTTGGTTTTTGTGGGTTTCACAGAGTGCTCAGAGTAGATTTGTTTGAACAGCTTCAATTTCATTGATTTTTCAGTAGAGCTTTACACATTTCATGGACTATTACATCGCATGGAGCTTTGTATTATTGGTAGAATTTCCTCAAGTTGCTTGCATTCCATAGTCGCGACAATTATCTCCCTTCTTCAACAGTCTCTAGTCTGTATGCGCCAATGCCGACCTGGGGTGTTACTCTGTAAGGGCCTTCCCAGTTTGGGCCGAGTTTTCCATCTGCCGCCTTCTTGGTTGCCCCCAATACTTTTCGTAAAACTAGATCCCCTAGAGCAAAGTTTCTCGGGCGGACTCGTTTGTTGTAAGAGCGTTTTAGCTGTCGCTGATACTCTGTGAGCCTAATCAAGGCGGTTTCCCTTCTTTCTTCGACGAGATCCAAGTCTCTTGCAACCGTCTGGTCGTTGAGACCCGTGTTAAAAGTTGCCGATCTGATAGTTGGTAATCCGACCTCCAAAGGGATAACTACTTCCACCCCGTATGCCAAGGAGAATGGGGTTTCTCCGATAGACCTTCTTGGGGTTGTTTTATAAGACCACAGAACGTTGGGTAGCTCCTCCGTCCACTTCCCTTTGGCTTTTTCCAGTCATTTTTTGACTCTGTTAAGCATGGTTTTGTTTGAAATCTCGGCTTGCCCGTTGCATTGGGGGTAGGCTGGCGTTTAGTAATAGTTTCTGATCCCCAATCCTTCGCAAAATGATCTAAAGATATTGCCATCGAACTAGGTGCCGTTATCTGAAACAATGGCACGGGGCAACCCGAATCTCGTGACAATGCTTTTCCATACGAACCTTTTGGCATCGATTTCCCTGATGTTTGACAATGGCTCTGCTTCTACCCATTTGGTAAAATAGTCAGTCGCTACAATGAGAAACCTTTTGTTGCCCGGAGCTCGGGGCAGAGGTTCGACAATGTCCAGTCCCCACTGAGCGAAAGGCCACGGACTGGTGATGGTGGGGAGATCTTCGGCTGGCTAGTGGATGATGGGGGAAAATCTCTGACACTTGTCACACTTCAGGACGTACTAGGCTGCATCTTTCTACATGTAAGGCCACCAGTATCCCTGCGAGATGGCTCGGTGTGCTATCGATCTTCCGCCGACATGAATTCCACATATCCCCTCGTGGATTTCAAACAAGACGCCCTGTACTTGGTCCGGATGGATGCAGTGTAAATATGGACCTGTAAAAGAACATCTGTAAAGCTCCTTACTTGGTGACAGCCAATACCTGAGAGATGTATGTTTGATTCGCCGAGCTTCAGTCTTATCTTCTGGTAGTTCGTCTTTCTCAAGGTAAGAGATGATTGGGTCCATCCATGATGGTCCCAGCTGTTCAGCTGCTAGAGCTTCCTCCTCCTCCCGAAAGATGTTGGGTTTGGCAAGGGTTTCCACATTGATCGTCCTTTTCGATCCAGACTCCAGAGCTGTGGCCAAAGTTGCCAAGGCATCCACATGTGAGTTGTTGTCTCGGCTGATCTGTCGAAGCTTGTAGTTTTTGAATTAGCCGAGTAGTTCCTTGGTTTTTGCTAGGTACTGCGTCATTTTGTCGTTCTTTGATACGTATTCTCCTGTAATTTGGTTTACAACAAGTAAGGAGTCCGAATAGATGACGATTTCAGGAATTCGAAGTTCAATGGCTCGACGTATTCCGGTGAGCAAGGCCTCGTATTCAGACTCATTGTTGGAGGCAGTGAACTCGAGCTTAATGGCTTGTTCAATGGTTAGACCATCTTGTGTGATGAGTACGATGCCGGATCCCGCCCCCCGGTCATTGGAAGCTCCGTCCACGTAGAGTTGCCAATGATCAGTTTGTTCCCAAAGGTTCAGGGGAAATTCATGTTGCGGTTGGCCAATTGCTGGAGTTTGTTCCACCTCTATTGGTATCTCGACAGAGAACTCGGCAACAAAGTTTGCAATAACCTGACCCTTCACTGCTGATCTAGGTTGAAACTTGATGTCAAACTCCCCTAATTCCACGACCCATTTTGCAATTCTTCTAGAGAAGTCGGCCTTTCTTAAAAGAGGTTTAAACTGGTGGTTAGTGAGGACGTTGATGGTGTGAGTTCTAAAGTAATGTACCAACTTACGGGATGCTACTATCAGTGCGAGTGCCAGCTTTTCGAGGGGTAGGTATCTGCTCTCGGCCCCGAGAAGGGTTTTGTTGACGTAGTAGACTGGGAATTGTTGCCGGTTTTCTTACCTGAGTAGGACGGCGCTGACTGCATGGTCTGACACTGCAAGGTAGAGGAAGAGTTCCTTGTGCTGAACGGGGGTGGAGAGCAGGGGTGGTTTGGTTAGGTAGTTTTTTAGATCGGCAAGGGTAGAGTCACATTCTGGGGTCCACTCGAACCATTCTTGTTTTTTTAGGAGCTGGAAGAAGGGTCGGCACCTGTCCGATGAACGGCTGATGAACCTGTTGAGTGCTGCGACCATTCCTGTCAGTCTCTGTACCTCTTTGGCATTCCTTGGGGCTTGAATGCTCCAAATCGCACTAATCTGCCGTGGGTCCACTTTAATGCCCCGATACGTGACCAGGAACCCCAGAAACTTGCCCGAGCCGACCCCGAAGACACATTTCGAAGCGTTCAGCCTCATTTTGTAGTCCTTCAAGATACAGAGTACCTTCTTTAGGTCCGCCAAGTGGGTGTTGCTCAGTTTTCTTTTTACCAGCATGTCATCGATGTAGACCTCAACAGTTCTGCTGAGCTGCGTCTTGAACATCTTTGTGACCAATCGCTGATACGTAGCTCCGGCGTTCTTCAGGCCAAAGGGCATAACCTTATAGCAGTAAATACCCCTTGGAGTGATGAGGGCCGTTTTTTCTTGGTCGTCAGGGTGGAGTGGGATCTGGTGGTATCCTCGGTAAGCATCCAAAAAAACTCATCCTCCCGAAGCCGGCGGTTGCATCCACAAGCTGGTCAATTTTGGGCAGGGGGAATGGATCTTTGGGGCATGCCCTGTTGAGATCAGTGAAGTCCACACAGACCCTCCACTTACCGTCCTTCTTTTTTACAACCACGGTATTTGATAACCAGCTTGGGTAGTTGATCTCTCGAATGGCCCCAGCTTCCAAAAGCTTCTCTGTTTCCTCTAAGACAGCGTCCACATGCTGAGTAGCGGCCCTTCTCCCTTTTTAGACAACAGGTCGGCAATTTGGGTTAACATTCAAGCGATGACAAGCAACATCAGCGCCGATCCGGGGCATGTCATAAGGGGTCCAAGCAAACACTTCCAGGAAGTTCGTCAACAACTCGATGAGGGATTTTTCCTCTTGTTTGGACAAAGAAGTGCCGATGACGAAGTATTTGTCTCCCCGCCGATCAATGTATATCTTCTTCAGGTCCTCCACAGCTTTGTTCTCGGGTGTCTATCCCACATCATCGATAGTAGGGTGTCTTCATGTAGCTCCATCATCTGCACTTTCTCAAGCTTTGTCTTCGTCGCACATGCTGTTAGAAAACATTGTTTGGCAGCCACTTGGTCTCCCTTGATTTCTCCAACTCCTACTGGGGTCGGAAACCGAAACAACTGATGGTATGAAGACGAAACGGCCCTCATGAGGTGCAACCAAGTTCGTCCCATGATGGCATTGTAGGGGGAGGGTACGTTAACTAGTAGGAATTCGGTTTGCAATGTGATTCCTCCGGCTGTTACAGGAATCGTCAGCTTTCCCATGGGCCAAACTGGGTCCGAGCTGAATCCGACCAATGGGTTAAGTGACAGTTGGAGGTCGGACTCGTTAAGTCCCAATTGCTTGAACAGGCTGTAGTACATAACTTCGGATGAACTCCCCTGGTCAATGAGCAGTCTTCTAACGTCGCAGTCCGCCATTCTTAACGTAACCACCAAAGCATCATTATGAGGAATCTGCACTCCCACGAGATCCTCATCGGTGAAAGAAATTGGTATACGGTGACTACTGACTTTTGCTTTCTTACTAGGTTATTGTACCTGCATCACTTCCCTTAAGTGTGCAGCTTTCTGTATCTCGGCTCGGTACCTATGTGGGTCGACGGTTCCTGATTCAGCCGAACCGTGCAACACATTGATTATCTGAACCGGCCTTCATTCTAGCTCCTTTCGGGCTGCGTCCTCTACCCATGGTTGCTCGGCTTCATTTTTTGTTTTCTCCCGATCAATGAATTGGTCGAGGTGGCCTGCTTTGGCCAAGTCTTCCAAGTGAGTTTTCAGATGCCGACATTGCTCCGTCTTATGTCCCTTCTCACGGTGGTATGAACAGAACCTCTTCTGGTCTCGGGTCGCAGGGTCTCCTCCCAACTTTGGTGGCCACTTGAAGAAAGGCTTATCACGGATCTGGGGTAATATTTTATAGATGGGGTCCTTAAAGACTGTATAGACCCCCTCAGTTACCCTTTTTCCTCAGCCGCTATCTTCTGACCGGGGTTTCTTGGCATCCTTCTTATTTGTCTTTTCGGCAGCAGTGTCGACCTTTGCCGATGCTATCTGGGGTGTGTCTTCGTCCAACCGCGCATAGCGCTCGATCCTCAGCATTAGTTCCTGTATCGTGAGAGCTGGTTTCTTCATCAAGGACTGTCGCAAGCGATGCTCCCTGGGAAGGCCGATCTTGAACTGAGTTACAGCTAATTGCTCTCTGCACTCGTCAATTTCATTATAAGCTTCCCAGTATTGTCGGGCGTATGCTCGCAGTCCTTCCCTTTCCTCTTTTCGCAATGTCAGCAAGAAATCAACCTCATTCGGCTGTAAGCTGTTTGCTATAAAACGAGCTGTAAAAAGCTCGGCAAGTTGTCTCTAGCTAGAAACGGACTTAAGTGGCAATTTGTCAAACCACCGTAAAGCCACACTTCCCAGGCTGGAGGGGAAGATTCGAAACATCAGCATCTGGTCACCGCACCACACTACCATAAGCTATTTGTAATGCCGAACATGATTAATCGGGTCGGTCTTCCCGTCATAGAGGGTGAACTTTGGTGGGGTGAATTTTCGAGGAATTGGGTGGGATTTAATCTCCTCAGTGAATGGGGTGGATGCAATCTGATCAAGGGCCTTTTTCATCAGGTCATGGGTTGTGCGCTCCTTAGTTTGCTGTCTTCTATCCTCCTGCTTTTCGTTATACCACTTCTCCGAGTCCTCTCTCCACCGATCTCCTTCAGCTGGATTATTATTTGGCGGGGTTTCGCTCCTTCCCCTCCGCCGGCCTGTGCGCCTGTTAACGCAACGCCTGGTACTAGGGGTGTAACTCCCTCTTACCGACGGCGTTGGATCGTCCCTGGCGCCAGTAACCTGCTCCCGATCTAGGGACCTTTCTCTCCCGCGCCCATTTTTTCCAGAGAACGCCTCCCTCATGGCCCGAACTTGGGAGGTGAGGTAGGCTATCTCTTCTCCGCGCCGCCGAATTTCCCTTTCCGCTGCACGGAGCGTATCCTCACTCGGGATCCGCCCACTGGAGGGTGATGGGGCAAGGTTCCGAGGGTGGTTCCTGCGGAAGTTTCTGTCCCTGACATAGCCCGTATCCCTCCGCATTTCATCTAGCGCTTCCTGGTGGCTGTCAGCGGGCATTCGTGTCTCTGACCTTAGTGTTCTCCTTCTTTGCCGATCTACTAGTGTAGATTGGCAGTGCGCCGAGCTGGTCGGGTCTTTACTGGAGGAGGCTCCGAAGCCTCTCCCGTCGTGGTTCTCTCCCCTGTATCTCCGGTTGTTTAGACTCATGGTTTTTCTTAGCCTTCCCACAGACGACGCCAATTGTAAGTGGGATTTTTTGAGAAGGCTGGGCCGAACTCTCAAGCCCCAAATGGATTAGTCCAAATATCTCCTGCAAGACAAGGAGGTTAGAATGGGTCAACCCTTAGTGGGCCGATCACACTCCGAAGATTAAGTTAGCAAGCTTAATCGATAAAGATGAATGAAAGTTGTGAATACTTGGAGTTAACTGTCCATACCTGGCTCTCGATGCCTTGGGTATTTATAAAATCTTTGAGGGAGTGTGTTTTGCCTTGGCTTACCAGCAGGCTCTCATGGCCTGCTGGGTAGGCATCATCATTGACGCCGCCTGATTATTTACAGGGTCTGGCACACCGTCGTGGAGGATTTCGGCTGACCGGACGTGCACGTCGACGTCGCGTGGGCATCCACTTGTGCATTTAATGCGAGTCAACTCTGCATTTAATGCTCAAAGACCGCTAGCGGTTTGGGCCCGCTTTTCGTAGTTTGGGCTACGCTGGGAAGGAGGTTGGCAGTCAAAGTTGGCCTTCTCTCTAATTCTGATCTGGGCCTGCCAAGCAGCCCCAACTTTAATTTGCGCAGATTGGGCCTCACCCATTGGGTTGGGCCGGGGGTTATTCCCCCACAATGGTGATAGAACAATAGGTTACAAGTTGTACAACCCCATTATAAAGAAGGTGATCATGAGTAGAGATGTAATCTTTGAAGAATAAGAAGTTTGGGATTGGAAGGAAAAAGAAGCCTCCATGGATGTTAAAATTGTACTTGAAGAAGAAGAGGTAGAAGAGCCAAGAGAAGTTGCAAGAGAGCCATAAACTCCTCCACATTGGTCCCTTTTATCTCATAGAAGTGCTTTATCATCACCATCATGTTCATCATCGGAGGCCAATTCAAGTGAAGGGCCAAGAAAAACAAGAAGCTTGCAGGAAATTTATAAAGTCACTAAAATTGAAGAAGGTAATCTAAACTTGTTTTGTTTTTTCATGGATTGTGATCCTCTTAGCTTTGAAGAAGCTATTCAAGAAGAGAAATCGAAGGAAGCTATAAATGAAGAAATCAAGGCAATAGAGAAGAGTGACACATGGAAGCTCACTAGCTTATCAAAACGCCACAAGGCAATTGGTGTGAAATGGGTGTACAAAACAAAGAAGAATATAAGTGGAGAAGTGAAAAGATACAAGGCAAGATTGGTGGCTAAAGGCTACGAGCAAAGAGAAGGAATTGACTATGGAGAGGTATCTGCTCCCGTTGCTCGGTTAGAGAGTATTAGATTCATGATTTCTTTAGCCGCATAACATAAGAGGAAGATTTACCAACTTGATGTGAAATTTGCCTTTTTAAATGGCTTCCTTGAAGAAGAGATATATGTGGAACAACCCTTGGGGTATGTTAAAGATGGAGATGAAGGTAAGGTGTACAAGTTGAAAAAAGCTCTTTAAAGGCTAAAGCAAGTTCCACATGCATGGAATGCTAGAATTGACAAGTACTTTCATGAGAGTGGATTTGAAAAATGTCCTTATGAGCATACATTGTATTTGAAAGTGGATGCCAATGGAAGTATGTTGTTTGTGTGTCTTTATATTGATGAATTGATCTTTACCGGAAACAACCCTAATATGTTCAAGGAATTCAAGAAGAGTATGATCTGGGAATTTGAAATGACGGATATTGGTTTGATGTCTCACTTTCTTAGAATCGAAGTTATGGAAAGTGAAGATAAAATTTTCATCTCTCAAAGTGCCTATACAAAGGAGATACTCAAAATATGTGGAATGGAATCTTGTAATCCGGTGAACTTGTTGAAGTATGTCATGCCATATGGTTGAGAAACTTGTTGAACTATTTGGGATTTTCACAAGAAAGTCCCACGGAGATATTTGTTGATAATAGATCGGCAATTGCTTTGGCAAAGAACCCGGTGTTTCACGATAGAAGTAAGCACATTGACACTCATTATCATTTGATTCGGGAGCATGTGAAGCAAATGAAAGTGGAGCTAGTTCATTGCAAATCATTTAATCAAATTGGCGATATATTCACGAAACCTTTGAAGCATAAGGCATTCAAAAGATTGAAGGTTATGCTTGGAATGAAGACTTTTGAAAATTGGGTTTAAGGGGGGATGTTGTTTGTGTAAACCCAATTTGGGTATATTTTAATTTATATTTTTGGGGGGCTTTCTTGTAATATTAATATAGTTTTGTACCTATATGTTATATAGGTTAAATAGAGTGTAAAATGCCACAACAGTGGCTGTTTTTGTGCAGCAGAAAAACAGAGCACAAAGCACTTCTGTTGTAGCAGCAGGTCGGACAGAAAAAAGAGAGAAGAAAAGTGCTAAGTAAGGGGTTGTTCGAAGTGTGTTTTGAAGGAGGGTTGAAGCCTTTGTAATGACTGTTTTTCAGTGAAGAAATGTCCAGATTTATGCCCCAGATAAGTTTCTTTTGTTGCTGAAATTTTTGCTCTGTTTTGTGTTGTAAAATGCATGCTTGAAGTTCATAGCATTTGCTGGAAATCTCAGATTCATAGTGATGTGTTTATGCCCCGTTATTACTTGAGTATTGCATGATTTTGCAAGTGCATTTGCCCCCAAATACCCCAACATTATCAAACACATCGGCAGTAGTCATCATAGCAGATCGGATGGCAGCTGAGCTCCAATCTCGGTGGGCTGCTTTCAGCAATGCAGCTATGCCTATAACATGTGGAGACGACATAGAGTTGCAAGTGAAAAATCTGAGAGTAATTAATCATTGTGAACACGAGCGCTGCTCCTCTTGTTGGGTGCCCATCAAGCAAAAACCTCATATCCAGGTGCCATTATATCAGGTTTCAGTACCCATGGAGCTATTGAATATGGTCCTCGCGATGAGTAGCCTACCACCTGAAGAGCTGGCTTAGTACCCAGTAATGTTATCTGGAATTTTATACTCACCGTTGGATTGTCAGAGCTTATTATATAAACCTTCACTAGCTCTCCATCTTTAAGGTTCACAATCACTGATGGCATATTAAATTCAATGGCAAACACAACCTTTGAACTTATGATAGCTTCCATAGCTCCTGATCTTGCAGATTCTTGCGCCTGCCAATATGCATTTGTTTCATTGTCGAAGTCGCAAAAGATATACTTTCCTGCAACATCTTTGGGGTCTAAGGCATGGTACTGACAAATTTCCTCGCTTCCATTTCCCTGTCCGAAGTATAAAGGGATTTTGGAGACTAATAGGCTTTCAGGGTAAATAGAGCCTCCGGTGACTAATAAGGCCCCATCACCAAGTGTAATATAACTAACAAAATCTCGATCAATAGTTCCGGCACCAACAGTGGTGATCCAAGGAGCTCCATTTAACAAAGCAAGACGGCTGCTATTTCTAGCAGAACATGCCACGAAAATCCTTTTCTCAATTGCTGCAAAAGCTCCGAGTGCAATTGGCTTTTCGTTGAATGGAGTCTCGGTGAAGCCTAATGACAAAGACATGAGATCTACGCCATCAGCTATATCCTGATCCATGCCGGCCAGTGTGTCGCTTGCACTTGCAGCATCGGATTGCACCAGGCTGCCAGCAGCTGTCGACGATGTACGAGTCCCATGACCACAAAAATCCCTCGGAGAATCATAGTCATCAATTTTTGATATGTTTAACCCTGCTTTCTTCCTTGCTTCACTGAAAGAGCGTGGGCCAATAAGTTTCTTGCTACAATGAGAAGAGTTGAACTCAGTTCCAGTTTCACAGGTGCCACGCCATTTTGCTGGCACCGGAGGCATGCCCTCGTCGTTGAATCTCTCACTTTCAGGCCAAATTCCAGTGACGAGGATTTCTATTATCATGTCATCCCCAAACCCGGCCATGGGCCATAACCCAACATCATGTTTCAAGCCAAGAAACTCCGGGGTGTGGGTTATGTGGAGATGGCCAAATGTCTCCGCATACGTTGCAAGATGACCTGGCATTTTCTGCAGCTGTTCAAGCTGGGACTGTGACAGAACTGCACTAAACCCGTCCACCACATGGTTGTCGGTGTACAGATGCGTCGGGGGAGCACCATCTATTGAAGAGAGGGATCAGAGCGTTGACGTATACCAGCTGCGGGGTGTGGAGAAGGGAGCCGGCATAGTAGACCTGTCCATGTGGGTGATGTAGCTTCGAGGGTCATCTGATGAGGAGGATGATATGGAAACCATGATGAGAAGTAAGAAAACAAATAAGAGGTAGGAAGGCTTGCCATGTTCCATTGTTATGGACACTTGATCCCTGAGTATATGAGATAAAAGGATTGAAGGATCTCACATATATATTGTGAATGAAGTTTCATATCGCCAAAATACGACAGTCATGACCTCCATATAGACCCTTAGACAATCCTCAGCAAGCCGATTAAGTCTATGGGTTTTTTAACATGGTATCAGAGCTGGATTCCAGAGTCCATGCGCCTAGCCAGCTGTGGGTGGGGATTATATGTATATATACATATACACACCTATGTATGAAGTCGTGGAAATGTTAAGAGGATGGAAAAACACTGGCGAGAATATGATGTTAAAATTTTTTGAATTGAGCATACTCATTAATTGATTTTAGTTTTAATAAAATGGGTTGAATCCAAATTAAGTTGAGACATACAGAATAGACCCAATAAAGTGGTGATCCATATGGATTGGGTTTGTGTGCACCTATTGGTTATTTGATATGGTTGGACGGTTAGTGTAGGCTTACGAAACCTATTTGGGAGCCTTTTATGGGAGTGCTCAATGTGGTTTATTATATATATGTTAAGTCTCCTCTCTTTCTAGAACTGATAGTATTCTACCCATTAAGATCTATCGTAAGGAGTTTGGAGATATAGAAGAAGACGTATAGCTACTGTGAAGTTTGATTACTAGATTGGAGATTGCTTCTCTTTGCATTCAAGATCATGGACTAAAGGAGTACACTTTCGCGCTCTCAAATATGTATTAATATTCCTATATTCATATACATCTTTATTGTAAGGTTTACATATGATTGAGGGGTCTTTCGACAATTTGATCTAGTTTGTGCACGGACTGTCCTAAAAAGCTGGTTCCAAGCAAGTTTGTTGATAGTATCCATAATATTAAAACAAGAGAAAAAAAATTTCGGGACGACTGTGGAAATAATTTGACCATGCATTGCTTTGGCAGATAGCATTTGAAATAGGCATATAGAGAGAGAGATAGAGGGGGGTGAAATATACTTAGTAATCTTACACTTTATATTGAATCTCACCTCAAAATTTGTACTTTTAATTGTAACAATTAAGCTCCTGTATTTTTAATTTGTTGCAATGTCTATTGACTCAAGGTTGATCCACACGTTGATTTTGATAATAACTAAATCTTGTGTTATTTTACTAATACATTTGCTTAGTGTGCAGATTAATAAAAATTATAATTTAGACTTAAGGTTTGACTTAAAGTCTAATACATGTCAAAGTTGATGTACAACAAGCTAAGTTCAAACAATGCACCAAGAGTCATGCAATGCACCAAACAGAGCAATGACACATATTCTAACTTTAAACAAATGATTTATATTCGAAGAAATTGAAGGTGTTCAAAAGAAGATTTCATCAAAGTATGCATAGACTCAATAAATATGACATGCATTCGAAGAGATTGAGGTGTTTAAAAGAAGATTTTATCAAGTGTGCAAAGATCAATTGAAGATGACTTGATTAAAAATGTTTGAGAAGAAAATGCATTTTAATTGCAAAGTTTCTACAAAGAATCCAAATGAAGATTTCATCCTGGATATGAAGAATCAATGAAAATGGTATGTATTCGAAGATATTGAAAATGTTCAAGAGTAGACTTCATCAAGCTTATAAAAGACTCATTGAAGTGATCCTAAAGAAGAAAGAAGGATGTGTAGCAAAAACAAAGAGCTCGGCAATGAGACATCATGAATATGAAGTTTTACATGAATGAAAAAGTGATTAACAGTAGAAAGAGAGAGCTTGGCAATGAAGAAGAAGAGCTCAACATTAATGGAATGAAGTTCTAGCAGTTTGGAAACCAAGCAAAGATGATTATCAAATGTTAGATTCAATCCAAATTGAATAGAGGACAACTTTGATGAATTGAAGACTTTGATCTATCATTATACCCCAAAGAGAAGACTCCTTGAAGATTTTATAGTATTACTAAAGCTGAACTTGATTATTGAAAGAATGAATGAAAATTTCTGGGTAATGTGTCGATACATGAAAATGAAGAGTCGACGAAGACAGAAGCCAAAAATCTGAAGACAGCATGATCAAGTGTCGACACATGGTAATGATGTGTCGACACATGGGCACAGTGGACAACATTTGGACAATACAGGCCAGATGTGTCGACACATAAGATCAAGTGTCGACATCTGAGAAATAACAACTAGTTTTTCTAATGTTATAATAGATTGGACTTGCATTAAATGAGCCCCAACAACCTCCAATGGGTGAAATCAATATAGGGGTTTATATACAAGCTTCCAACTGTATTTATACAAGAAGAGAGACAAGAAAAACATGAACCACTGACTGATCAAGCTGAGAAAATTTGAATATTCCTTTTGTCTTCATTTTGGCATTAAGTGAGTTTTTTTTATTTTTCTATCCACTCTTGATAGAGAGTTTGTAAGTGAGAGTTTGAGAGTTCTCTTGTAGAAAAAAAACTCTTGTAAGTTGGAGTGAATCTTGGACAAAACCACTTAGTAGCTGTTGTGAAGAAGTTCTTGTGTAAAAGTGAGCTGAGCACTTGGTAAATTAGCATCTACTTTGTAATTAGAGATTGCATAGTGGAAGAAGACTTTAAGGGGATCTTGGGGTGAGGATGTAGACCACGAATTGTAGTTGAACCTCGGTAATTCTTGGTGTGCCTTCTTTTGCTCTGCTTTCATTTCCCTTTTGATTACATTGCATTTTATATATCTTGATCACTGTTCTATTGATTAAATTAATTTTTAATTAGTCTTAATTGCTATTAATTTAAAAAAAAACTCAATTCACCCCCCTATTGGGTTGCCATTTGGGCCAACAATTGGTATCAGAGCTTGTATTCTTGTTTTAGGCCTAACATCCTAGGATTAGATCCATGGCAACTAATTTTGGAAGCTCTCTAAGTGAGGGTCAATCTATAAACAGATCACCTATGTTTAATGGCACCAATTACATCTATTGGAAGAATAGAATGAGAATCTATATTCAATCTGTAGATTATGAATTGTGGAGACTTACAATAAATAGTCCCAAAACTCCTACAACAAGAATGGAAAAAACTGATGTCCCTAATCCTGAATCCGAATGGGATGAAGATGATTTGAAAATGTTGCAATCTAATGCCAAAGCCATGAATATCCTATATTGTGCACTTGATCCCAATGAATTTAATCGTATTTTTACTTGTGAATTAGTTAAAGAAATATGGGATAGACTAGAGGTAACACATGAAGGTACCAATCACGTTAAGGAATCTAAAATCAATATTTTGGTACATATTTATGAATTGTTTAAAATGAAACCTGATGAGTCTATTACCGAAATGTTCACAAGGTTCAACGATATTATTAATGGCTTGAAATCTCTTGGAAAGGTGTATCCTAACAATGAGCAGGTGAGGAAGATTCTATGGTCACTGCCAAAAACTTGGGAAGCTAAAGTCACGACATTTCAAGAAGCAAAGGACCTCAACACATTGCCTATTGAAGAACTCTTGGGCTCTCTCATGACTCATGAGCTTACTAAAAAACAACATGCCCAAAAGGATAAAGAAAAGAAGAAAATGGCAGTTGCATTCAAGTCCACCAGTCAAGATAATGAATCAGCAAGTGAGGAGGATGAGGATGAAATTACTCTCATCACTAAAAAATTTAGAAGATTCATTAAGAAGAAATGAAAATATGGAAAGAAGCATGAAGCCAAATGAGATTCTAGTAAAGAATCCACTATCATATGCTATGAATGCAAGAAGCCTGGCCATATAAAGGCCAAATGGCCTCTGCTCAAAAAGAAAGAAAAGAAATACCAATGAAAGAAGGCAATGGCAGCTATGACATGGAGTGATGATGAAGAATCAAACTCCGAAGAAGAAGCCGAATCTCAAGAAGTGGCTAACCTCTGTCTCATGGCATATGAGGAAGACAATGAGGTATTAGACTCTTCCCAATTTACTTTTAATGAATTACAAGATGTATTTGATGATTTACTTTGTGAATTCACAAAAATAGGAATAAAAAATGGACTTCTTAAAAAGATGGTCTCTACCCTTACTAAGAAAAATGAAGATTTACAAAAAGAAAATGAATGTTTGAAAAATGAAGTTTGTGTTTTGAATGATAAGGTTAAGAAAAATTCTTTTCCAAAAGATTTTTCAAAGGAAAATCATATTTTGCTTGATAAGATTAAAAGTTTGGAAACAACTCTTTTTAGATGTGTTACTGGAAAAGAAAAATTGGATGCAATCTTGGGAAAACAAAAATGCTCACTAGACAAAGCTGGTCTTGGCTTTGATCCTTTTAAAAGAAAGAAATTTTCAAAAGGCAGATTTAGTGCTTCAGTTGGAAAATCACAAATCTCATGTTTTTATTGTCATAAACTAGGACATATTGCTAGTAGATGCTATGCTTTATAAAAATCTATTGCTCCTAGCAATGCATGGGTCCCTAGAAGACCATTGAGAACTAACCCTCAAGGACCCAAGATGATTTGGGTACCTAAGGTCAAATGAATTCCTTTTGTAGGTATGCCTTCAAGCAAAATTGAAGAAAGACCATTGGTACTTGGATAGTGGATGTTTAAGGCATATGACGGGATATGAAGCACAATTCACATCTCTCTTACCAAAAGATGGAGATCTTGTCACATTTGTTGACAATAGTAAATGGAAGATTATTAGAATAGGTAATATTGGTAAGAATTCCTCTACCTCTATCGAAAATGTATTGCTTGTTAAAGGACTCAAACACAATCTTTGAGCATTAGTCAACTTTGTGACCAAGGATGCAATGTTGTATTTGAATCCTTTAAATGTAATGTAATTGACATTAATGGTAACAAGACTATTCTCACTAGATATAGACAAGACAATATACATATTTTCGATCTTAATGATTTATCTTCTTGCAAAATTGAATGCCTTGCTGCTATGAATAGTGATGAAAGTTGGTTGTGGCATAGAAGACTTGGTCATATTAGTATGAGCATACTTTCAAAGGTTTCTAAAAATGGTTTGGTCAAAGGACTTCCAAAGATAAAATTTGACAAAGATAGAGTTTGTGATGCTTGTCAATTAGGTAAGCAAACTCAATTCTCTTTCAAATCTATAAATATGCTCACTACCTCTAGGCCACTACAACTATTGCTTATAGACTTATGGGGACCAACTAGGACTTTAAGTCCTGGTGGGAAACAATATGCACTAGTTATCGTTGATGACTATTCTAGATTTGCATGGACATTCTTCCTAACTCATAAGGATGAGACAATTGTTTTCTTCATAAAATTTTGTAGAAAGGTTCAAAATGAAAAATGTTTTTCAATCACTTCTATTAGGACTGATCATGGAGTGGAATGCGATTGCAAACCTTTTGAAATGTTTTGTGATGAAAATGGTTTTGATCACAACTTTTTAGCTCCTAAAACATCTCAACAAAATGGAGTTGTTGAGAGGAAAAATAGACTTTTAGAAGAAATGGATAAAACCATGCTTTGTGAAAATGGTTTGGCAAAATATTTTTGGGCTGAAGTTGTTAACACAGCTTATTACGTTTTGAATCGAATTTTATTTAGAAAATTTTTGAACAAAACCCCTTATGAACTTTGAAAAGATAAGAAACCGAATGTCTCATACTTTAGAGTCTTTGGATGCAAATGCTTTGTATTGAATAACAATAAAGATAACCTCGATAAGTTTGATGCAAAATCTGACGATGGTGTATTTCTTGGATATTCAACACATATCAAGGCTTATAGAGTCTTTAATAAGAGGACTCTAGTGGTTGAAGAATCAATCCATGTCACTTTTGATGAATATAACCCTCTTTCAAAGAATGTTGTAAGTGATGGTGTAAATGAGGTAAAGCCAGACCTGAAAAAGCTGAACATTCAACCAACTCAAATGAAGAACCTCAAAAGGAGAGAGAAGCACAAAAAGCCTCTACAAGCCAACAAGAAATCAATGAAGGTTTACCTAAGGAATGTAAGTTTGTGCATAACCATTCTACGGAACAAATCTTAGGTGATCCTTCACAAGGAGTAAGAACTCGATCCTCTATAAAAAAATATATGTAATCATCTTGCATTTTTATCACAAATAGAGCCTAAATGTTTTGATGATGCTGAAAATAATGAGTTTTTGATTAATGCAATGTAAGAAGAATTAAACTAATTTGAAAGGAATGAGGTATAACATCTTGTTCCTAGGCCAAATAATCATCCTAGTATTGGAACTAAATGGGTCTTTAGAAATAAAATGGATGAGTCTGGAGTTATTGTGAGGAACAAGGCAAGACTTGTTGCTCAAGGTTATAGCCAAGAAGAAGGCATTGATTTTGATGAAACATATGCTCCGGTAGCTTGATTAGAAGCCATTAGATTGTTGCTTGCATTTGCTTGTTTTAAAGATTTTAAACTATATCAAATGGATGTTAAAACTGTTTTCTTAAATGGTTTTATCACCGAAGAAGTTTTTGTTGAACAATGATTATACCCTAGAAGTGTAATCATAGGCTCTTAATTCACACTTTGTTAGACTTATATTATAATTAATTGTCTTATTTTAGTTAAATATTTGTTTGAGTATGTTTTTTTATGTGTTTTGTAGGTTATATAAGTTAATAAAGGCAAAAAGAAAGCAAGAATAATCAAAGCGGGCTCAAGGCAAATAATTTGTTCATGAAAATTCAGATTTGTCTCAGTATTTGGGCCATATCTTTTTACTCTGATATCCGATTGAGCTGATTTTTGTGCCATTGGAAAGAAGACTTCAAGGGCTACAATTTGTCCTTTAATGTGCATCAGCTGAATCGGCCTCTAAGGTGGTCAAAATCAAGTTTCAAAGTAGATGGATGAATAGTACCCGATCGATTGGCTCGGCAAACTTCAGAGAGGGTGATTTACCGATCCATTGGCCGATCAATCGGTGAACAGTGACCGATCGATCGGTGAACAGTGCCGATCGATCGGTCGATACAGATCTGGAGCTTAAAAGCTTTGTTATTCGAAAAAATGAGGGGAGAGGAAGATTTTTTGGGTTTGTAGCAGCCAAGGGGGTGGCGTGAAAAGCTCCTCCAAGGTTGGTTTTTATGTTTTTGTATATTTTAGCTTAGATTTATGTTTGTAATGTTAATGTAGGAGTAGAAATTGTAACTTTCTTACATTGTAATGTATTTTCCTTCACTTTCTTGCCATTTTCTCTCACTTTCTTAGCAACCAAACACTAGTTTTACTTAGTTTAATGTTAGATTTACCTTTATTTATGCTCTTTATTATGAATTCTAGTAGCTAAACATCTCTTGGGTGTGATTGTGAAGATCCACCAAGGATTTTTAAGTATTTCAATGGGGATTCATGAACTTCAAAGTTTTATTCATAGATTTGTATAGTTCTATTTGACTGGGTGTTGAATTTATTCGAAAACTTAGATTTATAACTCATTTAGTAATATTTATGCACAATTCAACAATTGGTATAAATTTTGCACATTTTTAAGGTTTGCTTATAGGGTTCTATTAATTGGTTGAATCCCTACACTCAACTAAATACGAACTCAAGGTTTTATGGTCAAAATATTCCGAATCAAGAATCCACGCTGTGATTCTTGATTTCAGTTATGAAAATCCTCTATTGACATTCTTGTTGTGAATTGGTGGATTGAATCAATCATATCCAAGCTTTCCATTTTAATTGCTTTACATTTAAATAAATTGCCTAGTTAATTGTTTTAATTTTCATTGCACTAGTTTAGTAAATCAAAACCCTATAAAAAACCTAAAGATTTTTGGTCATTTTATTTTTCTTTTTATTTTAGATCCAATTCCCCACATAATTGCAATTCAATCCTAGGCTAGATTAGTGTGAGTTGAGTGCTAGAGCCTATATTTGACTAGGTCCCTTGGGAGAGAACAATACCGGATTACCGGTTTATACTTCATCGCAACCCCCGTACTCTTGCGGGGTACTAACTCCATTTTGTAATTTTCGGAGTGAGTCAAACAACCCCCTGGTTTTGAAGATCTAAAATTTCTTAACCATGTTTTCAAACTAACAAAAGCTTTATATGGTTTGAAGCAAGCCCTAAGGGCTTGGTATGAAAGATTGAGCAAGTTTTTTATTGAAAAAGATTTTTCAATAGGAAAAATAGATACCACTCTTTTCATCAAAATAAAAAACAATGATATGCTTTTAGTACAAATATATGTAGATGATATTTTATTTAGTTCTACTAATGAGTCGCTTTGCGAAGAATTTGCTAAGTGTATGTAGGGAGAATTCGAGATGAGCATGATGGGCGAACTCAATTACTTCCTCAGACTTCAAATCAAGCAATCCAAGGAAGGCATCTTCATCAACCAAGTCAAATACATCAAGGACTTGATCAAAAAGTTTGGCGTGAAAGATGCAAAGCCTATAAGTACTCCAATGAGTACTACAACAAAATTAGATAGCGATGAAAAAGGTAAATCAGTAGATACTAAACTTTATAGAAGCTTGATAGGCTCCTTATTATATCTAACTGCTAGTAAACCAGATATAATGTTTAGTATTTGCTTATGTGCTCGTTTTCAATCAAATCTTAAACAATCTCATGTGATTGCTGTGAAAAAGAATATTTCATTATCTTAAATACACACATAACCTTAGATTATAGTATCAAAAGGGTACTTGTTTTAATTTGAATGTTTACACTGACACTGATTATGTGGGGAGTAGAGTTGATAGGAAGAGCATAAGTGACTCTTCTCAACTCCTAGGCAACATGATTGTGTCTTGGTATAGTAAGAAACAAAATTCAGTAGCTCTCTCCACAGCTGAGGTTGAATATGTAACAGCTAGTAGTTGTTGTATTAAAGTGTTATGGATTAAACAACAACTAGAAGATTATGGAATCTTGTTTAATCATATTCTTATTAAATGTGATAATACTAGTGCTATAAATTTGACTAAAAATACTATTCAACACTCTCGTACAAAGCACATTGAAATTAGATATCATTTTATATGAGATCATGTACAAAAGGGTGATATTGAACTTGACTTTGTATGCACAAATATGCAATTGGCTGATATTTTTACTAAATCATTGAGTGAAGACAGATTTTGTATGATAAGAAGAAAATTGGGGATGAGTGATCCTATGTCTTAATAATTGTTTAATTTGAGTAAGATTCATGTTTTGTATGTTTTAAATGTGATTATCATTTATGTGAATTGCATTTCTTGAATTCATGATTCATTACATAATCATATTGAAACACAATTTCTCTCAAAATTTAAAAAAAAAAAAGCCATTTCCTGAATTTCTTATACTTCACATGCCCCAGTTTGGTTGCATGTGTCGACACACCATTTCCATGTGTCGACACATCATAACAGTGGACTTAAAATTATTTTGTTGACAGACTTGTGTCGACACACCAAGTTCATGTGTCAACACTTGAGTTGGGCCTATATACTTTAATGAAGCCCATTTTACAAACATTCGAACTTTCTCTGTTCACACCAAACGCACAACCCTCTTCTCCATTTCTCGAAACCTTAGACTATCGATATGGCTCCCAATGTCGATCGAAGGCAAGAAAACCCTAAGGATTCTTTTACACGAAGTCAGAATGAAAAAGGGTTGGACCAACGATTAGAGAATCAATCGAAAGGACATCTTCAGACCAACCTGATTGGGATGTCGCACACTTCAGAGATGCAATGGCTCAAGAAAGGTATTAGAATATTTTCGATCTCAATAAAATTTTGAATGGATGATGGATTAATTATAAGTATTTTGAAAATGAGAATTTTGACTTTTCTCACACCCTTACTAGTTTGGGATGGAAACCCTACACTTTGGTTCGAAAGAATGTATACCTTAAATTGGTTATGCATTTCTACTCAAATCTCTGGAAAAATGTTGGAAAGACAGAATTGACTAGCTATGTGAAAGGAGTAAAAATCACTCTAAATGAGTTCACTCTTTCTGAGATTATGGAAACTAGATATGGTGGAAAGATCTACTTTGAGAGTGTAACCAGAAGGAGACAACTACATGATCTCTATGGTTAAGATATGCCTGAATCCACCCAACCTGTTGTTGGAAATTTATACTAAAAGACATGCTTTGTGTAGTGACTTTAGTATTTATTAATAAATTAGTTATTCCATTTTAATGAGAATCTGTGTGAGAAATGTTTGCATTGCGTTATTTATTTAATGATTATGCATATGTGTCTCTTATTCTATATAGTAGATGATTTGGTGTGTAGAGTACAACTTACACACAGAAGATCATATCATCGGTTCTTATGGAATATAAGTTTAATCGTTCACAGTCTTAGATGGAAATGGACACACCATCAGTAGGACTGTAGTATAAGGTTTTAATAGGTCTGTCTTGACTATGGGAAATGGTATAGTTCCAACTGTTTGCACTAGTACACTTTGTGTGTATTGAATAGGACCGTGTTGAGGTAATTGTTTTTATACTGACTATATAAAACAATTAATACCTCATGATTATTATGAGTGCTTATACTCTTAATACTAACATAATAAATAGACACGTGCATGTAGTATTTATTGTTTTGATTCACAGAAGAGTGAGATTCTTTGTGGGTCAATAAACTCAGTGAGTTGGACGATAACATTACGTGTATGGTGAATATTTATTATTGATGAAATCCACGTCCCTGTATAGGGATTGATGATACCCCCTTGAGGAAGCTTATAAGTTTTGATTATATCAAACCCTGCAGGTGGATTATGAATTCGACATATCAAATAAGTTAAGTGGAAGGTCTCAAGGAATTAAATAAGTCTATTAAATTTAATTGTCAGTAATTTAATTTAATAGATGGGTATCTGTAATCTTAACGTGGGGAGATAAATAAGCATTTAATAATATGGAGCTCGAAATATAATTTCTAGTATAACAGGGAGTGCAATTATAATTCCTTAGTGGTATGAATTATAATTTACGTAAATAAAGATTAATCCTGGTTGGATTAGGAGTCCTTATTTGCGTAGGAAGCCCTAATTATACTAATCTTATGGTCCCTGTTGTAGCCTATATGTATACGCGCTCTAAGAGCTGCTAGGGTTGCATACTCTACACATGATTGAGAGATACACGATTTTGTGAGGAAGAGAAACCTTAGCAGCAACGAGCTTACTCTCTATAGAGCAAGGCGTGTACGAGGAATACAGCAGAAGTCCGAAGGTTGAGTTCGAGCTTGCTGATTCGTGCTTGGTGCTAATTCTTGTTTTTGGGATTAAACCAGAGAGATCTCGAAGGTACGATTCTAATCATGTAAATTAGGTTATGCTAATTAGATCAGAATTTTTGGTAGTATGCGTATACACTATAGCCAGGTCGTGGGAAATTCCGCAGTCCCCAACACCTGTAGCCAATAACCTTCCAGTTGAACTAAGGTTGGTACACCATTTTGTTGCTAAAATTTTTCTTTCCAAATTTGGTAGTTTTGAGCGTGTGAGTGAAAAGAGTTTGTTTTTCCTATGGGCATTCCTTATAAACACCAAGATTGATATCCCTTACTATATCCTCATAAATATGGCCTATGCCTCTACCACCTTCACCAAAAATCTACCCTATGGCATGTTACTCACCAAAATTTTCAAGCACTTTCAAGTGAACATATTGGGTGAGAATTACAGAAAACCTGACCTCTTCAATGATAAATACAGTAAGTACACCCTAGGCAGGATGGGCTACAAGAAAGTAAATGGCCAATGGGTTCCAAGACCTAAGAAAGTTGCCCCTGGTAGTACTCCCCATGGAAGAACATCTGTTTCTGGACATCGAAAACCCCTAACCCAATTTCTTGAAGCCGCTCAAGTTGATGAACTTTTGAAAAATTTGATGAACATGCTTCAAAGCATGAACCAAAAACCTGATGATAAGTTAAAACAATTAAAAAGCCTTAAACAAGATGTGACTCAATTGAAAAGGCTTAAGGAATTGATGTTGAGGAAGAAGAAGCAGAAGAAGAAGAAATTGGTAAAGAGGAAAATGAGGCAGAACAAGAATTTGACATTGATCATGAGGAAGAGGAACAAGAGGAAGGATCTGACCACGAGGACACGTCGGATGAGTCTGAGGATAGCGTATCTAATGTTCCAAGGAAGAGAGATGGTCTAGCCAAGAGCACCACATCATTTGTTCCAGTCACTAGACCTTTGGGCAGGCTGCGATATTGTCTGAGGCCTCGATACCCTTTTAGCCCTTCCAATACTGCCTTTGATCTAGTTGAACTATCCCCCTCTCCCTCCCCATCTCTTTAACCTCCTCAAAATTCTCTGGCATCAAAGTCTTTACTTCATGGCTCTATTACATTTTTTTTTGTTATACATTTTGTGGATATTAATTGTCAAACATTTTGAAATACTTTTTGGATGAATGAAATATGGTCTTGCTTTTTCGCAAATTTGATGCCTTAAATGCTTGGTTGTTTGCTTGTTTTTCTAATTATATAATTTATTTTGCTATAAAATTTTTTTGCTATTGTACCTGTCTGTGATTTACATTTTCTTGCTCTCTTTTTGATGAATTGACAAAAAAGGGGAGAAGAATTAGAAAAGAATTAAAGTAAAAGAAGGAATTGGAGAAGAATTAAAGTAAAGTGAACAGTGACTGATTATTTGGTTGCATATGGCATTAAGTGGAAATAAAATCAAATGAGTAATAATTGATGAATATAGAGTATGTTCTCAGGGGGAGTAACATGAATTATTTCCCTTAATCTGTTTTGAAATTGATTGATAAAAACTCCTTGAGACCTTAATTTGTTTTGAATTAATTGATAAAAACTCCTTGAGAGTTGTTTTTGAAAAGTCTTTTGTCTCTTAAGCATCAGTTTCCTAATTATAAAACAAAGGGGGAGTTCTCTACTGGTATGCAATCTAATTTTGTCCATTTCATTTAATCTTATATCACTTTAATTTGCAAAGGTTTTGTCATCATCAAAAATGGGAGATTGTTGACTCAAGATTGATCCCCACGTTGATTTTGATGATAACTAAACCTTGTGTTATTTTACTAATGTATTTGCTTAGTGTGCAGATTAATAAAAATTATAATTTAGACTTAAAGTCTAATACATATCAAAGTGGATGCACAACAAGCTAAGTTCAAACAATGCACCAAGAGTCATGCAACGCACCAAACAGAGCAATGGCACATATTCTAACTTTAAATAAATGATTTACATTCGAAGAAATTGAAGGTGTTCAAAAGAAGATTTCATCAAAGTATGCATAGACTCAATAAATTCGATTGACATTCAGAGAGATTAAAGGTGTTTAAAAAAAGACTTCATAAAGTGTGCAAAGATCAATTGAAGATGACTTGATTGAAAATGTTTGAGAAGAAAATTCATTTTAATTGCAAAGTTTCTACAAATAATCTAAATGAAGATTTCATCCTGAATATGAAGAGTCAATGAAGATGGTATGTATTCGAAGATATTGAAAATGTTCAAGAGTAGACTTCATCAAGCTTATAAAAGACCCATTGAAATGATCCTAAAGAAGAAAGAAGGACGTGCAGCAAAAAGAAAGAGCTCGGCAATGAGACATCATCAGTATGAAGCTCTACATGAATGAAAAAGTGATTAGCAGCAGAAAGAGAGAGCTCAGCAATAAAAAAGAGAGCTCGACAATGAAGAAGAAGAGCTCAACATTATTGGAAGGAAGTTCTAGCAGTTTGGAAACTAAGAAAAGATGATCATCAATGATAGATTCAATCCAAATTGAATAGAGGACAACTTTGATGAATTGAAGACTTTGCTCTATCATCATATCCCAAAGAGGAGTCTCCTTGAAGATCTTATAGTATTACTGAAGCTGAACTTGATCATTGGAAGAATAAATGAAGATTTCTGGGCAATATATTGACACATGAAAATGAAGAGTCGACATATGAAGATAGAAGCGAAAAATCTGAAGACAGCATGATTAAGTGTTGACACATAGAAACAGTAGACAACATCTGAAAAATACAGGTCAGATGTGTCGACACATGAGATTAAGTGTCGACATTTGAAAAATAACGGCTAATTTTTCTAACGTTATAACGGACTGGACTTGCATTAAATGAGCCCCAACAACCTCCAACGAGCGAAATCAATACAGAGGTTTATATGCAAGCTTCCAATTGTATTTATACAAGAAGAGAGATAAGAAAACCATGAACCACTGATTGATCAAGCTGAGAAAATCTAAATATTCCTTTTATCTTCATTTTGGCATTAAGTGAGCTTTTTATTTTTCTATCCACTCTTGATAGAGAGTTTGTAAGTGAGAGTTTGAGAGTTCTCTTGTAGAAAAAAAAACTCTTGTAAGTTGGAGTGGATCTTGGACAAAACCACTTGATAGCTGAAAGAACTTGTAAAGAAGTTCTTGTGTAAAAGTGAGCTGAGCACTTGGTAAATTAGCATCTACTTTGTAATTGGATATTGCATAGTGAAAGAAGACTTCAATAGGATCTTGGGGTGAGGACGTAGACCACGAATTGTGGTTGATTCTCGGTAATTCTTGGTGTGCCTTCTCTTGCTCTGTTTTCATTTCCCTTTTGATTACATTGCATTTTATATATCTTGATCACTATTCTATTGATTAGATTAATTTTTAATTAGTCTTAATTGCTATTAATTTTTAAAAAATCCAATTCACCCCTCCTCTTGGGTTGCCATTTGGGCCAACAATGTCACCTTTTTGTAAACTTTCGTTAGTGTAATTGACTATTAAAGGCCATGTGCATATCACGTGGTTCTTTTTCAAGGGTAAAAATGTATTCTCATTCTATTTTGGTATCAAACGCTGACAACCCTCCCTCACTTAAAATGATATGGGGGTATTTTACAACTTTAATTTTATTTTATACATATAATAACTATAAAAAGTTTGGGAGGGATGGATGAGAAATTACTGTAAAGAAGTTTATGAACTAAATGATTGGCGTAACATAACATCATTTTGTGTGAGAATACATTTTTGCCCTTCAAAAAATATCACGTGAGACGCACAAGGCTTTTGGTCATCAATTACACAAACAAAAACTCACAAAAAGATGACATTATAATAAATAAAAAGTACAAGGGCTTAATTGTTACAATTGAAAGTGTAGGTCTTCAAGTGAGATTCATTGTAAAATGCGATAGTGCAAAGTATATTGTACTCATATATATATTTATATATATATCCTCTGTCAGAAAGCGGTGAAACACAAACCAGAAGCTGACCTGGGAGGCTCACTATGATTGTTAGCGCTCATGCAAGCACAATAAAAAATGCTATTGTTATATAATTTTTATACATAATTCTGTACCAGAATAATGTGACAATGATAATTTTGTAATTAAGAGTTATTATTAAGGGTATTTTGTTTTACAGGTTCTTATTCAATCACATCATGTTGTATATAAATTTTATATGAATTTTGTGTTTATATGGCATTATCAAGGACGATAATATATCTAGAACTCCACCTAATAACACCATCTCAATAATGACAGAGATAGTGTAATTGGGAATTCATGTAATGGACCTGAGATGAGCAAATGTTCCGAATATAATCTGTTCTTGCAGGAATATTTGATCATCATCATTGTCAAAAAATAATATCATTGGTGCTCAGACTTCATTGAGCAGTAGGATAGGAAAATATATAAGCATCCCTCCATCGACACACATTATCATTGGAACCTTGGCAGTTGTCCTGAGTTGGTGAAGTGAGTTCGCTCCCCATTTGGTGGCCAACTCCTGGGACCAATCCATGGGTGCTAGCGCCATTGGTTGGTAAGACGAACCCTCCACTGTTTGGAAGAACGTATTCAGGTTTTTTATTTTTTATTTTCATATGATCATTGGCTTTTTCTTTTTAGCATTTCTCATTTTTAACTCACGGATGGTACCACCAACTTTTGAAATTCTCTTTTGACCTTTTCATTTTCTTTAGAAAATAAAATCTGCCCTTCTACTTTGCTTTTTGCTTCTTGCAATTTTTGACTCCCAAAATTGCCATACATTTTGAGGAACTTGCTAATAAGTTTGTATTTCACCTAAACACATAATGGCAAGGCTGTCGAGTGCTAACAGAGTACCCTAATTTTATGATTGATACATGCTCTCTCTCTCTCTCTCCCTCTCTCTCTCCACAGCACTGAGAACACCCGCCTAAGTAACTAGAGGAATTTGAAATAACTTTTACCAATGAAATTGTCAATTCAAGAGGTTATGCTTCTTATGGTTCTTAAAATTGCAATACCTACAATTACCCTAAGTTGTTTTTTTTTCGGCGAGGATATGGCCGCTTATCATGGACTTAATCCATCAAGTAGGTAGTGGAATCCAAAAAATTTTGGGATGAGAGCTAGTGGAAAGTTAATTGGTCTAATATGAATCATACTAAAAAAATCCATTGTAACATGCTCTTGGTATTGTCTAGTCTGTTCTATGGTTTGCTTCTGTACAGTGAACTTAGCTGATGCTACTGTTTCCCTTGGGCTTCTTATCAAGGAAGTTCTTCCTGATTAGTTACCCAAAAAAAAAAAAAAAAATGTGAATCATACATCCAATTGAAGTATTACTAGACAACACAGTAGTTTCATAAATGACAAGAAATTTAAATGAACTAACTCGGTGAGATCAAAAAATATATATGAGACAATGCTGTTTATGTAAAAATGTTGTGACAAGGAGAATTTGAACTGTTCTAGGTAAAGTATACAAGTCAAGAACCTTTCAAAAGTGCTACTAAAATTTCTTCGTACATATTAGAAATCCATCCTTTATCGTTTCATCATCGTTATCGCAGTCTAGTCTAGTTGACAATATTAAAAATGTTATTATGCATTATTCGCAGCCAGCCTCGAGGCATCAGCCAGAGCCGGACGTTTACTCGGCCATTAACTATTGAAACTCCAGTCAACGGTGCTTTTCTTTCTGGGCTTTTCCGTTTGTTTAGTCTCTTGGAATATTTTAGTTCCATAAGTTTGGGATAGTCATGGAATTGGAACTCCGTTCAGTAATGCTTTTCTTTCTGGCATTTTTCGGTGGGCTTCATCGCTTGGAGTGTAGTTCTATTAGCTTGGAATGGTACCCTCTATGCTTCAGTGAGCAGTTTATATTACTTCTCCTCAATGTGCTGATTACTTGTGGCCTGTTTTCATTGTTCCCCAACAATGGAATGCTACCTCTGTTTCAAGCTCCTCTGTTTCTTCCTCCTCATTTCATTTGGCATGTCAGCTTTTGCAGTGGATGATCGTAGGCCATACATCATCCACATGGACAAATCAACGATGCCTGCTCCCTTCTTAGACCATCACAATTGGTACATGTCAGCCCTCTCGTCCCTGTCATCGCCAGATGGCGTTCTTCCAACCCATCTCTATACCTACAACCATGTCTTGGATGGCTTTAGCGCACTGCTGTCTCAATCTCAACTTGATCACGTAGAGAAAATGCCCGGCCACGTCGCCACATACCCCGATACATTTGGAAAGCTTCACACAACACATACCCCAAAGTTTCTTGGCCTGGGAAAACACGTTGGGTCATGGCCCCAAACCAATTTTGGGGATGATATGATTATTGGTGTGATTGACACTGGAATTTGGCCGGAGAGCGAGAGTTTCAGAGATCACGGCATGCCACCTGTGCCGGAGAGATGGCGTGGCGCTTGTGAGTCTGGCGTGTTGGTGTAGAAATCTGTAAAAGGAAGAAGAAGAAGAATAATCACGTCCAAGGCACGATTAATATCACTTTCCTTAAGACGATATTTGCCCCCACCAATTCTCAGAATCTGGTGCGCACCGGGTTAATTGCGAATCGCCTCCAGGTTACAATGGAGCCTAGAAAATCTGTAATTCTGACTGCGTGTTGCATACACGAAATTAGACCCGAATACCCTCTGATTATCAAGTCTACCAAGAATCTGAATGTCTATTTCTGCAGAAACAGACTTCGGAGATGATGAACAATAAAAATTAGAAAGAATCAAGAATTATAATGCCTTTTAATATAGAGAGAAGTTGCAAGAAAAAAAAATCTTAATATTGTCTGCGAATTTGCCATGTTTTTATAAAAATTTTGGTGTCTTTTTGGACCAGACATGACTGTTAGAATTCAAGTAATAACTAATTTCTAACAATCAGTTGCAGGTTTAAACATAGCCGTCGGATCGCCCCTTTTCTAGTCTAACGGTGTAGATTGCATCTATTCATTTTTTGATCAGATCATTCATCACACCTTTATGATCAGGTGTGATTCTCACCATACGATCCTTTTTGCTTATGTATTAGCCATCCAATCGTTGATTATCATGATTGAAAAAAATCAATGGTCTTGATCACACGCCACACGTGCACGTACCACATTGCGCCACGCAACTCGCACGCGAGACGTGCGTGTGGCGCACATGTGGCTTGGCACACATGCTCACACTTGAGTGCTACACCCAATCATTGCTCTAAAACAACACATAGAAAGTTGTTGGCATTTACAAATGCCTTACCAAACTTCTCATTTTCCAATATGGGATTCATTTAATAAGACAATAAAGACTTTCTTCAAAACTAGTCAAAACCATTTTGGAAAACCCCAAAACTACTACATATATTATATATTTTGAAAATATTTTCAACAATCCCCCACCATTTTCAAAATAATTTAAAAAAACATATTATGGCCAGACATGGGAAACTAATGCATAAATGAAGGTGTCTTATGAACTTGAACCTTCACTTAGTGATAACACATCAAGGTTAACAAGGATGACATAGTAGACAAGTTTTGAACTAGCAATCCTATATAGCTAACTGGATATGTCTCACACATTAGTATTCTCTTCTTTAGTTAAATTCATAAAAGCCGACACGTGGATTGGCCTTGTGTCTATATCCTGTTTCATGAGTGCTCTAGAGACTGCCCAAGTCATCATAGAAGGCGGCACCACCTTCGATACTCATATAGGTAGACTTATCTGAAGTGTTCCAGTAACTTAAACACTTCAACACAATATGTTATAAGTCTATTAAGAGCATATTGCTCAACCTTTCCCATTTACATTACTGGTACCAAGCACTTTTTCCTTGGGATGAAAAATCTGTATAGTACTTGCAGTCACTACATTTGATGTACTTTAGCTCATTGAACTCAAGACTTCATGTTTCAAGCGTTGAGTTGAGTTTCTACCAGTGATGACTAATCATATGGGCCGAAGACCCATCCCTATTGATGTTTTCTTCACCAAGTCCCTTGCAAGTCTTTTAGTAAGCGGATCTGCCAAGTTTTGGCATGATCTCACAAAATCTATGGTGATAACTCCATCAGTGAGCATTTGTCTCACACTGCTATGTCTCAGGCCAATGTGCCTAGATTTGCCATTATAAATGTGGCTATATGCTCGTGACAGTGTAGCCTCACTATCACAATGCAAAGATACAGGTGACATTGGTTTAGACCAAAGAGGAATTTCCAACAACAAATTCCTAAGCCACTCAGCCTCTTTGCTACAAGAAGCCAAAGCTATAAACTCTGCAGTCGTGGTAGAGTCTATAATCAAAGTCTGCTTCTTAGAACCCCAAGAGATAGCTCCTCCACCAAGGAGAAATATCCACCCACTGGTTGATGTATGATCATCTCGGTCAGATATCCAACTAACATCAATGTATCCTTCCAAAACCGTAGGATACCCACTATAACACAAACCATAATACATGGTTCCTTTTAGATATTTTAAAACTCTTGTTACAACATTCCAATGACTAGTGCCAGGATTACTAGTAAATCTACTAAGTTTGCCACGTGTTCAAGGGCCAAGTGCATCACTAAAATGCCACATTGCGCCACGCGACTCGCACATGAGACGTGCGTGTGGCGCACATGTGGCTTGCACATATGCTCACACTTGAGTGCTACACCCAATCATTGTTCTAAAGTAATACATAGAAAATTGTTGGCATTTATAAATATGCCTTACCAAACTTCTCACTTTTCAATGTGGGATTCATTTAATAAGGCAATAAAGAATTTCTTCAAAACTAGTCAAAGCCATTTTGGAAAACCCCAAAACTACTACATATATTATATATTTTGAAAATATTTTCAACATGGCGTACAATTCAACTCTTCTTGCTGTAACCGAAACTCATTGGAGCGCGCTCTTTTAGTGAAGGGATGAAGCAACTAGGCTTGAACATAGCCAAAATTAATGATTATGATTCTCCAAGGGATTACGAAGGACATGGGACACACACATCGTCGACTGCAGCCGGAAGCTCTGTGCAGGGAGCCAGTTACTTCAATTATGCAAAGGGAATAGCAACTGGAATGGCACCGAAGGCTTAGCTTGCTATGTACAAAGTGCTTTTCTTCAACCACACATATGATTCCGCTGCCACAGACACACTAGCTGGCATGGACCAAGCCATAGCTGATGGTGTTGATGTCATGTCATTGTCCTTGGGATTCTTGGAGACTTCTTTTGATGAAAACCCAATTGCAGTAGGAGCTTTTGCAGCCATGGAGAAGGGGATTTTTGTGGCATGCTCAGCTGGAAATAGTGGTCCTCAAGGTTTCACTATTCCTAATGGAGCTCCCTGGATCACAACTGTTGGAGCTGGGACCATTGATCGAGATTATGCTGCTGATTTGACGCTCGGTGATGGAGACCTTACTATTAGAGGAAAATCTATTTACCCCGAAGACTAGTCAGTCTCTAGGGTCCCTTTGTACTTCGGCCATGGAAATAGAAGCAAAGAAATTTGTGATGACAATTCCCTTGACCCTAAAGATGTTGCAGGGAAGTTCGTGTTCTGCGACTTCATTAATAAATCATCAGAAGTTAACGTGTTTGAAATAGATCGGGCAGGGGCTGCAGGAGCTATCTTCAGCACAGACTTTGCCAATTTTCTAAGCCCGGAAGATTTCTACATACCATTTGTGGCATTGACCCCAAAAGACGGAGATTTGATCAAAGACTACCTAATCAAAATGGGTAATGCAATTGTTAGTATTAAGTTTCAGACAACAGTGTTGGGTACTAAACCTGCCCCCATAGTGGCATCGTTCTCTTCGCGGGGACCAGGCCGTAAATCCGGATGATGGATATTGAAACCTGATATATTGGCTCCTGGAGTTGATATCTTGGCAGCATGGGCACCTAACAGAGGAGTTGCACCTATAGGAAATGACTACTTGCTTAGTGATTTCGCACTTGTCTCTGGCACGTCCATGGCGTGTCCCCATGTAGCTGGTGTAGCAGCACTGCTAAAATCAGTCCACAAGGATTGGAGCCCGGCTGCCATCCGATCAGCAATGATGACCACAGCTTCTATGATCGACAATGCCAATGAGCCGATCATTGATATGACCACTGGAGTTGCTGGGACTCCTCTTGATTATGGCTCAGGACACATAGATCCCGGCCAGGCCATGGACCCAGGACTTGTTTATGACATTGAGTCACAGAAATTCATCAATTACTTGTGTGGAATGAACTACACAAGCAAACAGATTAGGGTCATTACGAGGAGATCGAAATTTAGCTGTGATCAAGCTAATCTGGATCTTAATTACCCTTCTTTTATTATCCTCCTCAATAATACTAGCACTACCAGTTACACCTTTAAAAGGGTGTTGACAAATGTAATGAATAGCCCTTCAATCTACCATGTTGTGGTGAAAACTCCATCAAGCATGAAAGTCGTCGTGGAGCCGCCGACAATAGCCTTTGCAGGAAAATACTGCAGAGCCAAGTTCAACATGACAGTAGAGGTCAAAGTTGGAGATGAAAGTCCGCAAAGTGATTACATAGTGAACTATGGGTATTTAAGCTGGAATGAGGTTAATGGCACGCACGTAGTTAGAAGTCCTCTTGTTGTAGTGCCTATACACCATATCTAAGAGGTGCATAATCAATAATCCATGCCAAATTGTCCAACTTATATTGTTATGAGCTGACTGTTTTCCTCTGCATGTTGGTTGAGAGCACTTGTTGCAAGGATCTAAGAAGCATAACTATGGACACGGGTATGTATATGAATACGGACTCGGGACACTGCATTTTAAAAAAAATGAAGACATGGATATAGTAGGGCATGGCAGAAAAATAGTTTTATACATGTTTTATTTGGATATGAGTGTTTTATGTTTTAATGTTTTAAAGTTTTAAAAATTATAAATTAGACTTATTAAGTACATTTAACAATAATATTTTAACCCCACCGTGTCCCAAAACGTATTCAGCTAATGGACACGAGTGTTCCCGATGTGTTTGAAAAGTGTTCACTAAAAAAAATATTATTAAAAATATTGAACACACCAATTGGCGCATCTGACATGTGTTCTGGCGTGTCCGAGAAGTATGTATCCAACATGTGTCCGACATAGATACGGCATCCTAAACGAAGTGTCCATGCTTCCTAGACAGAGATATATATTGTGTATACTTATATATATATATATATTTATGCTAATAATCTTAATTATATATTACTTGTGTAGAGAGATTCTCGAGAACATGGAGAAGCATAGTCCAAGCAAGCCCTGTTACATATTTTACAATTTTGTGGGTGTACTCAAAAGTCTTGTTTTGCTTGGTGTCATGGCTCACTTCTTCGCACCCCATGACAACTCAAATGTGTGCCAAACTTGTGCCTAAAGGTTGTCCAAACCTTGTCCAAGCATTGCCCAAATAATGACCAAGACAACACCAAGATGTCCTAAGAATGGCCCAAGGAAGTGACCAACATAACAGCCAAGGAAGCCAACCGCAATAATAGGCAGTGACCAAGGAAGCCAGCCAAGCAGGTGAGGGCAGTATAACCTCAACAGCCAGCCAGCAGGGGTAAGGAGTGAGATAACCTCACCAGTAACCAGCCCTGCGTACACACGCGTGCTTGCTAGCCTAGACGGTTCAGTTTTGGCGCCTGCTAGCCCGTCAATGTAGAATGTCCGTCATTTGATAGCTCTCTGAGACCAAGCATTCTCGGAGACCAACACCACCCTCACATGTAGTTTTCTAAGACCAAGCATTCTCAGAAACCAACACCACCCTATAGGTAGCTTTTTAAGATCGGGCGATCTCAGGAACCAACACTGCACAGGTAGTTTTCCTAGACCGGGTGGTCTAGGGAACCAACACCTACGTCAACACCGGTGTCTGCTAGCCCAACTCGGTGAAAAATGACCAAACTTGCCCATTGGGCCTCCAAACACATCTTGAGAAAGTTCAAAATCCCTGGAGATGATAAGTCCACCTTTCCAAAGTGATTCGAAATAGTTCGGCGCGCTCAACTTGCCATTCTATCCAACTCTAGTCCCATTCCGGTTAACTCCGGTCAAAATGACCATTTTACCTCTAAATGCCCCAGCGCAATACAAATCCTACTAAACAGTGAAAAACTCTTCCAGGATCATCCCTGAACAACCTGGCACGTTTAACACAACAGTCCGACCCATTCCTGACCTTTTTAACCGAGCCTGGTCAAAATGACCATTTTGCCCCTAGCGACCCAAATGCACTCCGAAACTACATCGGTCCTAGAATATTGAACAACGGGTCGCATCGTACACCTATATTTAAATCAAGGTGAACCTCACAATACTAAACACTCCTGACTCAATGAAAGTTCCCTTGGAACGTCTCGTAGACGCTCGCTAAGATTCTCATTTCTCTTGAGTCCCTGGCTATAACGCACCATCAAATAACTTGAGAAATGCGTAAACTAGGGAATTCCCAAAAGTTTGTCCATAGGTCTTTCCATCGATACGGATCGATTGGATGGATTGCTTCCCAAAGCTTCTCATTGCGTGGCTCAAAAACTGTTACTTTCAGCAACCCTTGAAGCGTCTCACAAACGCTCTGCCAAGATTGACTTTCTTTCCAATTCCATGATTATAACACACCATCAAACGACTTGAGAAACACGTAAATTAGAAAATTTCCAAAAGTATTTTCAGAATACTTTCCATTGGTACAGTCCGATCGGAGAGGCCACTTCTCGAAGGCCTAAATCATGTGGCACACAAACGGCTACTTTTGAACCCTCGCAGAGCGTATCACAAGTGCTCTGCAAAAATGTGATTTTATGCACATTTCTCGAGACGATATCTCACACTTTCAAACACTGTTTAAGCTTCTCGAAAACTCAGAAGCTCACAAGGAACCCTAGAACAACATCGTAAACACAACCGATTTCCCTGATACCTTCCCGGTTGGCACAATTTTCGAGGTAAAGTTTAAACGAACATTCCTTGTGACGGGGCGTATGCTATATGCATTTAGATTTTGATCAAATCGACAAAACTTTGCTTGCCCCCTAAGAGTTAGCCAGTATAGGGAGTGTCACGTGGCCTTCATTCTGTGGAACAGTACCGGCGCATGTAGCACATGAACTTGTGTAAATTTTACATAAGCACATGTCCTACATGCGTTAGTGTCCAAAATTTTGCCTATAAATACAGGACTCCCCCTTTGCATATATTTCAGTATCAAAAATTATAACGAAACTCTGCACAAACAACTCTAGAAATTCGAAACCCTCCATATATCTGTTCCCTCCAAACACTTAGGTTGTATTCCACCTCACTCTAGCCTACACACCTCACCTACAAGGCCCTCCATGCCATAGAAGACCTCATTCCAGCCTCTTCCAAGGGCATCCAAGCTCAAAGCAAAGCATCTAATGAAGTTTGAGAGTGTTTGAAGGTAAAAGGTGGTATTCCTTTAACATTTTTGCAATCCCCACTCCTCTTTTCTCCCTCTTAGCCTACTTAGGCTATTTTCTATTTTAAATCCTATCTTCTACCCCCCATTCTTGCATGCTTAAGACAAGAAAGCTCCTAGTTCATGCCTAGAGGAAAGCTTGTGAGAGCCACCGTGTAGGGGGATCTCTTACTAGTCTACTTTAAGATGGTATGGCCTTAGAGTACCTTGATTATGTGGTGTAGCCTCTAGCCTTGTATGATTTCATGACCCCCTTTGCATATGACTATCTTGTTCATGTTTTGTGTGCTTAGCTTTACTTTCATGTTTACAACCATGTTTTCCAAAACTAGTTCTATCCCAATGTTCATGTCATTTTCAGGCTCCTTATTCAAATTTTCTCTTAAAAGTGGTTCAAGAGTTGGTCCCTTAAAGTTTAGGATGAGACCCTAAGTAATCATGTCTTAGAAAAGCTCCTCACTAACTCCTAACTCACATTTTTGCATCCTTGCATTTAAACTTGCATAAAAATGGTTTTCAAATTTATTGATTTCTAAGGTTTCTATCCTTTCAAGTTTAGTGGTTGGAATGGCCCCATGGAACCCTCTCTTGAGTCGTTTCCATTTTCATTAGCCATAGGAACCCTAACTTGTTAGAATAGTTTCCTCCTTTAAAAATGGTTTTCAAAACTTTCTTCTTAAACATTGTTTTCTAAAGTTCATTCTCTCCATCTTTGTACTAAAAATGATTTTTCTAAAGTTGTCATTGTTATGTTCATTTTCAAAGTTCTTACTCTTTTCAAGATAAAAGGTTATAATGATTCTAAGGAAATCTTCTTCAGAATGGTTTCCAAACATCAACCATATAAACCATATACTTGACTAGAGTCAATTTTCACGGAAATGATCTTCAAAAGGGTTATTTACAAAAGTCCTTTGCATAACATGATTTTTTTTCCAAAACCCTTTTCAAAAATGCATAAAACTATCCCTCTAAAACCACTAAGTTCAAGTCATAGTCCAAAACCATCTTTCAACCTTAGTTGGTTAACTCTAGGTCACCCAAACCTTAGATTAACCTAATCTCGGTTAGTTGACCATAGGTCATCCAAATCCTAGGTTAACCTAACCCAAGTTAGTTAACCATAGGTCACCCTATCCACAGTCCACCTTAACACTAGGTTAACCTAACTCTAGTTAGTTAACCCTAATTCAATACAACCCTAGGTTAACTTGACCCTAATTGTCCAATCTTAGGTTAACCTAACCCAAGTTAGTTAACCCTAGGTTAACCTAACCCGAGTTAGTCAACCCTAACCTAGGTTAGTAAGTTCCAAGGTTCTAATTCAAGGACCCCTTTTCAAATAATCTTTCAACTCAAAGACCATTTTCATAACATATTTTCGAAATATCCCACTCTCTTGAGATTTCAAAATTGACTCCAAAACCTTTTCAAATATTCTCACATTCTACCTTCAAAATGTCTCCAAGAGGTTCTATCAAACTTGTCTCAACTAAAGTGGCTAGGCACTTAATATTTTTTCAAAAACCATTTTCAAAAATGATTTCAAGAACTCACAACCCTAAAGTATCCCTTTCCCTTTTATGGTTAGAGATTCCAAGGGAGGGTGATACATTAAGTATAAATTTCAAGATTGTCCATATTAGGGTGCCAAAACCCTAAGTGTTTTCCAAAGCTCTTTTTAAAAATGATTTTCAAATATCACACACTTGAAGTAATCCTAACCCCTTCATGATTAGGGTCATTCAAATACAAGCGAAAAATTCAAGAAGGGTTTTATAAACCTAAAGTTTTACAAAACCAAAAAAGAAGTCTATAAAGCCTTTTCCAAAAATGTTTTCGAAAGTCATAGCTTTAAGAGAGTCAGTTATTCATTAACTAACCTCCCAAAGGTGATGAAATATTCAACATGCCTTTCACAAGGTATATGAAAAATACTTTCAAAAATTTTTTTCAAGACAAGTTCATAAGAATCCTTGCGAATCCGAATCTCACTTTCAAGTCCTTAATCAAGTTTTTAAAACTTTCAAAACCCTCTCGAGTTGTGTTCAAAGACATTTCAAAACACTTCAAAATCCCATTTCAAGAGCACTTCCAAAAACCCTCAAGTTCTACTTCAAAAACACTCCAACATCCAATTTCAAATCAAAACTCTCAAGTTTTCTTTTTTCAAAGACCTCAAAGCATCTTTAAACCTTTTCAAAGACCTCAATGTGTCTACAAAGCATTCCAAATGCCCCAATGCTCTTATTTTTCATCGGGCTCTTCCCTAAACTACGAATGATCTGATTCTCGCCAAATAAGATATGTAGGCAACCTAAAATGGTGCAGTCATAACTTTTATTTCAACTCAAGTCCTTTTTCAAAACTCTCTATCAATTCAAGATCTTTGTTTCAAAGCTTCCATGTTTTCAAACATTTTTCCTCCAGACTTGCATCATGCATCATTCATCTAAAAAGTGATGACTAAACCCCGTTTTTAAAATTCTAGAGTGGATATTAAGTAGATAATGATAACCGGTTATTCTAGTGAGTGAACAAAAGGGTGATTAGACATGTAGGTACCGAAAGGGCAGGATAGGGTGATGATTTTAGGATATCTTCCCCACACGTAACTAACCCCCGAACCATAAATTTCTGTTTTCGAAAGACCAAAATGGAGTTATTTTCAAAAAGGGTTTAAAACTTTTCAAAGGTTGCCAAATAACTTATTTTCTAAAAAACCCGCTGACGAGGAAGTTTTTCAAAACCTTTTTCTAAAACCCTAAGTATAATATTCGGATTATACTTAGTTTTAGGTGACCTAACTCACCTTAATCAAGTTAGGTGGCGACTCCTATTTTTCTAAAAAAGTCCTTAGTTAAATTAATTTCTCAAACCTAATTGCATTTGTCCTTCTAGGAGGATGAGTTCTAATAATAGAGTTCCGTGCTTTTTCCCTGAGCCAAAAGGACTTAGTCAAAAATCGGGGCGTGACAAAATAAAAGGAAGCAATGAAATAGTGAAAGATGGTGACTCAAGCATGGAGAGTGCATACCGGTGGGTTCGGTGGTTGCAATGCCTCGGTGGCCATAAGCTAATGGGATTGGGTAAGAGTACTTGAACCTAGGAGGGACGATGCCTCAATAAGAAGTGTGTTGGACAAGCCCAAAAGGACAGGCAAGACTTCGGAGGCTCTAACAGTTATATCATCGTGTTGACACTCCTCTACATAACGAATGGCAAAGGGGGCAATGGAGCAATACTGGGCCAAGCATAACTTGAAGAAGTGCAAGTGCCAAACCATGTGCCTACGTGTGCTAATGAAGTAGAGTGAGGCCAAAGTATTGGTGGGAGACACACCGCATGCAAGTGCCAAGTTCTTGTGCCAAAGTGTCGACGGAAGTACAAGGAATTCCAAAGAGGATGAGAAGGCATCTAAAGCTACTAAGTGTATGTTCAAGAGAGCCACGGAGGTAGAGGACGATACATATGGAGCAATGGTTGGGCCCATGTAGCAATGCCAAGATGGGAGGAGTTCAAGCGAAACTCAAGTAGTTATCCTTTCCCAGAACAACAAGAATAGGGGCCGGGGGCCTCATAAAGCTTAATGCACCTCGATACCAATCGGGTGATATTGTCAAGCAAGTTCTTTACCCAATGTTTGACACGAGAGACATGTCCATAAGGGACTGTTTGTTTTACTTCTTGGAAGAGCCTGCAACTAGGGCGTGGGTGCCCAAAAATGCGATGGAATGTCTGGAAGACCATGTCATTGAGCCACAATAGCCTGGGAAGAGCGAACCAGCAAGGGTGTGGGAAATGGCAAGCCTCAAGTACATGGAAAACCCAAAAGTGGAGGAGCCACTTCAAGAATCTTCTCAAGTGCACGGCAAACCTAAGAGTGGGGAATCCACAAGTGCCGACAAGCCCAAGAGTGGGGGAGCCAATGTTGGGTTATCTTTCAAGGAAGACGGATGGAACAACAACAATTTTAAGGGCACGGGAAGGACTTCCATCAAGAGAGGGCAAGCATAGGGTTCCTATTTCTTGTCACCCATGTAACGGATCGCATTGTGTGCACATGTTGAATATTTGAAGCGGAGTCAAGGTCCGTGAAGAGTAACGGTTGGCCGCTGAGCCACACCTAGTGGGGTGTTTCCTTACTCTAACTTAGGTAAGAGTGCCAATGAAGGGATTTGACTTCAAAGTTGCCGAAGGACCGTGTAAAGCTCGAGTGGACTTAATGTTTTATCTCGATTAAGTTCTGGGTGCATTGTCATTGATGGAGTATCTTAAAGCAATTAGAGATTGGCTATGGAGTGAAGAGTCGTCAAGGGGACAGTTGGCTTACGAGCCATATCTTGCGAGATGTTACTTTGCTACCATTAGGGCAGTGGTGCCCAAAACAGCTTTGAAACTCCTGGTGTATATTTACTTGTTATCGATAGGTTAGATTCATCAAACTCACAAAGCCAAGTGTGGCAAGAAGGTAGATGTTGCGGCCTAGATATATGGAAAAGGTGTTGGACTCCAAGTCTAGAGTGACAAGGGCGTTACCACCAAACCAAGGCTATATCAACGGGACCGAGAAGCCTTGGAAGAGATTGCTCTAGCCAATTCAACGTAGGGATATCGGTAGCGTGTTCAAGTCAATCCCAACATCAAAGATTGCTCGCAGAGGAGCATAGTTGACAGTGACCATGGACTAGTTACAACTATCCTTGGGTTGGACTTCAAGGGGAAGACCATGATCGCCTTGGATTGGTGATTGCCATGTTATCATTCCATTTTTTGCGTAACGGACAACACAAGTTGAACATTTTTCACCCCAACTATCTTGTTTTCAACCACAAGATAGTTAGAGGCCAAGAGTAAAGAGCCAAAGGGACAATAGTCGGGACAATAAATTCTCAAGGTGCCTATCAACTACTCCCACCTAGGAGGGGTAGAGATTTTAAACAAGTGTCAAAGGGTCTTGGAGACGGACTTTCAAGGCCAAGCCAAGAGGGCAACCGAGCTTATAAAGGGGCTGGAGAAGGGAGCAATTCCCAACTCAATTCAAGGGTCTTGAAGATCGACTTTCAAGGCCACGCCAAGGGGACAACAAAGAGTTAGCCCGTGAAGGGCATACACTTCTATTGTGGAGAAGCATTTACAAGAAGGAGCAGGGGCTCCAATAGTCGAGAAGGCAACTTAAAGACGAACTTTTAAGATGCCTAGCCAAGGTGGCCAAAATCAGTTCAGAATTCATAGTGGCAACTTGGAAACGGACTTCCATGACGCCCGACCAAGGAGGCTAAATCAAATCAAAGTTCGAGGTCGTGACTTAGAGATAGACTTTTAAAGCGCCCAGCCAAGGTGGCCAAAATCAGTCCAGAGTTTAAGGTGGCGACCTAGAGACAGACTTCTAAAGTGCCTGGCCAAGGTGGCCAAATCAAATTAAAGTTCGAAGAGGCGATTTAGAGACAGACTTTTAAGGCGTCTCGCCGAAGAGGCCAATCTAACCACTTCACCAAGAGGAGTGGACTTTGAGTACGAGCTTGTATCAATGGTGGCCAAGCTGTGCGCCCCACTTCAACTGGATATCTTAAAAAGGCAATGGCCAGAGAAACAGCTCATCAAGTGCTGAGATAGTCTGAGGGGCGACATAACTTCAAATTCAAATTCAACCAATCTAATCTTTGTCACCGAAGATGGTGACAGTTCGAGTGGGGGAGAGTGTAATGGTCCGCTTCTTCGCGCCCTATGAAAACTCAAATGTGTGACAAACTTGTGCCTAAGAGTTGCCCAAACCTTGTTCAAGCATTGCCCAAACAATGGCTAAGACAAACACCAAGGTGTCCCAAGAATGGCCCAAGGAAGTGACCAACATGGCAGCCAAGGAAGCCACCCGCAGTAGCAGGCAGAGACCAAGGCAGCCAACCAAGAAGGTGAAGGCAGCATAACCGCACCAACCAGCCAGCCAGCAAAAGTGAGGGGCGAGATAACCTCACTAGCAGCCAGTCATGCGCGAGCGCACGCACCCAACATTAATGCGGGTGCCAGTAGTCACCCAGGTAACCTCACTTTAGCATGCAGTGAGGCCCCAAGTAACCTCACCTTGTGCCTATCATGTGCCAGCACCCATGCCAGCTGCCAGCTGATTATACCCTAAAAGTGTAATCATAAGCCCTTAATTTTTACTTTGTTAGACTTATATTGTAATTAATTATCTTATTTTAGTTAGATATTTGTTTGAGTATGTTTTGAATGTGTTTTGTAGGTTATATAAGCTAATAAAGGCAAAAAGAAAGCAAGAATAATCCAAACGGGTTCAAGGCGAATAATTTGTTCATGAAAATTCAGACCTGTCTCTGTATTCTGGCCATTACTTTTTGCTCCAATATCTGATTGAGCTGATTTTTATGTCATTGGAAAGAAAACTTCAAGATCTACAACTTTGCGTCTAATGTGCATTAGCTGAATTGAGCTCTAGGGTGGTTAAATAACTTTTTGAAATTTCTACAGTCGAACAGTCATGAATAGTACCCGTCCGAATGGTATTGATCACCGTCCGAACGGACTTCAAACGGGCGTCGAACGAACCGTCCGGACAGTATTCGGATGGTTACTGTTCATCCAGATTGTGTTTTTTGCGTCCGAAGCGGCATATTTTAGGATTTTTTGTAAAGTTTTTGATTAGTTAGGTTTAGTTTAGAGCAAGGGGCGGTGGGAGAAGCTCTCTAAGGTTAGTTTTTTCTATTTTTCTTCATTTTTAGCTTAGATTTAGCTTTGTAATGTTAATGTAGGTATAAAACTTGTAGTTTTCTTCCATTGTATTGTATTTTCTTTCACTTTCTTGCATTTTCCTTCATTTTCTTTGTAACCAACCATCTTTAATATTCAAGTAAATTTTACATTTAAGTCTCTGCATGCTTTCTTTACATTCCTACACGTTTTTTTATGATATATTCAAGTAGCTAGAATTTACATTGGGTTTAAATGTAAAAAACACCCAAATAATCCAATGAATTCATTTGAAGGTATCTCATGGATTAATTGTTATATTTTCTTAGAATTCAAATTTCTAGTAATTAGGTGTGGAATTTTAAAAAACTTAGATTATTAACTAAATTTGGAGATTTTAATCACTCAAATCAATAGTATTAATTTAGAACTCCTGACTAGAAAAATACTCCACAATTGCTAGAAATTCATTCCCAACAATTGATTGAAGATGTCTTAGAAAACCTAGGTTATTGACTATGTTTGGCTAATCAATGCACAAATCACAAATTTGGTATTGACTAAGTTGAATCGATGGTATTAACTTTTGATTCCCCATTGAACATGTATCTAATTTCAATTATTTGAGAATAATTGGTTTTCAAAGCTAAATCCTCCGAATCAAACACACTTAAATGTTGTATTTGATTTGAGTTATAAACCCCATTGGAAACCTTGGATGAAATTGAGTGGTTAAATCATTTGAGCCCAATTCCCTTTTTAATTACTTTAATTCTGTTTTCACTTTGCTTTAATTTATTTGTCTAGTGTTAATTCTCTTTATTTTCATTGCAATAGTTTAGGAATTCAAAACAACCATCAAAACCCAAAAGATTTTCGGTCTTTTTATTTTCCTTGTTATTTTAGATCTAATTCTCCACATAATTGTAATCCAATCTTAGGTTAGGTTAGTGTGAGTTCAGTGCGAGAGCCTATATTTGAGTAGGTCCCTTGGGAGAGAATGATATCGGATTACCGGTTTATACTTCATCGCGATCCCCGTACTCTTGCAGGGTGCTAACTCCATTTTGTAAGAATACCGCATTACGGAGGCGAGTCACCAGCCCAAGTATTCACACAGTACACCTTTTGGCTTGATTTTTGGCATGTCATATCTTTATGCTCTGAAGTCCAAATGAAGCTAGGTTATTTTTTATAGACTCATTATAGGACCTAGTTTCACGTTTTGTAAGGGTTTTATTTATTGTGTTTTATACAATTTTTAGGAGGTCGTTATAACTCCTCGGGCATACATTACATTTTCCCTTGGAAGTTCATAAATGACTTAGAATGCCACCATGAGGAGGGGGTATGCTCCTACCTTCCTCCCACCTCACTACTTGTAAGCCTTGAGGCACCTCTTGTACATAAGTGAGCTATGTAATGATACTTTAATTAATAAAATATGTATTATTACTTCCATCCATTCTCCTCAGAGGTTACTTGACAGTTGGCCATCAATACTTGATTTTAACTTCTAAATAAGATGATTCAAATTTGGTTGACTTGTCAGACAGACTTGACAAGCACTGCACAAGCCTCATTTGTGACTGTCGAGCTTACAAAACGTTGGCCCGTGACACTTGGCATGAATGAGTCATGAGACAATTGAAGTTTTAATTGTAATTGTACCTCTCACTTAGTCATGAGTTCTCAGTTACAGTGTTGAAGACATAAAATGCACATGGCCTTGCAATTTTCAGCCAATGTTTGTCTCTATTCTTGGGATGTGTCCTTCTAGGCTGCCATCGACACACACAATGCAGCACTGAAGCACACTTATTTGCACCATCGGCTCATCGTGCTTAGGGTGCAAATGCAGAGACTATTGGACTTGTTACCACATGAATCCCATTATTCTCGTACCAGCTTAAATACCCGTAAGTCCCATGGTAGTCGTTCCGCGGACGACGATCCAAATCAATCTCAACTGTCAAGTTGAACTCTGCTGTACTGTATTTTTCTGGAAAGGAGATAGTCGATGGTTGCACAACAATTTTCATACCTTGTGGAGCGGCTACCACAGCTCTATAAACGGAATTTGAATCGACTACATTAGTCAGCACCCTATTAAAGGTATGACTGAGAATATTGTTGTTGTTATTCAAGATGACGATAAAGGAAGGATAGTTAAGATCCAGATTTGCATGGTCACAGTTGAAATTTGACCTCCTTGTGATAATCTGAATCTGTTGTGTTGTATAGTTCATCCCGCAGAGGAAATTGATGTATTCTGGGACTCCTATGTCATACACAAGTCCAGGGTCCATGGCCTTGTTAGGGTTGACATGTCCTGCCCCGAAATCAAGAGGAGTAGCTGCAGCACCAGTGGCCTTGTCAGTGATTGTGCCATTTGCATTGTCAAAAATATCGGCAGTAGTCATCATAGCAGATCGGATAGCAGCTGAGCTCCAATCTCGGTGGGCTGCTTTCAGCAATGCTGCTATGCCTACTAAATGAGGAGACGACATAGAGGTGCCAGACACAAGTGCATAATCTGAGAGTAAAGTATCATTGCGAACACGAGTAGTCATCTTGTTGGGTACCCATCCAGCCAGAACCTGATATCCAGGTGCCAATATATCAGGTTTCAATACCCATGGAGCCATTGAATACGGCCCTCGTGACGAGAAGCCTGCCACTTGAGGAGCTGGCTTAGTACCCAGTACTGTTATCTGGAATTTTACACTCACCGTTGGATTGTTGGAGCTGATTATATAATCCTTCATCAGCTCTCCATCTTCAAGGCTCACAGTCAATGATGGCATATTCAATCCCATAGCATACGTAATCTCCGAACTTATGATCCCTCCCACAGCTCCTAATCTTGCAATTTCTTGCCCCTGCGAATATGCATCTGTTTCATTGCTGAAGTCGCAAAAGACGTACTTTCCACCAACATCTTTAGGGTCTAAGGCACCATACTGACAAATTTCCTTGCTTCTATTTCCATGCCCAAAATATAAAGGGACACCGGAGACTAATATGTTTTCAGGGTAAAGAGATCTTCCGGTAACTGATAAGGGCCCATCACCAAGTGTAACATGACCAACAAAATCTCGGTCAATAGTTCCGGCACCAACAGTGGTGATCCATGGAGCTCCATTAAACAAAGCATCTTGGCCACTATTTCCAGCAGAACATGCCACGAAAATCCCCTTCTCGATTGCTGCAAAAGCTCCAAGGGCAATTGGGTTTTCGTAAAATGGAGTCTCGGTGAAGCCTAAGGACAAAGACATGAGATCTACGCCATCAGCTATTGCCTGATCCATGCCGGCCAGTGTGTCACTTGCACTTGCAGCTTCGGAGTCTTGCAAGAAGTACACTTTGTACATGGCGAGTCGGGCCTTTGGCGCCATACCAGTAGCTTTTCCCTTGGCATAACCAAAGTAACTAGCACATGACACCGGGCTGCCAGCAGCTGTTGATGATGTGTGCGTCCCATGACCAAAAAAATCCCTTGGAGAATCATAGTCATCAGCTTTTGAAATGTTTAAACCAGCTTGCTTCATTGCTTTACTGAAAGAGCGTGCACCAATAAGTTTCCTGTTACAATGAGAGGAGTTGAACTCAGTTCCAGTTTCGCAGGTCCCACACCATCGCGCTGGCACCGGAGGCATGCCCTCGTCGTTGAAGCTCTCACTTTCAGGCCAAATCCCGGTGTCAAGGATTCCAATTATCATGTCATCCCCAAACCCGGCCACAGGCCATAACCCAACATGTTGTTTCAAGCCAAGAAAGTCTGGGGTGTGGGTTGTGTGGAGATGGCCAAATGTATCTGCATGCGTTGCAAGATGACCGGGCATTTTCTGTACCTGTTCAAGCTGGGACTGTGACAGAACTGCACTAAAGCCGTCCATTACATGGTTGTAGGTGTAGAGATGTATCGGGGGAGAATCATCCGTCGAAGAGAGGGATGAGAGCGTTGACTTATACCAGCTGTGGGGTGTGGAGAAGGGAGCCGGCATAGTAGACCTGTCCATGTGGACGATGTAGCTTCGACGGTCATCTGACGAGGATGATGATATGGAAAGCATGACGAGAAGTAAGAGAGAAAGGAAGAGGTAGGAAGGCTTGCCCTGTTCCATTGCTACGGACATTGATCCTTGACTACTATGTGAGATAAAAGATTGAAGGATCTCACATATATAGATCGGAGCACGCAGGTAGTATCGCCTGTGAAGCTAGAGATGATCGACAAAATCAATGAATATGCGTGTTAGTAATGTGATGATATCCAGGCGGCTAGAAATGTCTATTTCACACTAAGCTGGATACTAGACTTAAAATATTATGTGGGCCTGCTGCCGGCAAATGTTTTATATATATTTGGATGAAGTCGTAGAAATGGTAGACGGTACAAAACAACGGCGACAATCTGGATGATGGGTTTCTTTCGGTAATTTGATCTAGTTTGTGCATGGACTATCCAAAAAAAACAGGGTGCATAGAAGTTTATTGATATTACTCGCTATATTTGAACAAGGGTATATTTTCTTATATATAATCACAAAATTATTTATTTTTAAATAATTTTTAAGTCAACTCATATTAACTCTTGGATTTTGTTTTAACTAACGTGTCAATATCTCAATTAATGTAATAGAAAGGATCATAATACAGATGTAAAACATCTGGACGAACGACGAAATAATTAGACTATGCATTAATTTGGTAGAGCGTTTGAAGTGAACATATGTTATCTATCAGAGATCGTTGAAACAACAACAAAAGCCGACTTGGAATGCTCTCAACGATTGTCAGCACTCGTGCAAGGAAGATAATAACTTGTCTCAGATTCTGCAAGAAAAAGAAAAGACAGACTAGCTAGTTTAAATGCTATATATCTAGAACTCCACATAATAACACCATCTTAATAATGATAAGAGATCCTGTAAATGGGAATATATATAATACACCTGAGACAAGCAAATGTGCCGAATATAAGCTGTTCTTTCAGGAATACTTGATCATATTCTCAAAAAATAATATAATGAATCCACTACATTGGTCAGAACTCTCTTGAAGGTATAACTAGTAGTGCTTATGTTATTCAAGACAATGATAAAGAAAGGGTACTGGGGATCAAGAGTAGACTCTAAACGAACTAAACTACTCGAACTTGACTTGCATTCGGCTCATTAGAAGCTTATTTAATATCAACTCATTATGTAAAGAACCAAGCTTGAATACATCGTTAAATTTATGAGTTCGACTCGAACTCAACTTGATAAGTTTATATATATTAAAAAACTCAAACTACTCGAGCTCGACTCGTGTTCGGCTCGATTAAAGATTGTTTGAGATCGGCTTGAAAGTTAAACAAACTACCTTGCTAGGGTTCACTTGTCCTCCACCAAGTCAAGAGGGGTACCATCGACTCCAGTCATATACGTCATATATATTGTTTATACTTCATATCTATTTACACTAATAATCTTGTATATGACTTGCATAGAAAGAGTCTCGAGCGCATGGAGAAGTGTATTCCGGGAAAACCCTGTTATATTTGTGACTATGTGGGTGTACAAACAACCTAAGAAGCACCAACATACCTCAACAATAGTATTTAAAAAAAATGCAGAACACGATCACACAAGTTGAGGATATAACAAAAATATATGATTTATACATTTTTTATATGTCATATATATGAAAATTTTACTCAAAGAGAATGAAAAAATTATAAAATATTAATTAAAATGAAGATTTATATTTTATTGCTTAAATGACATATTAGATATAAATTCATATTGTTTTTATTTTACAATTAGAAGGCAAGCTATTTTTTTTTTAAAACTGGAAATGTGTTTTATGTGTGTTTAAGTAATGGACAAGTGTGTTTCTTGTTTACGGTTCTAAACAAAATTAATAGGACACGTTTGGATATGTGTCTAACATGTGTTGGAGGCGTTCCAACAACTGCCGTGTCTAATACCGATATAACACTTTCTTAGAAATGTCCGTACGTCATAGCCTACAATATATATCCTCTAGTGCTTTGCTTTGCATGGATAGGACAATTTACTTGTAGGTTTTAGAAAGAAAATTGTGTGCCTTACTTAGTGATGAGATCTCAGTCGCATATTTGAAGATGTAAAATGCACATGGCCTTACAATTTTCAGCTAATGTTTGTCTGTATGCTGCCATGGACACAAACAAGCATCACTTTATTTTGGGGTTGCCAAGAGAGTATTGAGATACATATAGGGTACTCTTAACTTTGGTATTGTGTACAAGAGAAATGAAAAATTGAAGTTGATTGGATTTTGTGACAGTGATTGGACCGGATGTGCGGATGATATGAGAAGCACTTCAGGCTATGCATTTTCTCTTGGTTCTGACATCATTTCATGGACATCAAAGAAGCAACAAACTGTGACATAATCCACAACAGAGGCTGAATATGTTGCAGCATTAGTGGCCACTTCTCAAGTAATATGGCTAAGGAGAATTTTGAGTGATATTGGGGAGCAACAAGAGGAAGCTGCCATGCTTTTTTGTGACAATAAATCAGCAATTGCAATGACAAAAAATCCGGTCTACCATTGCCATACAAAACACAAGTTGTAAACATCAAGCATCACTTTATAAGAGAAGCTGTTGAAATTGGAGAGGTTCATCTTGAGCATTGCAAATTTGAAGAACAAGTTGTAAACATCTTCACCAAAGCTCTTCCCGAAGATAAGTTCTACTATTTTAGAGGATTGATGGGTGCTCACAAACAAATCATTAAGGGAGAGTGTTAAATATAATGCTTATTTGGTTATAGTTCTTTTGTTGTCTTGGATAATGTTTTGTATACTTGCTCCCAAACATGAATGTACCTTGTGGTTAAAATTTTGGTTTTTGTAGTGCCAAGTGTATGGCCAAGATGCAAGGGATATTGATGTATAGATACATGAAAACATCTGATCTGTATACAGATGGAAAAAAAAAATACGAAGCAGCAGTTCAGCTCGAATTCCTGCCCTGTTCAGCCCCTGTTTGCAGCCCCCTTTTTCTGGTTGTTCTTGGCATCTTGCATCTGATACAACTGATTTAGTTGTGTGATTATGTTTATGTGCGTTTAAGGCTGAATCTACATCCAACACAACTATGGCCTGATCCATGCCGGCCAAGGTGTCACTTGCAAATGCAGCTTAAGGGTCGTGCAAGAAGCCCACTTTTTATATAGCCAGTCGGACCTTTGGTGCCATACCAGTCACCTTTCCCTTGGCATAACCAAAGTAATTAGCACATGGTACCAGGCTGCCAGCAGCTGTCGATGACGTGTGAGTCCCATGACCAAAAAAATCTCTCGGAGAATCATAGTCATTAGTTTTTGATATGTTCAACCCAGCTCGCTTCATTGCTTCACTGAAAGAGCGTGCGCCAATAAGTTTCTTGTTACAATGAGAAGATTTTAACTCAGTTCCAGTTTCGCAGGCACCGAGCCATCGTGCTGGCACCGGAGGCATGCCCTCGTCGTTGAAACTCTCGCTTTCGGGCCATATCCCACTGTCGAGCATACCAATTATCATCTCATCCCCAAACCTAGACACAGGCAATAACCCAAGTTGTTGTTTCAAGCCAAGAAATTGTGGCGTGCAGGTTGTGTGGAAATGGCCTGATGTATCTATATGCGTTGCAAGATGACTTTGGCATATTCTGGAGCTGTTCAAGTTGGGACTGTGGCAGAACTGCACTAAAGCCGTCCATTACATGGCTGTAGGTGTAGAGATGTATTGGGGGAGAATCAGCTGTTGAAGAGAGGGACGAGAGCGTTGACTTATACCAGCTGTTGGGTGCGGAGAATTGTCCATTGATACAGTTATTATACAAATACTCTATTTAAGTTTTTTTGCACATATTTTAAAGTTTAAGTATGAGATAAATAGTAGGATACAAGGCCAAATTTTTAGATGAAAAATAAAATTAGCTTTCATTCCGCCTCAATAAAGTATGACTAAAAATATAACTCTTTTTTTAATAAGTACTCCAAATATGTAAAAAGAAAAAAAAAATTCTTAAAAGTAGTCGAGTTCTATACAACCAGCTTATATAAAAGTCTTAATTTTATAAAACTTAATATCTATTCAATTACAAGCATATACAAATTACCCATATGACAAAAAAAAATATAGATTAATTATTTCTTAGTACATCAATCATCTATTAAAATAAAAATTGATGTTTTTTCAAATAGTCTTTTTTTATGTGTATTTGGTGAGACTTCTTGAATGGTGCACATTAGAAACACACGGACTGTTGATTTAAAAGGCCATATAATACTGATTTATTAGGTTATGATGCACATGAAAAAAATAAATAGAATCCATAGTTCACTGTACAAAATTTTTATATTTTGTTAGATTAGAGATTTAAGTAATAAATTAGGAGGTGTCAATAGAATAAAATTTTGCAGAAACATCACTCATTTACACTACAGTTGTACAAAAATCGAGGGATACCATGACACCACAACACTCTATGTAGCTCCGCCCCTGGAGAGGGGAGCCGGCATAGTAGACCTGTCCATGTGGATGATGTAGCTTCGACGGTCATGTGACGAGCATGATGATATGGAAACCATGATGAGAAGTAAGACTAGAAAGGAAGAGGTAGGAAGGCTTGCCCTGTTCCATTGCTATGGACATTGATCCTTGACTAAGATTGAAGGATCTCACATACATAGATCGGAACACGCAGGTAGTATAGCCTGTGAAGCTAGAGATGATCGACAAGATCAATGAAGATGCCTGTTAGTAATGTGATGATATCCAGGAGGCCAGAAATGTCGATTTCACACTAAGCTGGAAACTAGACTTAAAATATTATGTGGGCCTGCTGCCGGAAAATGTTTTATATATATGTATGTATATATATCTGGATGAAGTCGTAGAAATGGTCGAGGGTACAAAACAACGGCGACAATCTGGATGATGGGTTTAATATGATCTGGTTTGTGCATAGACTATCCCAAAAAAAACATGGTGCATACATCCAAGTTTATTGATATTACTCACTATATTTGAACAAGGGATTATTTTCTTATATATAATCAGAAAACTATTTATTTTTAAATAAGTTTTAAGCCAACTTATTTAAACTCTTGATTTTCATTTTAGTTACGTGTCAACTCCTCAATCAATGAAATAAAGAGAATCATAATCCATATATAAAACATCTAGACGAATGAGGAAATAATTTGAATATGCATTAATTTGGTAGAAAGCGTTTGAAGTGAACATATATTATCTATCAGAAATCGTTGAAACAACAACCAAAAGATGACTTGGAATGCTCTCAACGATTGTCAGCACTCTGCAAGGAAGAAAAAAACTTGTCTTAGATTCTGCAAGAAAAAGAAAAGACAGACTAGTTTAAATGCTATATATCTAGAACTCTACATAATAACACCATCTTAATAATGACAAGAGATCCTGTAAATGGGAATATATATAATACACCTGAGACAAGCAAATGTGCCGAATATAAGCTGTCTTGCAGGAATATTTGATCATCTTCTCAAAATATAATATAATGAATCCACTACATTGGTCAGAACCCTGTTGAAGGTAAAACTAGTAGTATTTATGTTATTCAATACAACGATAAAGAAATGGTAATTGAGATCAAGAGTAAACTGTAAAATGAACTAAACTACTAGAACTCGGCTCGTGTTTGGCTTGTTAAAGTCTATTTGAGATCTGCTCATTATATAAACAACCAAGCTTGAATACATCTAAATTTATGAGTTCGACTTGAACTCGACTTGATAAGTTTATATACATTAAAAAATTTAAAATACTCGAGCTCGACTTGTATTCAATTTAATTAAAAATCATTTGAGATTGGATCGAAAGTTAAACAAACTACCTTGCTAGGGTTCACTTATCCTCCACCAAAGTCAAGAGGGTACTAGCGACTCTAGTCGTATACTTCATATATATTGTTTATACTTCATATCTATTTACGCTAATAATCTTGTATACGACATGCATAGAGAAATTCTTGAGCACATCGAGAAGCGTATTCCAAGAAAACCCTGTTATATTTGCGACTATGTGGGTGAACTAACAACCTAAGAAGCACCAACATACCTCTATGATAATTTTTTGAAAAAAATACAGAACACAATCACACAAGAAGTTGAGGACATAACAAAAATATATGATTTATACATTTTTTGTATGTCATATATATGAAAATTTTATTCAAAGAGAACAAAAAAATTATAAAATGCTAATTAAAATGAAAAATTATATATTTTATTGCTTAAATAACATATTAGATATAAATTCATACTGCTTTTATTTTACAATTAGACGGCAAGCTATTTTTTTTTTTAAACTCGCAATGTGTTCCATGTGTATTTAAGCAATGGACAAGTGTGTCTCTTGTCTATGGTTCTAAACAACTATAATATGACACATTTGGATATGTGTCTAACATGTGTTAGGAGTATTCCAACAACTGCGGTGTCTAATACCGATATAACACTTCCTTAGAAATGTCCTTACTTCATAGCCTACAATATAATATCCTTTACTGCTTTGCATTGCATGCATAAGACGATTTACTTGTAGGTTTTAGAAAGAAAATTGTGCGCCTCACCTAGTGATGAGATCTCAGTTGCATATTTGAAGATGTAAAATGCACATGGCCTTACAATTTTCAGCCAATGTTTGTCTGTATGCTGCCATGGATACAAACAATACAGAAATAAAGCACATTTATTTGCACCGTCGGGCATCCCTGCTTAAGGAGCAAAAGCAAAGACTATTGGACTTCTTACCACATGCGCCCCATTGATCTCATACCAACTTAAATACCCATAAGTCCCCTGGTAGTCATTCCGCGGATTACTTCCCAAATCAATCTCAACTGTCAAGTTGAACTCAGCTGTACTGTATTTTCCTGGGAAAGATATTGTCGACGGCTGCACAACAGTTTTCATACCTTGTGGTGCGGCTACCTCTGCTCTATAAATGGAATTTGAATCGAACACATTAGTTAGCACCCTCTTAAAGGTGTAACTAGTATTGGTGTTGTTCAAGATGATGATAAATGAAGGATAATTAAGATCCAAATTGGCTTGTTCACAGTTGAAATCTGATCTTCTTGCGATAATCTGAATCTGTTGGGTTGTATAGTTCATCCCGCAGAGGAAATTGATGTAGTCTTGGACCTCTATGTCATACACGAGCCCCGGGTCCATGGCCTTGTTAGGGTTGACATGTCCTGCCCCGAAATCAAGAGGAGTAGCTGCAGCGCCGGTGGCCTGGTCAGTGATGGTTCCATTTGCATTATTGAACACATCGGCAGTAGTCATCATAGCAGATCGGATGGCAGCTGAGCTCCAGTCTCGATGGGCTGCTTTCAGCAATGCAGCTATGCCTACTATATGGGGAGATGACATAGAGGTGCCAGATGCAATTGCATAATCGGTGAGTAAATAATCATCGTGAATAAAAGCGCTCGGCTTGTTGGGTGCCCATCCAGCCAAAATCTTATATCCAGGTGCCAATATATCTGGTTTCAGTACCCATGGAGCCGTTGAATATGGCCCTCGTGACGAGAAGCGTGCCACCTGAGGAGCTGGCCTAGTACCCAATAATGTTATCTGGAATTTTATACTCACCGTTGGATTGTCAGAGTTGATTATATAATCCTTCACCAAATCTCCATCTTTAAGGCTCACCGGCAATGATGGCATGTTAAAGTAAATGTCATACATACTCTCCGAACTTATGATCGCTCCCACAGCTCCTAATCTTTCAATTTCTTGCCCCTGAGAATATGTATCTGTTTCATTGCTGAAGTCGCAAAAGACGTACTTTCCAGCAACATCTTTGGGGTCTAAGGCACCATACTGACAAATTTCCTTGCTTCTATTTCCATGTCCAAAATATAAAGGGACACGGGAGACGAATATGTTTTCAGGGTAAAGAGATCTTCCGGTAACTGATAAGGCCCCATCACCAAGCGTAACATGACCAACAAAATCTCGGTCAATAGTTCCGGCACCAACAGTGGTGATCCAAGGAGCTCCATTAAACAAAGCACGTTGGCCGCTATTTCCAGCAGAACATGCCACGAAAATCCCTTTCTCGATAGCCGCAAAAGCTCCGAGTGCAATTGGGTTTTCATACAATGGAGCTTCGGGGAAGCCTAAGGACAAAGACATGAGATCTACTCCATCAGCTATCGCCTGATCCATGCCGGCCAGTGTGTCACTCTCAAATGCAGCTAAGGAGTCGTTAAAGAAGCCCACTTTGTACATGGCCAGTCGGGCCTTTGGTGCCATACCAATCGCTTTTCCCTTGGCATAACCAAAGTAATTAGCACATGGCACCAGGCTGCCAGCAGCGGTCGAAGATGTGTGAGTCCCGTGACCAAAAAAATCCCTCGGAGAATCATAGTCATCAGTTTTTGATATGTTCAACCCAGCTCGCTTCATTGCTTCACTGAAAGAGCGTGCGCCAATAAGTTTCTTGTTACAGTGAGAAGAGTTGAACTCGGTTCCAGTTTCGCAGGCGCCGCGCCATCGTGCTGGCACCGGAGGCATGCCCTCGTCATTGAAACTCTCACTTTCAGGCCATATCCCACTGTCAAGCATACCAATTATCATGTCATCCCCAAACCCAGCCACGGGCCATAACCCGACATGTTGTTTCAAGCCAAGAAACTCTGGAGTGCGGGTTGTGTGGAGATGGCCAGCTGTATCTATATGCGTTGCAAGATGACCTGGCATTTTCTGCAGTTGTTCAAGCTGGGACTGTGACAGAACTGCACTAAAACCATCCATCACATGGTTGTAGGTGTAGAGATGCGTCGGGGGAGCACCATCAGTCGGTGAGAGGGACGCGAGCGTTGACGTATACCAGCTGTGGGGTGTGGAGAAGGGAGCCGGCATAGTTGACCTGTCCATGTGGATGATGTAGCCTTGACGGTCATCTGACGAGGAGGATGATATGGAAACCATGGGGAGAACTAAGAAAGAAAGGAAGAAATAAAAAGGCTTGCCATGTTCCATTGCCATGGACACTGATCTTTGAGTATGTGCATGAGATGAAAGATTAAAGGATCTAATATATATACAGATGTGAATGTTAAGGCAGTATGGACTATGTACCTAGAGATGATCGACAAAAGTTAAAGGATCTCATATATATATATATATACAGATGTGAATGTGAAGGTAGTTTGGACTATGTACTTAGAGATGATCGACAAAATCATCAAATATATATGAGCTACTAGTTAGTAACGTAACGAATGGACATCCATGGGGCTATAAAGGTCCGTTCTAACACTAAGCTGGAAACTGGACTTGAAATATTTTGTAGGCCGGCTGCCGACAGATGTTTGTATATATAGACATTTTTTTTTTTTGACTTAGTAAAAGTTGGAAAGGAACAATTAGTGTAGTAATTCTTCTTGAGCATGGCCATAAGACTTTTCACCCATTGTGTAATGTTCCCTTTGAGCAATAATTACTGATCCGGAAAGAACAAGCTTGTATATTTGCATGAAGTGGTAGAAATGGTTGCGGATACAACGAAGGCGAGCATCTGATTGATGGGTTTCAGTCGGCAATTTGATCTAGTTTTGTGCATCGAATGTCCTAAAAAAAATCAGGGTGCAAACAATTTTATTGATAGTATTCATAATATCTGGAACAAGAAAAAAAGACGTGCGGACGAGTGAGGAAATAATTTGACTATACATTGCTTTGGCAGATAGCATTTGAAGTAGGCATATGTTTTCTATCAGAAAGCGATGAGACACAAACCAGAAGCCGACCTGGAATGCTCACAATGATTGTCAGCACTGATGCAAGAAGATAATAACTTGTCTCAGATTCTATAAAAAAAAAGATGGACTAGTTCTGAATGCTATATCTAGATCTGCACATAATAACATCATCTCAATAATGACAAGAGATCCTGTAAATGGGAATATAAAGGACCTGAGACAAGCAAATGTTCCGAACATAAGCTGTTCTTGCAGGAATTAATATTTGATCATCATCACCTTCTTCTCAAAAATAAAATAATGAATCCACTACATTGTTCAGAACCGTCTCGAATGTATAACTAGTAGTGTTTGAACTATACCAGACAACGATAAAGGAAAGCATTAACATTTTTGATAACGATGAAGGTATAACTAGTAGTGTTTGAGATGGAAAAAAAAATTGTAAAACACTAAACAAATTATATATAACTTGATATCATTTTTATTTCACAATTGGATCACAAACTATTTTTCTTTTTTTTTTTTTAATTTGCAATGTATTTCATGTGTATTTAAGCAATAGGCACTTGTGTCACTTGTATTCAATGTCTGTCCAATTCTAAACAAAAATGATAGGACACGTTTGGATGCAGGTCTAGCATCTGTCAAGGGAATTCGAACAACTGGTATGTCCAACACGAATACAACACTTCTATAAAAATGTCTGTACTTCTTAGCCTACAATATGATATACTTTATTGCTTTGCTTTGAATGGATAAGACACATGTAGGTTCTAGAATGAAATTGTGTGCGTCACCTAGTCTCAGAAGTTGGCACTTCTGTCATCCTTGGAGGACACTTGGGGCCGTGAGGATTCCATGCGGAGGGGAATGTCGGAGCATGGTTGGTTAGTGGCATTGGTGGAATGGCAATCTCGCAATTTGAATTTTTCATATTTATTAGCTTTATGAATTATGACTCCTCAAGGGATAGGATGTTTCCTCCTATCAGTTTAAAGATAGCGCAGAATGCTATTATAAGGGAGCTTTTGGTACTGACTCTACCACCACCTAGTACTATCGAAAGGGACAGTACTTAAGTGAGTCTCCCAAGGGAATGGGCAAGACTTGGGGGCCGGCTGTGGCACGTGGCTATAGTCCTCATGCTAGTCAAGGGGCTACATGGGTGGCATTGTGTCCAGTGGGACAGATGTTGGGCATTGGTGTTGAGGATGGGGCTATGTTGCATCCATGCCGTGGCAGGGCTTATGCTCATGACGGATTGAGCCTCAGTGTGCACACTTGCATGCCGCATGCCTCATGTGCACTTACACATTGGGTTCAAACTTGTGTACACGGCCGCTTGGTTTGACTAGCATTAGTGTCACAGGGCACTATGTTATGGGATTAATGGTTGTTATTTAGTTGTGCCTTTCCTTGCATGTTTCAACATTGACGCGGGGTGCTAAGAGCTTCATGGATGGAGGCGTCGTGCCTAACGGGTGATGCTTTGCTCATGGGCATGTCCGTTTGCACATTGTTATCTTGCCTGTGTTTCAAGAGAGACTAGCGCTAAACATATTGCTTGTCATATGTGCGTGCATTTGAGAATGGCGTTGCTATCACCTATAGTTTGGGTAAGCCATATGGCTTGAGCAAGCCGTATGGCTTAAGTATCGAAGGGCGAAGCTTAACATGATGTGCGAGGTTTTACGAATGGATCTAAGACGAGCGCATATTCTTATGCCTCGGTGTTTGAGCTTGGCGGGACTATTGCTTGGTGCATAGTCGCATCACGGGTTATTTCGCTGCGTATGATCATGGCGGACTGCATTACTGTCACCATATGGTGCCTGGCCTGCCAGCCTGTGACACCTAGTGATGAGTTCTCAATTGCATATTTGAATATGTAAAATGCACATGGCCTTCCAATTTTCATCCAATGCTGTCTGTATGATTGGGATGTGCCACTTTAGGCTGCCATGGACACAAACAATGCATTAGTAAAGCACACTTATTTGCACCATCAGGCAACCCTGCTTAAGGAGCAAAAGCAGTGACTACTGGACTTATTACCTAATGTGGATCGTATGGCTGACGAGTACTTGGAGACGCGGAGGCGGCGATATACCCGGGCCGAGGGTCGGCAAACTTCAATCGACCGTAACTTTTGACTCGTAACTTCGTTTCGCCATTATAATATGTCGTTGAAAAGGTATCGACGAGCCGGAGAAAGGGAAAAATCATTAAATGATTTTTTGGCCTAGGAAATCGTGAAAAAATGCTTCTAAGTGTTGTTTTGGCCTGTTTTGTTTTTTTGGGCCTTTTTTTTTTTGCTTTGGGCCTTTGTTTTTTAGCTAATCCGGTTTGTCACGGGCCTAAGGTTTCGTGTCGCATATTTATAGTTGCGTTAAGACTCTTTTTCAACAGTTTTGGATGTTTAATAAAGTTTGTGTGCGTTTTGCACTTTCCAATCATTCGGTATTTTCTACGAAAATCAATGAGTGTTTGATGCCCTAGAACCTAGCATTCGTGGTGAATCGATAGGTTGCAGGATGACTCTGAATTCGGTATTCGTGGTGAATCAACGGATTCGAGTGTATTATCTTGATCTTTAATAGCCGCTACATCATTACCACATGCATCCCATTGATCTCATACCAGCTTAAATACCCATAAGTCCCATGGTAGTCATTTAGTCCCAAATCAATCTCAATTGTCAAGTTGAACTCGGTTTTACTGTATTTTTCTGGGAAGGAGATTGTCGATGGCTGCACAACAACCTTCATACCGTGTGTAGCTACCATCTCCGCTCTATAAACAGACTGTGAATCGAACACATTAGTTAGCACCCTCTTAAAGGTGTAACTAGTATTGGTGTTGCTCAAGATGATGATTAATGAAGGATAGTTAAGATCCAAATTGGCTTGTTGACAGTTGAAATCTGATCTTCTTGTGATAATCTGGATCTGTTGTGTTGTATGGTTCATACCGCAGAGGAAATTGACGTAGTCTTGGACTTTTATGTCATACACGGGTCTAGGATCCATGGCCTTGTTAGGGTTGACATGTCCAGCCCTGATGCAACGGAACTGTGAGGAACAAGAAACCAACTCTAATTCGTTGATTCACAATGAATATCGAACTAAAGTTCTTCTTTCAACCTGTAGAATCACCACAAATCACAAGTTCAAAGGCATCAAGCGTTCGTTGATTCGCAAGAATACCGAACGATTGGGGAAAAGTACAATTTTCAGGCACAAATTTTATTAAACTTCAAAAACTGCTAAAAACAGCTCAAACAATAGTATATATAGCAGCACGCAACCCTAGGGCCCCGGGACAAACCGGGTTAAATAAAAGAATGGACAAAAAGCCCAAAAATAAATAAGTCCAAAACATAAAACAGGCTAAAAAACATACTTAGAGGCGTTTTCTTGCGTTTTTCTAGACCAAAAAATCATCTTATATTTTTTCCTTTCTCCGGCTCGTCACAAGGTTTTCGAAAACATATTATAATAGGAAAACAGAATTACGAGTCAAAAGTTATGGTCGATTGAAGTTTACCGACCACCGGCCCGGGTATATCGCCGCCGCCGCGTCTCCAAATAAACTTCAGCTATGCGATCCACATCAAGCCCCAAAATCAAGAGGATTAGCTGCAGCACTAGTGGCTTGGTCAGTGATTGTGCCATTTGCATTGTTGAACACATCGGCAGTAGTCATCATAGCAGATCGGATGGCAGCTGAGCTCCAATCTCGGTGGGCTGCTTTCAGTAATGCAGCTATGCCTACTACATGGGGAGATGACATGGAGGTGCTAGAAGCAATTGCATAATCCGTAAGTAAAGGATCGTCGCGAATAAAAGCACTGCTCGGCTTGTTGGGTGCCCATCCAACCAGAATCTGATATCCAGGTGCCAATACATCAGGTTTCAGTATCCATGGAACCATTGAATATGGCCCTCGTGACGAGAAACTTGCCACCTGAGGATCTGGCTTCGTACCCAGTAATGTTATCTGGAATTTTATACTCACAGTTGGATTGTCAAAGTTGATTATATAATCCTTCACCAGCTCTCCATCTTTAAGGCTCAAAATCGCTAATGGCATATTAAATTCAATTTCATCCATACTCTCCGAACTTGTGATACATCCCATAGCTCCTGATCTATTAATTTCTTGCACTTGCTCATTTGTATCTGTTTCATTGCTGACGTCGCAAAAGACATACTTTCCAGCAACATCTTTGGGGCCTAAGGCACCATTCTGACAAATTTCCTTGTTTTTATTTCCGTGTCCAAAATATAAAGGGACTCTGGAGACCAATAGGTTTTCAAGGCAAATAGACCCTCCGATAACTGACGAGGCCACATCACTGAATGTAACATGACCAACAAACTCTCAGTCAATAGTTCCGGCACCAACAGTGGTGATCCAAGGAGCTCCATTAAACAAAGCATCTTGGCCACTATTTCCAGCAAAACATGCCACGAAGATCCCTTTCTCGATTGCTGCAAAAGCTCTGAGTGCAATTGGGTTTTCGTAAAATGGAGTCTCAGTGAAGCCTAATGACAAAGACATGAGATCTACACCATCAGCTACTGCCTGATCCATGCCGGCCAAGGTGTCACTTGCAAATGCAGCTTCAGGATCGTGCAAGAAGCCCACTTTGTAAATGCTATATCTAGAACTCCGCATAACACCATATCAATAATAACAGAGATCCTGTAAATGGGAAAACGATGGACCTGAGACGAGCAAATGTTCCGAATATAAGCTGTTCTTGCAGTAATATTTGATCGTCATCATCATCTTCTCAAAAATAATATAATGAACCAGGGACGTGACGTATTTAACTCTGACGTGATCAGTTCTAACCAATTTTGCACAGCATACAATACAAATGCAGCAAGTACCCTCACTTAAATTATCGTCTGGTCATCATGGCTTAGGAGCAAATGCAGAGATTATAGGACTTCTCACAACAAGCTTACTGTTGTTAATTGCAGAATCTGTAAGCAATTAATCATCATGAATTGGTGCACCCTTGCGCACCTATGCAGCTAAAACATCAACTCCAGGAGCCAATATATGAGGTTTCAGAATCCAAGGAGCTCTCCGACCAGGCCCCTGTGATGAGAAGTATGCCACCTGCGGAGCTGGTTTGGTGCCTAATACTGTTATCTGATACTGGACACTTACTGTCGGGTTGTCAGATTTAATAATATAATCCTAAACCATCTTTCGGTCTGACTGTCACAAAGGGCATATGGAAGTCACAGGGCCAGAGAAACTGCCCAGAATCTGAACGGCTGTGCATATCAAACAATCACTGAAAGACTGATATTTGGCCCTCTGAGCCATAGTCACGCGGGATATACTTCCCTGCAATATCTTTGGGGTCTAGGGAATGGTAGTCACAAATTTCCTTACTTCTGTTTCCACGACCAAAGTAAAAAGGAACCCTTGAAAAACTAACATGTTTTCAGGATAGACAGACGTCCCAAAAAGTGTGCTCAAAATCATGGTCAATAGTCCCAACTCCAACAATGGTGATCCAAGGAGCTCCATTGAGGATTGTGTAAGCATGAGGACCACCCTCCCAGCTGAACACGAGACAAAAATCTCCTTCTCCATTGCTGCAAAAGCTCCTAGAGCAATTGGACTCTTTTCAAATAGCGTAACTATGAACCCTAATGACAATGACATGAGAATCAACACCATCAGCTATGGCTTGATCCATCTCAGCTAATGTATCACTTGCTGCTGCATCATATGGTATTGTCTTGCAGACCTTACGGGAGCACAAGTTGTTTACTAAGTTTGAAAAATGCGAGTTTTGGCTAGTAGATGTGAAATTCCTTGGCCTCGTGGTATCAAGTGTGGGAGTATCAGTTGATCTTTCTAAGATTGGCTCAGTTACCAAGTGGGAAAGACAGTATAATGTGTTTGAAATCTAGAGCTTCTTAGGCTTGCGAGTTACTATCGACGCTTCGTGCTAGAATTTTAATGATTGGCGGTATCGATGACGAGATTTACTCGAAAGAGAATTAGATTCATTTGGGATGATGCGTGTGAGCACACATTTCAGGAACTAAAAAGGAAGTTAACTACAACACCAGTGAGAGGAGCTGGCTACTCGGTTTATTGTGATGCATCGCGGGAAGGTCTTGGTTACGTGTTGACGCAGTTGGGTTTGATAGTGGCATATGGTTCATGGCATTTAGAGCTTGCAGCAGTTGTTTTTTCTTTGAAGAGTTAGCGGCACTATCTCTATGGTGAGAAATTGGATGTGTTTTCTGATTACGAGGGCTTGAAGCACATCTTCACACAGAAAGACTTGAATCTTCATTAGAGGCGATGGATGGAGTATACAGAGGACTACGATTTCGAGTTACATAATCATCTTAGGAAGTTGAATGTTGTGGCAAATGCCTTAAGTAGGAAGACTCGGAACAGTTTAGCCAGTTCTGCGGTTTGGGAATGGAAGATGATTGATGGGATTATTGAGTATGACTTTCATTTTGCTAAGAAGACATTATTGGTTACATTGTTCAGGGTGGTGATACAGTTAGTACTTCTTAGTCAGGTTATTGATGTTCAATATTCAGATGAGGAGGTAGTTTTTATTTATGCTCGTGTTTACAGTGACGAGGGACTCGAGGATTGGGTAGTATACGCAGATTATGGCTTGTGGTTTACGAGGGTATTATATGTACCAATGGCTTGTCGAGACGAGATTCTTTGGGAGTTTTATCATTCACGACTTACAATTCACCTGGGAGGCACAAAGGTGTATCACGATCTATGACACCAGTTTTGGTGGAGAGGTATGAAAGAAGATGTAGCACAGTTTGTATCGCGATATTTGATTTGCCAGCAAGTTAAGGCCGAACACCAGAGACCAACAGGGGAATTACAGCTTTTACCAGTAGCAGAGTGAAAATAAGAACAAGTCACGATAGACTTTGTTACGGGGCTTTTCAGATCACAGTGAGGGCACGATGCTATTCGGGTTGCAGTTGATTGTTGATGAAATTGGCACACTTTTTGAGGATGCGAACGACGGATTTTGTAACCACACACAGCAGGTTGTATATTCTTGTTATATATTCGGGAAATTATGAGATTTCACGGTCTTCCAGTTACTATTGTTTCAGATCGGGATCCAACGTTCATGTCACAGTTTTGGTAGAGTCTTCAGGAAAACTTGAGAAATTACTTGAACTTCAATATAACGTTCTCCTTCAGGAAGACGGGCAATCAGAGTGGACAATTCAAATCTTTGAGGAGATGCTATGAGCTTATGTATTTGACTTTTGGGGCGACTAAAAGGATCAATTATCTTTGGCACTGTTCACTTACAGCAACAGCTATCAGTCAAGAATTGGGATGGCACTTTTTGAGGCTTTGTATGGTCAACAATATAGGTCACCAGTTTATTAGACTGGGTTGGGTGATGCAGTTGGCATGTGACCAGATTGGATTCAAGAAACGATCGAGAAGAATAAAGTGATTTGACAATGAATACTTCCAGCTCACACTCGTTAGAAGAGTTACGCGTACCGACGGAGGCGACCTTTGGAGTTTGAGGCAGTAATCACGTGTTTCTAAAGGTTTCTCCACAGAGAGGTTTGAGCAGATTTGGTTAGAGTGCGAAGTTTCATCGGGTTACATTGGGCCTTTTCAGATTCTTGCGAGAGTAAGGATTGTTGCATATCAATTGGCATTGCCACCCCAGTATTCGAGAGTACACAATGTTTTTCACGTTTCGATGTTAAGAAAATACGAGTCGAATCCTTCACATATGTTAGATTGGTTAGGCTTGGAACTGGAGGAGGATATATCATTTAAGGAGCATCCAGTACATATTATTGACTCTAGAGAGCAAGTTCTTCGGGTAAGACTGTTCCTTGGTTGAAGGTGATGTGATAACATCACAGGGTTGACGTGGCTACATAGGAACGGGTGTCCTAGTTGTATGCCAATTATCCTGAGTTATTTGCCGATTAGGTATGTTTTGAGTTTCGAGGATGAAATTATTTTTTTAGTTGGGGAGGATGTAGAGACCTGGTCAATAAGTCAAAGGTGAGATAGGTTTTTCCTTGAAATTTCATACAATTTTGGGGTTTGTTTTGTAATTACCCTAAAATGTTTTAAAACAAAATATCTCTCTCTCTCTCTCTCACGCAAACTCTCTTGGCCGACCCACTTCTCTCTATCTTTTTCTTTTCCTTCTTTCTTTCTTCCTCCATTTTCATCTCCTTTGAGTAATTTTTGGTATTGCTACTTTAAGGTTATTTGGTCTACTCTTCAAGGTCTACGCGGTGGTAGTTTCAGTTCATGGTTTCAACAAGATCAAGTTCTTACCCTAGGTTCAATCTTCAAGAGGTAGGGGGTTTTCACTTGGGGATTTTGCTATTTGGTTAATATGCTTGGGTTATTCATGAATCCAGAGTAGAAATCATGTTTCTAGGATACTTGGGGTATGCCTAGGGATTTACATAAACTTGAACTACTGTTATTTGTGATTTTTGGTTGATTTGATAAAATTGAAAATATGTTTGACTTGTTGTGATGTTTAATTTGATGATTCTCTAATTATTTGAGTTGTTTAGTTAAAATTAGAAATTATTACATGATAAAAATTGAAAAAAAACTTAGAAACTTCAAATGTGATGATTGATATATAATATTTGGAATATTTTTGTGCCTAGGATGTGTTTAGAACTAATGTTAAAGCCATAGAAGAATTCATATAAATTACTTAGATAAAATAAGTAAGTTTACATATTGGGTTTTATGATATAAATAAAATTTAAACATGTTGGAAACATTGTTTTGTGCCTAAAATATATCTAGAGCTTATATTATAACAACGTGATATGATTTGGATGAAAATGGTGATTTAAAGTGAGGTGTTTACTTGCTTTGACTAGTTCATGTTGGTTACATGTTGTTGAATGCCTTGTTTAGGCTTTGGAATAATTATATGTTTGGTTTTAAACTTTGGATAATTTTAAGAGATTACGCGATGGATTTGGTGACTTGGATATTGTTGATTCTGCCTTTATGTTATATTTATCTTGGTTGAGACTTGGGTTAAAGTCTATTGGTACCTGGGCATGATCAGGCATGGGCTTGAAGCCCTGGGCCCTAAGAGTTTGCATTAGAATAAAGATCTGATACCTCATTTAACGGGATACACGCGTATTTTAGGTATAGCTCATAAAGAGTGAAATTATTTTAAAACACACATCCTTTGGGTGATATCTCATAAAGAGCGGAAGAGGTTGCAGGTGGAATTGTATCCCATTCTCAGTACAACCGATTGCATGCACTCACTTGTATTGAGTTGGACTTGGGTGAGTCCGGATATTTTTATTTATTTATTTATGCATTTATCATTTCAGTTTTGGTCTTACATAGTCAATGTGATTTTGTTGCTATTGATGACTGAATTATTTGTAGATTAATGTTATAAATGTTTGATTTTCATTTAGTTGATTCATGTGCGTGCTTGCATCATATCATTTGGCATCGGGTTGGGTGTACCTTGTTTACTATATTATTCTATTGTGTTATTCATGTAGATGTAATAAATACTGGGCATGTAATTCGAATCTTGTTTAGCATTAATTGGTTATTCTATTCATTTGTGTGCTTGGTTCATGGTATTGGGAATCGGATTGATACTTAGGTATGAGATAGCATTTTCTATACTCTCGCGCATTCTTTACTATACACTTGCACATGTCACCTCATGTTTATTAACTTTGTTGCATAACCTCCTACTAGGTCGTGGTATGCTCACCCCACAACAGTTGCAGGTGGGCATTTAAGCAAGCAAATTTGAGGACTGGGATTAGAACACTAGAGGTCTACATTCTATATCTTGTTGTATCTATTGGTTCTAGTTATCTTACTTTTAAGTTAAATTATGCCGCTATCTTTAATTTGGATTTTATTCAGATGACTGTATTTGTGAAACCCTAATCTCATATTTTTATAATTAGTTGAATTGCATCGTAAACGTAGTTAAATTAGTTTATTTAATTTAATTTACATCTATTGCATGGTTAATTATAAATTGTGTGTGCCACTTGTATCATTTTATTAGTGGTAAGTTAAATGGTTAAATGGTGAAACATTGGTGAGTAGGTATAATAAGTAAATGTATAAAATACCTAAAATATAATAAGTGGGTGTATAAAATACCTAAGGGGGGTGAGATATATATTATTATGTTCTATTGAAGTTAATTGAGAGGAAGGAAGGGTGTCGGTGGAGAGAAAGGGAGAAAGATGACAAGAGGGGACAAGAAGGCAAATGAAGAAAGAAAAGGAAGAAAAAGAAAGGAAAAAACAAGAATGGTGGGGAGTGAGTGGTTAGCATGATGGGAGGGAGAAGAGAGGAAAGATAGCTGCCATTATAGAGAGAGAGAGAGATATAGAGTTATAGAGAGAGAGAGAAGCTTGAAGAGAGAAGGAGCAATCGGTGGAAAAGAGGAAGAAGAAGAAAAGAAGGGAAAAATCTAAGAAAGCTTTCTTGCACTTTGTTTTCCTCATCTAGGTGAGTATCATGCTTGTTTCATCTTATTTTCTCTAATTATTACATGTTGTATGAATCATGCCATGGAAGGAAGAGGACGGAGGTGAGATCTTCCATGGTAAAAACTTAGAATCACCCATGGCAGCCCTAACAGAGTATTCTCTATGAAAATGCTACTGTTTAGAGACATTTCGACCTAGCTAAAAATTTTATTTGTGGCTGAATTTTTGAACACTGTAAATTAGAGTTATGAGGATCATTTGGGCTTTGGATTCACTTAAAAATGTTGTAATTTTGAATTATGGTAAATTTTTGAAATGGGACTGTCCCTGCAGATTTTTGATGCCCAGATCTGTAACCTCTGGTTTAACAGAGCATTCGACCAAGTTAGAGTAGCCCAAAAATTATGAATTTTTTACTGTATCTAGGATAAAGGTTGATGATAATCTGTACTAAATTTCAGATCATTTAGATTTCGTTTACCTATGTTATTAATTTATCAAAGATAGACTATTGACTGCTGAATTCGAGTTTCTACAGCACTGCCCTGTATTTTCAAATACCAAATAAATACTTAGGCATGTTCAAAAAATGTACAATTTGGTCTGGATACTCTTTGATATGTCTAGTTGGTATTTCTAAAGTTTTAGAATTTTTGGGCATAAGCCCACGAAGTTATATCCAGATTACGAAGCCTGTGTCAGTTTTGGCAGATTAGAGGACTTGATGTATTTTGGTATTTTTCAACTCTAGCTTTACATTGGGAGTGTGATTGAGATTAGCATATAGTAGTTCTAATGTATAATTTCAGTGTTATAACTTGTTTGTGTAGACATTATAGCTATGATTATCGGAGTATACATTGAGTTTCCTAAACTAATACGGTTGTGGTGATAGGAGCTAACGGAGAGCAAGATCCTTCAACGTCAACCCCGAAGTGATCTTTGATATAGTGTGTGTGCGGTGACAGGTGGGATCATAGGATAATCTTATTCATATAGAAGTGAATATATATATTGCTTGTGTTATTATCTATCTTGGTATTAATTGTGAAATTGTGAGATTTTGAGATAATCTTATTCATGTTAAATGCATTGTGTATTTTTATATGTATAATGGTGGTGAATGCATATGAGGTGTTGAAGGTGTTTATATATGAGGTGAAATTGGTATTATATGAGAAGTTTTGTGGAGACATTGATGATTTTATATACATGGTGGCATTGCATACCATTCATATTGTATGCCTTGCATTGTACTAGAGAGAGTTAATCACGGTGGGTTAACCAAGGCTTAGTCACGGTGGACTAGCCTAGGGGTGCCACGGTGGGCATTCCTTGATAACGCGCCATCGATATATTAGGCCAACGTTATCTAAAATTGCGCGCACATGTAGGTGATACATGCATTGCATTGAGACATCCATGATATAGATATATATTAATCATTTCTACCTGTATGCATTTGAGTGCTTATTATCATTCTTTATGAGTTTGATTATCTGTCGTGAGCATGTTGACAATTAGCTCACATCCACACAGACTGTCTTGACAGGTAACTTGGAGATGATGGTTTGGTTCACTGCAGTCTTGGTTCTTGCCGTGGTGGCAATCATGTCGATGTCAGGATGTCGAGTCACGGGGTTTGGGACAGCTCCATTGTCTTACTTTCAGTTTCATGGTTGTATTTTATATAGACGTTGGGTTTTGGTATTATGTTTTAACTTTGTATAATGGTAAAGAATTTTGTGAAAGGATGTTGATTATTTTCCAGTGGTAATGTATTGATTATTTTCCAGTGGTAATGTATTCCTTTGGAGAGTTTATTATATTTTTCTCATTGTATTGTTTATTCCGCTGCGTTCTTTTATTTTTTAGTATGGGTTAAGGTGTCGTTCGCAGGTACGGTGACCTGTGCGATCACGCCTCACCTAATGTGACATAATTAATGTCTAATTGGGTTAGGGGTGTGACAGTATTAATGTTTTAGTGCATTCGGAGCGAATATTATGACTTAGTTTTTTTTTTTTCTTGTGATTTGGTTTGGAGGAATGGTTGTGGATGTAGGAATAGTGGATTAGAGTTTGGGATGAGGTTGGAGCTTAGATATTTTAAAAATTGATATTTTCTTTAAAAATAGGTTTTACAAAAAAATCGGATTTATTCAAAATACGAATGGACCCACGCAGTTTTGTTTCAGAAATTTTCAAAATAAAAACTATCTTTAAAATTAATTTCAAAACCTATTTTAACTAAAATTTGAAGTGTATCTTAATTTTGACTCGAACTTTTCAACGTTTGAAACATTATTCCTTAAAACACGACTTTAATAAAATCAGGCCGTGAAAAATCCCACTGTCGAGGATTCGAATTATCATGTCATCTCCAAACCCGGCCACTGGCCATAACCCAACACGTTGTTTCAAGCCAAGAAACTCTGGGGTGTGGGTTGTGTGGAGATGGCCAAATGTATCTACACGCGTTGCAAGATGACCGGACATTTTCTGCAGCTGTTCAAGCTGGGACTGTGACAGAACTGCACTAAAGCCGTCCATTACATGGTTGTAGGTGTAGAGAAGTATCGAGGGAGAATCATCTGCCGAAGAGAGGGACGAGAGCGTTGACTTATACCAGCTGTGGGGGGTGGAGAAGGGAGCCGGCATAGTAGACCTGTCCATGTGGATCATGTAGCTTCGACGGTCATCTGACGAGGATGATGAAATGGAAACCATGACGAGAAGTAAGAGAGAAAGGAAGAGGTAGGAAGGCTCGCCATGTTCCATTGCTATTGACTTTGATCCTTTGAGTACCATGTGAGATAGAAGATCGAAGGACCTCATATAGATCGATCGGAGCACGCAGGTTGTAGCGCCTCTGAAGCTAGAGATGATCGACAAAATCGATGAAGATGCCTGTTAGTAATGTTTCACACTAAGCTGGAAACTGGAATTAAAATATTATGTGGGCCTGCTGCCGGCAAATGTTTTATATATGGAAAATGTTATTCTTCTAAAATTTGTGTATATAAATTCTGTATGAATTTTGTGAATGTATAGTATTACCCTTTATATATATATATGTATGTATATATATTTGGATGAAGTCGTCCAAATGGTAGAGGGTACAAAACAACGGCGACAATCTGGTTGATGGGTTTCTTCGGCAATTTTATCTAGTTTGTGTATAGACTATCCAAAAAAAACATAGTGGATACAAGTTATTGATTTTGATCACTATATTTGAACAAGGGATTATTTTCTTATATATAATCACAAAGCTATTTATTTTTAAATAATTTTAAGTCAATTCATATAAATTTTTAATTTTTATTTTAACTGATGTATCAACACTTCAATCAATAAAAATGAGAGAATCATAATCCAGATATAAAACATCTGGAGGAACAAGGAAATAATTTGAATATGCATTTATTTGGTAGAAAGCATTTGAAGTGAACTTATAATATCTTTCAGAAACAACAATCAAAAGCCGATTTGGAATGCTCCCAAAGATTGCCAGCACTCATGCAAGGAAGATAATAACTTGTCTCAGATTCTGCTGTAGGGTGGGGTCTACTCATGTGGGGTGGATGGAATCTCCATCGAATTTCAGCGACAATCAAAGAAGAAAAGAAGTGGAGTGGGTGGATTTGTCTTCTTCAGCCTTCCACCAAAAGCAGCAGCCCACCTTTGTTGAAATCTCTCCTCTCCATTTGGTTATAAATTGAGGAGAGTTGGAGAAGTTTCGGAAAAGGGGTGTGTGCAAGGGAGTGAAGAGGTGGTGTAATATACACAGTCGTATTTGTAGGAGGCTTTGCTGTTGTGCGAGTTGAGAGTTGTGAATTTTTTCTTCTTGAATATTAATCCCGCTCCCGTGAACGTAGCCAAATTGTTGAATCACATTAATTCTTGTGTCTCTCTCTTTGAGAATGTGTTTCTGCGTTTATTTTGCATAACAAATTGGTATCAAAACCATTGGTTCGCCACTGTAAGATATTGCTTATATTTCAAGTTGGTCGGATCCAACTTTTAATCATACCAGAAGATTTATCTCGCTGAGTCGAACACACTGCTGCAAACAGCGTTGAAAACGGAGTCCAAACACTCCTATACGACCCGTCCAAAGTTTTATGAAAAAATTTGCAGATCTATTGCTTAGTCGAAGGATATGACTGCGTCATCATTGACATCAGCATAATAATCTCAACAGTGATATCAGCTCTGCATCAGTAGTGACATCAGCACACAGTAACCTCAACGGTAACATCAGCCCTGTGTCATCAATGACGTCAGCGCACAGTCAGCACTACGTCAGCATCTAAGTCAACAACACCTTGTCACTATGTGGGTCCAGAACTGCCACGTCAGCAGACGATGTTAGTCACAGGAGGAATATTCCATTAAATTGGACGGAATATCCCCTTTGGTGAGTCAACTTAGTCCCATTTTGATGATTTCGGAGTCGTTTCCAACTAATTCGACAGTTCCGAACGCGACAGTGATTTCTGTTTTGCAAAACGACTCTTCAAAATAACAATTTTGGCTATTTTGAGGATTGAAACGCGTGTTTTGACAAATTTGAGAGTCTTTTTGATCCAAGAGAAGTCCAATGGCCAACACCATAGAAGACATGTTGACCACTACCACAGCAGAGAAGTTGACCGAGACTTCTAGCACCTCCTCACGGTGGACCCCGGTGTCCCATGGTAAGTTTGAGGTGGAGAAGTTTGACGGAAAAAGCAACTTCGGCATGTGGAAAAGCAAAGTTAAGGACATGCTTGTTTAGATGAATCTAGACTTCACTCTGGAGGATAAACTGGAGGACTTGAATGAGAAAGATTGGAAGAGGGTTAATCTTGTCGCCTGCAGTTCCATCAGACTTTGCCTGGCGAAAGAATAGAGGTATATCTTCATTGAATATAACAGTGCAAAAGAATTATGGCAAGCATTGGAAGACAAGTTCATGAAGAAAAGTATGGAAAACGCTCACTACCTGAAGAAGAAACTCTTCCGATTAGACTTCAAGAAAGTTATTTCAATGAATGAGCATCTGAATAGTTTCAATAAGATTCTTGCTGATTTGAAAAATATAGATGTTACCATCGCTGACGATGATAAAGCACTATTATTGTTAAATTCCTTATGTAAGTCATATGATCATCTTAGTACGACTTTACTATATGGTAAAGAAAAGATCAGATATGTTGACGTGTCAAATGCTTTAATGAATCTAGAGTAACAGAAGAGACATCAGAATGTTCAAAGGGAATCCACGTTGGAGGCATTGACAGTAAGAGGAAGGACAAATAACATAAGAAACAGAGGCCGAGGCAGATCAATGACTAAATCTAGAGGACAATCATCAAACCGGCAACGTCTTGCAAAAGATAAGTGTGCACATTGCCACCAAAAGGGACACTAGAAGAAAGATTGTCAGAACAAAGGTAAAAATGACAAGGAACCAGTAGTGAATATTGCAAAAGGTGGAGATGATGAAGAAGCAGCCTTCATAGTCTCACCGTCATCCAACCATTCTAATGAATGGATTCTCGACTCTTGATGTTCCTATCACATGTGTCCAAGCAAACACTGGTTCTCAAATCTTGAGGAGTTTGATGGAGGGGTTGTGCTGATGGGCAATGATAATGCCTGTCAGACCAGAGGGGTTGGAACGAATCGTTTGAAGATGCACAATAGAACAGTCAAGAAACTCACAGATGTTCAGTATATACTGGAGTTGAAGAAAAACCTCATCTCATTGGGGGTTCTAGAATCCAATGGATACAAGATCTCCATAGAAGGTGGAGCCTTAAAAGTTGTATGTGGTGCTCTTGTTGAAATCAAATGTACTCGGAAGGGGAATCTGTATTACCTGAATGGTTCAACAGTCATTGGGAGAGCAACTGTGTCTAAAAGCTCGGAAGATGATGAAGCAGACAATTCCAATCTTTGGCTCCTGCACCTTGGACATGCTGGTGAAAAGGCTTTACAAAGCCTGGTTAAGCAGGGTCTATTGAAGGGAGCCAAGACTGGGAAGTTTGGTTTTTGCGAGCATTGCGTTTTGGGCAAACAGACAATAGTCAAGTTTGGCACAGCAATACATTGTACCAAAGGGATTTTGGACTATGTTCACACAAACGTCTGGGGACCTTCCAAGAATGAATCTTTGGAAGGTAAATGTTATTTTGTGACCTTCATTGATGATTTCTCACGCCGCGTATGGGTATACACAATGAAGCATAAGCATGAGGTTCTTGACACCTTTCTAACATGAAAGAAAATGGTGGAAACCTATACTGGAAAACAAATCAAGACACTCCGATCAGACAACGGTGGAGAGTACACTTCAGATCCCTTCTTCATAGTTTGTCAGAATGAGGGGAACGTAAGACATTTCACTGTCTGTGACACTCCGCAACAAAATGGGGTAGCAAAACGTATGAATTGCACACTGGTGGAGAAAGTCCAGTGTATGTTGTCATATTCCAGATTGAGCAAGGCATTGAGTTATGCTCGTCATATAGTCAACTGACTACTATCAGCAGCTTTGAATGAAAAGACACCTTTGGAGGTATGGTCAGAATCTCCTATTACTGATTATGACTCAATGCGTATTTTAGGTGCCCGTCATATTATCATGTTACAGAATCTAAGCTGGATCCTAAAGCCAAGAACGTTGTATTCTTGGGCTTTAGTAGTGGAGTAAAAGGCTTCAAATTATGGTGTCTCGAGTCAAAGAAAGTGGTTTTAAGCAGGGATGTTACTTTTGATAAGTCTAGCACGTTACAGCAAAGAAACCTACAGAAGGATAAAGGACAATTAGGAAATCCTCTCCAGGTGGAGTTTCAGGCTCCAGTAATTCCACCAAAGACTGTTGAGGCAGTAAATACCCCTGCAGCTAAAGATTCAGACTAGAGTTCAGATGAAGAGTAAGCTCCAGCTTTTGTAGCCGTACATCAGTCAAAATCCATTGCAACCAGTTGACCAAAATGGGAAATTCGAAAACCTGCTCAGTATTCCGACATGGTGGCTTATGCACTTCCTGTGATCGATGATAAAATCCCTTGCACCCATAGAGCAGCTATACAGAGTGCAGAAAGTGAAAAGTAGAAAGCGGCGATAAATGAAAAGATGGTCTCACTTCGAAAGAATCAGACTTGGGAGTTGGTATAACTTCCAAAAGGAAATAAAGCTATTATTGGCTGCAAATGGGTTTATGCAAAAAAGCAAGGCAATCCTGGAAGTGACAGGATTAGATACAAAGCTCAATTAGTGGCAAAAGGATATGCTCAAAAAGAGGGAATAGACTACAAAGAGGTATTCTCTCCTGTTGTCAAGCATTCGTCAATCAGAATCTTATTGGCTTTGGTGGCTCAGTTTGATCTTGAGTTAGCCCAACTCAATGTCAAAATGGCCTTTCTACATGGTGATCTTAAGGAGGAGATTTATATGTCCCAGCCATATGGATTCAAAATTGTTAGGAAAGAGAATTGGGCCTGCAGACTAAACAAGCCATTGTATGGGTTGAAGCAGTCACCCAAACAATGGTATAAGAGCTTTGATCGTTTTATGATGGATCAGAAGTACACAAGAAGTCAATTCGATCATTGTGTCCACGTCTGCAAATTTCAAGATGGTTCCTTCATTTATTTGCTCTTATATGTTGATGATATGTTGATAGCATCTTAAAGCAAGGTGGAGATCAAAAAGATGAAGGCTCAGTTGAGCGTAGAATTCGAGATGAAGGGTCTTGGAGAAGCTAAGAAGATTCTCGGTATGGAGATTCAGAGAGACAAGAAAGGGCATAGTCTGTCTAACATAGACACGCTACTTGAAGAAAGTACTACAAAAATTTGGGATAAATGGACAAATCAAGCCTGTGAGTACACCTTTAGCATCTCATTTCAAGCTCAGTGCTTCAATGTCTCCATGCACAAATGAATAGCGTAAGTATATGGCTCAAGTGCCATATGCTAATGCAGTTGGTTCGTTGATGTATGCAATGGTTTGTACGAGATCAAATATTTCACATGCCATTAGTATGGTAAGCAAGTATATGCATGACCCAGGAAAGGGTCACTGGCAAGCAGTGAAATGGATTTTACGGTATATTCATGGTACAGTGGATATTGGTTTAAAATTTAAAAGAGATGATAAACTCAAATATAATTTGGTTGAATACGTGGACTCAAATTATGCTGGTGATTTGGATAAGCACCGGTCTACTACAGTAAACTGGAGATCAACATTACAGTCAATGGTAGCTCTATCAACAACAGAGGCAGAGTATATGGCGGCAATTGAAGCCTTCAAGGAAGCCATTAGATTACATGGGTTGATTGCCATTGGATTACATGGGTTGATTGAAGACTTGGGGATTGTTCAAGAGTATGTTGAGGTCTATTGCGATAGTCAAAGTGAAATTTATCTAGCAAAGAATCAAGTACATCATGCCAGAGCCAAGCACATTGATGTTCGATTCCATTTTATTCGAGAAATTGTGAATGAAGGGGATATTCTGCTACAGAAGATTGGTACTACAGATAATCCCAATGATATGCTCACAAAGGTCATTTTATGGATCAAGTTCCAACACTGCTTGGACTTAATCAATATCTCTAATTTTTGAGCACTTTCAGGTGCATTGGCCCCTTAGGGTGCATTTGGTGGTAGCAGTAATCACTCCTGTATTGTTGACATTGTGGGCACTCTGGTAAGTGGATGCAGTCATCCGGTGATAAGGAGGAATACACAGCAAAGTATGAAGACCTCAAATGCCACCCACATGAGTGGATGGGGTCCACCCATGTGGGGTGGATGGAATCCCCATCTCATTTCAGGGACAATCAAAGAAAAAAAAAGGAAGAAAAGAAGTGGAATGAGTGGATTTGTCTTCTTCAGCCTTCCATAGAAAGCAGCAGCCTGCCTTTGTTGAAACTCTTCTCTCCATTTGGTTATAAATTGAAGGGAGTCTGAGAGGTTTCAAAAAAGGGGTGTGTACAAGGGAGTAAAGAGGCAGTGTAATATACACAGAGTTGTATTTGTAGAGAGGTTTTGTTGTTGTGAGAATTGAGAATTGTAAATTTCTCCTCCTTGAATATTGATCCCGCTTCCGTGAACGTAGGCAAATTATCGAACCACATTAATTTTTATGCCTCTCTCTTTAGGTGTGTGTTTCTGAATTTATTTTGCACAACATCTGCAAGAAAAAGAAAAGACAGACTATTATAAATGCCGTATCTAGAACTCCACATAATAACATCATCTCAATAATGACAAGAGATCCTGTAAATGGGAATATATATAATACACCTGAGACAAGCAAATGTGCCGAATATAAGCTATTCTTGCAAGAATATTTGATCTTCTCAAAAAATAATACAATGAATCCACTACATTGGTCAGAACCCTCTTGAAGGTACAACTAGTAGTGTTTATGTTATTCAAGACAATGATAAAGAAAGGGTAATTGAGATCAAAAGTAGATTGTAAAACAAACTATACTATTCGAACTTAGCTCGCGTTCGGCTTGTTAGAAACTTATTTTAGATCTGCTCATTATGTAAACAATCAAGTTTGAATACATCATCAAATTTATGAGTTCAATCCGAACTCAACTTGATAAATTTATATACGTTAAAAAATTCAAACTATTCGAGCTCGACTCATGTTCAGTTCAATTAAAAATTATTTGAAATTGACTCGAAAGTTAAACAAACCACCTTGCTAGGGTTCACTTGTCCTCCACCAAAGTCAAGAGGGGTACCAGCGACTCCAGTCATACACTTCATATATTTTGTTTATACTTCATATCTATTTACGCTAATAATCTTGTATACGACCTGCATAGAGAGATCTCGAGCACATCGAGAAGCGTATTCCAAGAAAACCCTGTTATATTTGCGACTATGTGGGTGTACTAACAACCTAAGAAGCACCAACATACCTCTACGATAATTTTGTTAAAAAAAATATAGAACACGATAACACAAGTTGTTGGACATAACAAAAATATATGATTTATACATTTTTTATATGTCATATATATGATAACTTTAGTCAAAGAGAACGAAAAAATTATAAAATATTAATTAAAATGAAAAATTATATATTTTATTGCTTAAATGACATATTAGATATAAATTCATATAGTTTTTATTTTAGAATTAGACGGCAAACTATTTTTTTAAAAAACTTGCAATGTGTTTCATGTGTATTTAAGTAATGAACAAATATGTCTCTTGTCTACTTTCTAAATAAAATAATAGAACACGTTTGGATATTTGTCTAACATGTGTTGGGGGTGTTTCAATAACTGTCATGTCTAATACCGATATAACACTTTCTTAGAAATGTCTCTACTTCATAGCCTACAATATAATATCCTTTACTGCTTTGCTTTGCATTGATAAGACAATTTACTTGTGGGTTTTAGAAAGAAAATTATGCGCCTCACCTAGTGATGAGATCTCAGTTGCATATTTGAAGATGTAAAATGCACATGGCCTTACAATTTTCAGCCAATGTTTGTCTGTATGCTGCCATGGACACAAACAATACAGTAATAAAGCACATTTATTTGCACCATCAGGCATCCCTGCTTAAGGAGCAAAAGCAAAGACTATTGGACTTCTTACCACATGCGCCCCATTGATCTCATGCCAGCTTAAATACCCATAAGCCCCCTGGTAGTCATTCCGCGGATTACTTCCCAAATCAATCTCAGCTGTCAAGTTGAACTCAGCTGTACTGTATTTTCCTGGGAAAGATATTGTTGACGGCTGCACAACAATTTTCATACCTTGTGGAGCATCTACCTCTGCTCTATAAATGGAATTTGAATCGAACACATTAGTTAGCACCCTCTTAAAGGTGTAACTAGTATTGGTGTTGTTCAAGATGATGATAAATGAAGGATAATTAAGATCCAAATTGGCTTGTTCACTGTTGAAATCTGATCTTCTTGCGATAATCTGAATCTGTTGTGCTGTATAGTTCATCCCGCAGAGGAAATTGATGTAGTCTTGGACCTCTATGTCACACACGAGCCCCGGGTCCATGGCCTTGTTAGGGTTGACATGTCCTGCCCCAAAATCAAGAGGAGTAGCTGCAGCACCGGTGGCCTGGTCAGTGATGGTTCCATTTGCATTGTTGAACACATCGGCAGTAGTCATCATAGCAGATCGGATGGCAGCTGAGCTCCAGTTTCGATGGGCCGCTTTCAGTAATGCAGCTACGCCTACTATATGGGGAGCTGACATAGAGGTGCCAGACACAATTGCATAATCTGAGAGTAAATAATCAAGGCGAATAAGAGCGCTTGGCTGGTTGGGTGCCCATCCAGCCAAAATTTTATATCCAGGTGCCAATATATCAGGTTTCAGTACCCATGGAGCTGTTGAATATGGCCCTCGTGACGAGAAGCTTGCCACCTGAGGAGCTGGCCTTGTCCCCAATAATGTTATCTGGAATTTTATACTCACCGTTGGATTGTTAGAGTTGATTGTATAATCCTTCACCAACTCTCCATCTTTAAGGCTCACAGTTACTGACGGCATATTAAAAGCAATGTCATACATAATCTCCGAACTTATGATCGCTCCCACAGCTCCTAATCTTTCAATTTCTTGCCCCTGCGAATACGTATCTGTTTTATGGCTGAAGTCGCAAAAGACATACTTTCCAGCAACATCTTTGGGGTCTAAGGCACCCTTCTGACAAATTTCCTTGCTTCTATTCCCATGTCCAAAATATAAAGGGACACCGGAGATGAATATGTTTTCAGGGTAAAGAGATCTTCCGGTAACTGATAAGGCCCCATCACCAAGTGTAACATGACCAACAAAATTTCGGTCAATTGTTCCGGCACCAACAGTGGTGATCCAAGGAGCTCCATTAAACAGAGCACGTTGGCCCCTATTTCCAGCAGAACATGCCACGAAAATCCCTTTCTCGATTGCCGCAAAAGCTCCGAGTGCAATTGGGTTTTCATACAATGGAGCGTCGGGGAAGCCTATGGACAAAGACATGAGATCTACGCCATCAGCTATCGCCTGATCCATGCCGGCCAGTGTGTCACTCTCAAATGCAGCTAAGGAGTCGTTAAAGAAGCCCACTTTGTACATGGCCAGTCGGGCCTTTGGTGCCATACCAATCGCTTTTCCTTTGGCATAACCAAAGTAATTAGCACATGGCACCAGGCTGCCAGCAGCGGTCGAAGATGTGTGAGTCCCGTGACCAAAAAAATCCCTGGGAGAATCGTAGTCATCAGTTTTTGATATGTTCAACCCAGCTCGCTTCATTGCTTCACTGAAAGAGCGTGCGCCAATAAGTTTCTTGTTACAGTGAGAAGAGTTGAACTCGGTTCCAGTTTCACAGGCGCCGCGCCATCGTGCTGGCACTGCAGGCATGCCCTCGTCATTGAAACTCTCACTTTCAGGCCATATCCCACTGTCGAGCATACCAATTATCATGTCATCCCCAAACCCAGCCACGGGCCATAACCCGACATGTTGTTTCAAGCCAAGGAACTCTGGCGTGCGGGTTGTGTGGAGATGGCCAGCTGTATCTATATGCGTTGCAAGATGACCTGGCATTTTCTGTAGCTGTTCAAGCTGGAATTGTGAAAGAACTGCACTAAAGCCTTCCATCACATGGTTGTAGGTGTAGAGATGCGTTGGGGGAGCACCATCGGTCGATGAGAGGGACGAGAGCGTTGACGTATACCAGCTGTGGGTTGTGGAGAAGGGAGCCGGCATAGTTGACCTGTCCATGTGGATGATGTAGCTTCGACGGTAATCTGACAAGGAGGCTGATATGGAAACCATGATGAGAAGTAAGAGAGAAAGGAAGAAGTAGAAAGGCTTGCCATGTTCCATTGCTATGGACACTGGCCTTTGAGTATGTGCATGAGATGAAAGATTAAAGGATCTCATATATATACAGATGTGAATGTGAAGGTAGTATGGAAACTATGTTACTTGTACTCTTCAAAATATGTGAAGTATTTGTGTCGGACACTCGACACTCACACTCGACATTAGTTGGACATGCATCTAACAAGAATGTATAACTAATTGAGTTTACTATAAAACTAAATATAAAACTTCCATTTTAGGTATGAAATGCTATATTTTAACTTATAAATATCATTTTACCTTAAAAAATAAAAGAAGTATTTAAAAAATATGAAATCTAGTCGTGTTCCAGTGTCCTTGGACATGAATATTAAATGAATTTGATACTTAGATAAGTACCCGTACCCAACACTCGTAACCAAGTTTAGATAACATAGGTATGGACTATGAACCTAGAGATGATCGACAAAAGTTAAAGGATCTCATTATCTCATACATATACTATGTGACTGTGAAGGTAATTTAGACTATGTACTTGGAGATGCTCGACAAAATCATCAAATATGAGCTACTAGTTAGTAACATAACGTATGGACATCCATGCGGCTACAAATGTCTGTTCTAACACTAAGCTGGAAACTGGACTTAAAATATTTTGTGGCCCGGCTGCCAGCTGCCGAAAGATGTTTGCATATCTAGACAATTTTTTTTTTTTTTTTTGGCTTAGTAAAAAGTGAAAATAGGTAACTAGCCTAGCAATGCTCTTTGAACGTGACCATAAAACTGCTCACTCATTATAAAATGTTCAATTTGAGCAATAACTACTGACCTAAAAAGAATGAGCCTGTATATCTGTGTAAAGTCGTAGAAATGATTGCAGAAACAACGAAGGTGAGCATCTAATTGATGGGTTTCTATCGGCAATTTGATCTAGTTTTATGCATCGAATGTCCTAAGAAAAAAACAGGGTGCAAACAATATTTTATTGATAGTATTCGTAACATCTGAAGAAGAAAAAAAGACGTGCCGACGAGGGAGGAAATAATTCGACTTTTTTTCTTTTTGAACGTCTAAAGAAAAATTCATTAAGAAAAAATAAATACAAATTGGCTCCCTATAAGTAGCCAGTCTTAGCCACACCAAGAACAAACCAAAAATCAATGAGACTTCACGAGTAGGTGAAGAATCCAACCAACAATAGGCACAAAGAAAGTTGACAAAGAGGCAATCCTCTCCTAATAACAATTATCTCCTTAAATGTCTAACACCTTAGAGAGAATAGCATACATCATCTATGAAACCTTTGGCTTGAATACCTTAACCCATAAAGCTGCTTGCAGAATTGCATTGTCAACCATCTCCCACCATACCACATAAGTCCAGTTGAAGCATACCTTATTCTTACTCTTAAATTTTTCAAATCACAACTACAAACAAAGCCTCCCAAAATCACCTGTCAAACTTTTTGAACATCATGCTTTGCCACCACAACAAATGCTCTTTCAAACTTACTGGACAAACCCATTCCAACCCCCATGTTTTGATAATGTAACTCCATATTTTTCACGCAAAAGAACAAGATAACAGCAAATGATTATAATCTTCTTGAGCCAACTGACACATAACACAATCTGTAGGAGTTCCATGAGGCAAATAATTTCTTCTAAACAACAATACATTTGTTTTAATCTTTTCAAGAAAAGCTAACCCCCCCCCCCCCCCCCCCCCCACAAAAAAAAAAAATCTGAGTTTTCAAAGGGGCACATACCTTCCAAAGCTTAGATAGAACCTTTGAATCCCTAACATTGTAATTATCCTCAAAATCACACCATGACTTAATAGAGAAAGCACCACCCTCCCCCAAATCCCATATTAAATCATCCTCATTCTATTCTTGCAACACAATAGGTTCAAGAATCTTGAGCAGCTTACTATAATCATCCATTTCCCATGCAAACAGTTGTCTCCGAAACACCAAGTTCCAGGAACGCCTGCCATCAATCACCTCTGCTACGTTAACTAATTTCTGCACAGAAAGAGAAAACAGTCTAGAAAATAAAATACTCAAAGGTTTGTCACCTATCCAAGTATCCTTCCAAAACAAAGACCTTTGGCCATTTTCCAAATTAATCTTAAAATGATTCCTTATCAGATCCCTAGAATCAGACTGCCCATGTCCCAATTTTAGTATTTCCTTCCAAATGCTTGAGTTTTTGTTCATTTCTACCTCTCTCAGCTTCCAATCCCCATCCCCATCCTCATACCCATATTTGTGACAAATAACCTGTCTCCACAAAGCCTCTTTCTCTTTAGTGAACCTCCACCACCATTTGGCTATTAAAACTCTGTTCATTGTAGATATAAATACAACACCCAAACCTTCCTTGTTCTTGCCCCTTTTAATTCTATTGCATTTAACACAGTATAACTTCATTTTCCCTTCTTCATCCCCCCATAAAAACCTTCCCTTCAGGCCTTGCAATTTTTTCAACAGGACATAGCCCCCCCACCCTTGAATCTCTGCCCATTTCCAATATCTTTCGACCATTGTTGAAAACTCCTTTAACTTAAACCAAAACTCATAAATTTTAAAGGGTTTTGGACCCTAATCCCTCACCTCATCTGTTAACAGTACTGCGCAGTGATCTGAGAACACTTTATGCAAAGTCCATTGTGAGCATTTGAAAATATTATTCCAACCATCACAAAACAAGAACCTATCAATTCTGCTCCAAACTTCATTCTCTTGCATATTTTGTTGGCCCAAAAGGCAACCTAAAATGGGGGGTGAATTGAGTTTTTTAAAAATAATTACAATTAAGATTAGTTAAAATTAATCTAAGTAATGAAACAATAATTCAAGGTATGTGTGATGCAAAATAATCAAGATTGAATGAAAGTAAAGCACAAAGAAAGACACCAAGAATTACTAAGGTTCAACCACAACTTGTGGTCTACGTTCTTACCCTAAGATCTCCTTGAAATCTTCTTCCACTATGCAATGTCAAATTACAAAATAGATGCTAGTTGAAATGCCTAGCTCACTCTCCTTGAAGTTTACACCTAAGCTTTAATACTACAAGAATTTTGTCCAAGCTTTCTCAAACTTACAAGTGTTTTTCTTCCACTAGAGAACACCCAAACTCTAACTCATAAGTGTATAAGAGATATACAAATTAATTACACACTCTCTATAAAGAGTAGATAAGAATGAAATAACTCACTAAAATGCCAACCCTAGAGGACAAATGGGATTTTTCAGAGAATGTAAGTAATTGTCAGCTCTTGATGATCAAAGGATGGAAGAATCTCATATCTCTTATCCATAAATGTATTTGGAGGCTTGCATATAAAGCCTTTAATTGAATTCACCAATTAGTGGTAGTTTTGGGCTTATTTAATGCGATATCAGACCTTAATAACGTTTAAAAAATAGCTGTTGGAACCCAGATGTGCTTTAAACCCATGTGACAACACTTGAACATTCATTTCATAAACTTTGGCCTTTTTCTTCATGTGTCGACACTTCGAATCCATGTGTCAACACTTCTATCCAAAATATTTCTTCCATACTTTCCTTGATTAACTTAGAAGGAATTTTCTATTTGGGTATAATGATCTTTCAAAACCTTCAATCCAATGTGGTTATTCAAGAATATCTCCAATTCAATTTGGATTGAATTCATTTTTCTTTCTTCAAAATCTTCCCTTAGATTTTTCATCGAGTCTTCACAAACTTGATGAACTCTTATTTCAAATACTTTCAATCTTTTCGACTTCAAATCATTGATTTGATGTTTGAATAGGTGTCATTTCTCTATTTTGGTGCATTACTCAATCCTTAACTTGTTGTACATCCATTTTGACATACATTAAGTTTTAGATTTAAAACATATTTCTTATTGAGATGCACACTAATTAAATTTATTAGTAAACTAACACAAGGTTTAGTTATCATCAAAATCAAGTCATGGAGTTAACATATTTGACCACGTGAATCTTCTTCCCTGAAGAGCCCCATCAACTAGATTTGCATTATTAACAAACTCTCTAAACAATCTCATTCCTATGTCCATTCTTGGATATGTCGATCTCTCAAAGGGTCTCATGATCTCATTAAAATCACCTCTAAAACAAATAGGAACTCTAGCTGCAATCTTCAAAGCTAGTAGCTTGACCCACAGCTGTCCATGATCCTTAACAAGTTTAGGACCATAAACATTTACAAAGGTGCATTGAAGCCCACCAGCCACTTCTCTTTTCATAAAACTGAAGTTGTTATCCACAACTTTATGGGACACCTTAAAAAAGTCCTTCCTCCATAGGATTAACAATCCACTTGATACCCCCACTGAATTTGCTTCAACCCATTCAACCTCATCAGTGCCCCATAATGCTTTCACCTTCCACCCATTACACTTTACCCATTTAGTTTCCTGAATCATTGCCATATCAACGCTTCTTCCATTAATTAGTTTTTTGACCATGCTTTTCTTGTTTCTACCACCCAAAACCTTAATGTTCCAAGTTAAAATTTTCATTGACACATTTAATCAAACATTCCATATACGAAACAAACTAAAACATTAGTTACCATTTGCCTTGACTTTTCTCTTCCTTTGCTCACCTTCCAAATCATTCCACTCCATCTTATTCAAGATAACTTTGAAATGAGCATCATTGGAATGGAAGTTAAGTCCTACCTTCTTTCCTATCTCAATCGTCTTGTCCGCTTCCACTTGACAATGGTCTTCCATCTAACCAACCAGCAATCTATTTCGATTTCTAATATTCAGCGACGGTAGGGACCACATCGATGACCCTTCCACCTCAATACCACTGCTACTCTTATCCTTATCCTTGCTAGTTTTTAATTTCACCCCCATACTTGCTCTTTTTTTTGTTAGTCACATCCTTCCTCAACGATTTAAACGTGATTACTACGGTATTCCTCAAATTCCCCTTTTCTTCCATCCGACATGATGACCCACTTGATGACTTTTGGATAAGGACACCTAATATATTGTGCTGCTGACCTTACATAATATTGCAAATATAAGGCCCTTTTCTCCCTTGATCACATAAGCTCAATACACCAGTCTCTTTATTTTTCTCCACCCTTTGGCCCACTCCCTGAAGTGCGACCAAACACTCTAAACCCCCCTTGATACCCTCCTTTTTATTTTTCTCCAACCTTTGGCCCACTCCCTCACATGCAGCCAAACACTCCAAACCGCCCTTGATACCCTCTTTTTATTTTTCTCCAGCCTTTGGCCCACTCCCTCACATGCAGCCAAACACTCCAAACCCCCTTGATACCCTCCTTTTTTATTTTTCTCCAGCCTTTGGCCCACTCCCTCACATGCAGCCAAACACTCCAAACCCCCCTTGGTACCCTCCTCTTTCCCTCACATGGGGCCACACAATCCAAACCCCTTGATACCCTCCTTTTTATTTTTCTCCAGCCTTCGGCCCACTCCAAACCCCTCCTTTTCTCCACCCTTTGGCCCACTCCCTCACATGCGGCCGAAAACTCCAAACCCCCCTTGATACTCTTCTCTTCAAAGGCTTCCTTACCCTTTACCGAAGATACATACACAGCCTCATCATCCTTCCCAATGTTATCTGTTCCCATTCCTTCATTACTGCATTGAATAATCCCTATTTCCAATCATCCATTTGAAAAAACTGGGGACCTTACCAAAGGCTTCTCCAAGGCCCTACCCATTTTAGTCTCTGCGTTATTAATGACATTAACTATGTTGGCATCAACTGATTCCTCCACTTGGCTGGTTTGACGCCGACCTGGAATGTTCACAATGATTGTCAGCACTAATGCAAGGAAGATAATAACTTCTCTCAGATTCTTTTAAAAAAAAAAAAAAAGAAGATGGACTAGTTCTGAATGCTATACCTAGATCTCCACATATAACATCATCTCAATAATGACAAGAGATCCTGTAAATGGGAATATAAAGGACCTGAGACAAGCAAATGTTCCTAATATAAGCTGTTTCTTGCAGGAATTAATATTTGATCATCATCATGTTCTTCTCAATAATAAAATAATGAATCCACTACATTGTTCAGAACCGTCTTGAAGCTATAACTAGTAGACTATACCAGACAACGATAAAGGAAAGCTTTAACATTTTTTATAACGATAAAGGTATAACTAGTAGTGTTTGAATATTTTACACGAAGAGAATGGAAAAAAATTGTAAAACACTAATTTGAAATTAAAAATCTTATTTTATTGCTTAAATGACAAATTATATATAAATTCACATTATTTTTGTTTTACAAATGGATTGCAAATTATTTTTTTTTTTCAACTTGTAATGTGTTTCATGTGTATTTAAGCAATAGACACGTGTGACACTTGTTGTCAATGCGTGTCTAGTTCTAAACAAAAATGATAGGACACGTTTGGATGCGGGTCTAGCATATGTCAAGAGAATTCAAACAACTACGGTATCCAACACAAATACAACACTTTCTTAGAAACCGTATATCTTAGCGTACAATATGATATACTTTATTGCTTTGCTTTGAATGGATAAGACAATTTACATGTAGGTTCTAGAAAGAAAATTGTGTGCATCACCTAGTGATCAGTTCTCAGTTGCATATTTGAAGATGTAAAATGCACATGGCCTTTCAATTTTCAGCCGATGCTTGTCTGTATGCTTGGGATGTGCCGTTTTAGGCTGCCATGGACACAAACAATGCAGTATTGAAGCACAATTATTTTCACTATTGGGTATATATCCCTGCTTAAGGAGCAAAAGCAGAGATTATTGGCTTCTTACCACTTGCGTCCCATTGATCTCATACCAGCTTAAATACCCATAAGGCCCATGGTAGTCATTTAGTCCCAAATCAATTTCAACTGTCAAGTTAAACTCAGCTTTACTGTATTTTTCTGGGAAGGAGATTGTCGATGGCTGCACAACAACCTTCATACCTTGTGGAACTGCCATCTCCGCTCGATAAACAGACTGTGAATCGAACACGTTAGTTAGCACCCTCTTAAAGGCGTAACTAGTATAGGCGTTGTTCAAGATGATGATAAATGAAAGATAGTTAAGATCCAAATTGGCTTGTTCCTGATTGCTAGTCTCAGATTGTATGAGAAAAAATAAGAGACTAGTTCTAGACGCTATATCTAGAACTCCGCATAACACCATATCAATAATAACAGAGATCCTGTAAATGGGAAAACGATGGACCTGGGACGAGCACATGTTCCGAATATAAGCTGTTCTTGCAGTAATATTTGATCGTCATGATCATCTTCTAAAAAGTAATATAATGGACCAGGGACGTGACGTATTTAACTCTTAAGTGATCAGTTCTAACCAATTTTGCACAGCACACAATACAAATGCAGTAAGTACCCTCACCTAAATCATCGTCTGGTCATCATGGCTTAGGAGCAAATGCAGAGACTATAGGACTTCTCACAACATGCTTACAGTTGTTAATTGCAGAATCTATAAGCAAATAATCGTCGTGAATTGGTGCACCCTTCCTTGCGCACCCATGCAGCTAAAACATCAACTCCGGGAGCCAATATATGAGGTTTCAGAATCCAAGGAGCTCTCCGACCAGGCCCCTGTGATGAGAAGTATGCCACCTGAGGAGCTGGCTTGGTGCCTAATACTGTTATCTGATACTGGACACTTGCTGTCGGGTTATCAGATTTAATAATATAATCCTTCACCATCTTTCGGGCTCACTGTCACAAAGGGCATATGGAAGTCACAGGGCCAGAGAAACTGCCCAGAATCTGAACGGCTGTACATATCAAACAATCACTGAAAGACAGATATTTGGCCCTCTGAGCCATAGCCACGCGAGATATACTTCCCTGCAATATCTTTGGGATCTAGGGAATGGTAGTCACAAATTTCCTTACTTCTGTTTCCACGACCAAAGTAAATAGGAACCCTTGAAAAACTAACATGTTTTCGGGATAGACAGACTTCCCAGAAAGTGTGCTCAAAATCATGGTCAACAGTCCCAGCTCCAACAGTGGTGATCCAAGGAGCTCCATTGAGAATTGTGTAAGCATGAGGACCACTCTCCCAGCTGAACACAAGACAAAAATCTCCTTCCCCATTGCTGCAAAAGCTCCTAGAGCAATTGGATTCTTGTCAAATGGCGCATCTATGAACCCTAATGACAATGACATGAGAATCAACACCATCAGCTATGGCTTGATCCGTCCCAGCTAATGTATCACTTGCTGCTGCATCATATGGTACATCCATGCCAGTTAGCCAGGTGCCACACCATTGTCCTGGCACCAGAGGCATGCCATCTATCATTGAAACTCTCACTTTGCGGCCATATTCCAGTGTCAACAATACCTATAATCGTGGCATCACCAAACCCGGCCACAGGCCAGAGGCCTTTGGAGTATGGGTTGTATGGAGGTGGCCAAAAATTTCTGGCTTCGTGGTAATATGACCTGGCATTTTCTCCAGTTGTTCAAGGTGAGATCAGGACAGAACTGCACTAAAGCAGTGAATCACATGGTTCTATGTGTAGAGATCCACTGGGGGAATACCACCAGCAGATAAGAGGGTTGAGAGTGTCGATGTGTACTTCTTTGGCCCTTATTGTGGATGTGTGTTATTTGTATTAAGATCAACCTGAGCTGAAGATCAGCTGCTACTTCATAGTCATGCTCGCCATATATTCAGACATGATAATCACAAAGAAAACAAAAATTCCACACCATTAACTAGAGATGATTGGGATTATCAATAGGATTGCCTAACAAACATAGGATTTGAAGATGGAAATGAAAAAATTTGTTCGTAGTTAATAGGGTAGGCCCACTGAAGTGAATTTTTTACTTCCAAAGTTATTTTTAAGACATTAATCAAATTTTCAATTGTTCATCTGTTGCATAACTGCAGACATGAAGGCTTCTCTGTTACAGTTTTGCCGTTGGACATATCAGTCTAGATTGTATATAATGTACGTGTATTTATATTCCCCAAGTAGATTATCATGATCTACAGAGACATCGCCTTGGGGCAGATGCGCACCAAAAAGAATTTAAAAAACTAGATCTGAAAACTAGGTAAAGGTGGCCTTCCATGGATTCACCCATATAATCAGCAGCTACAGGTGCAAAGATTAGAGGTTGAATAACACCCATATATATTCAAGAACAAGAAAGGTATAGAAATCACTGAAGGTAATCAAGAAACAAGAACAACGACTACTAATTCACCAACTAAGATATTCCCAAGAAGTTAAAAACCGGTGTTACCATAATACTCTACTGTCCTAGTAAATTACATTTTTGGAACGCCGCTCCGAAACATGGTACTCTAGCGTTCCAAACGGTAAATTTAGCAATCCAATACAATCCCAAACTTTTTTCCTACTTATTTCTTTAAATATCGCCTAACGATAAAAAAAATCAAATATAATGAAGCAAAATATAGGGCGAATAGAATCTAGACATAACAATATGCCAAAAAAAAAGGGGCCATTATACTCCAGAATGTGTTCTTTATATGATTAATTTGAAAACACATAAATTATCTATTATTAAATGTCTAATTGTTAAAGTTAATTGTCTAGAAATACCTTAATTTTAATAATATAATTTATACAAGCCTCCCCTAGCGTACCATGTTTTAGAACATGTGGCGTACCACGTTCCTATTCCCGTTCCACGTACCTGAACGATCCAAGATTCAGGTAACATAGTTGAAAACTAAATGATTGTTGAATCATCTAAGATGTTAATAGGTAAAAGGATTAGAGCTGGTAGAATGTATTTCCTGGAATAACCCAATCACTTTTGTAGTTGAACCACAAAACATTAACACAGTAGTTTTGTGATGCTATAATGCTCTAATTTGTAATCTACACCAACGGCAACAGAAGTCCACACATACACTTCCATACCAAGCCCCAAAGAAGTCCAAACTCGCACGCAGCACACTAAAAGGGCCTTACACTTTTAGAGGAGTGGTGAAGATTTATGAGGCTCCCTTGGATGGAAGATACAACCCGTGTGGGACAAATCCACTCTCCAAAATGGAGTTTTCACAACAAAAATCAAGCCAGCATTAAAAGTGAATGATCACCAGCATGAAAGATTAAGATCCTAAATTTTTATGACAAAGAGAGAAATATTCATTCCTTTTTTTTTAATGGTAGCATAAGATTTTGTTACAATAAAAAGGAAAATATACAATGAAGCTCAAGAAACAATCCCGAAGGGCGCACAAAGCCATGCCAATAGGCCTAGGACACACGCCTAAAAGGCAACACCAAGCCCAAGCCTATGGCAGATTCATTTCAAATGATCTGTACGACATGCTAAAATAATTTCTTAGATATCCATTCTCAAAATGTGTCCATATTTCTAAAAATACAAATGTAAAGGACTCTGAGAGTGGGAATGCATTGGTACCTGAGACTACCAGAAGTTTAGAAAGTGAGCTGTCATTCCTAGAATATTCGATCATCCTCATGTCAAAAAACGTTATTGGTGCCAAGACATTTTATGAGTTACAGAATTGAGTTATCATATGAGTATAATCATGAGTACAAATAAAGTTAGTTGAAATATGACAAGACACAAAATGATTTTTACAAAATTGCAATTCGTTCCAACCTTGGAGACTTGATATGCTGACACAAGAAAGTTTGTGACAGCTCTATATCCTTTAACATCTTAATAACACAAGCCAATATGCGTATTATACCTCTTCCCCACCAAAATTTTAGCACAATGTAAACCTAAAACAAAGAACATCACTACTGCAGTGTTTTTCTTCTGTCCTTTCTTTTTCGAGTTAACATGTCTAGTAATCATCCTGAAGTCATTAAACTGCTCTATAAAAGGAAAGATTCAATAAGGTTGAAAACCATGCATGGTTGCATACCTGAATGAACTGAGATGATGTGATAATGTGCTTTACAATTCATCAACCATGGCTGTGTCAAAGTGTTTCACCAAAATCTTCAAATCTATTATGGGTGGCTAAACAGATGATTGGTTGTCCTCAAATGGAGGGTATAGCTGAAGGAGATTGTGGAGAACCGGTTTCAAGTAGAAAGCTTCTGCTACAATACGACCTAGAGGTACTTGACGAAGAAGCAAGACACCTTCCATCTCCGCTGTGAAAAATCACCTCACTCCTATGCATTTTCTGTTTACCTGTTCTTCCCCTCCCCCCAGTTCCTTCATACTCTTCATCTGCCACAGCTTCAACAAACCCGCTATGCATCGGGTCTGAAGACTCATACAGAAGCCGAAGGACTTGCTTAATTGATGGTCTTGCCCTTCCTTCTCTCTGGGTGCACCATCTCACAATGGTCACAACTGTTTGAAGTTGATCTAAGTCAAACAAATCCCCAATACTGGGGTCCACAAGCTCAGGAAGCCTTGACTCTGAATTCATGAATACTTGGAACCACTCAACCAAATTCTTGTTGTCTTGTATCGCTCTTCTAGCAGTAACCAGCTCTAACAGTAACACACCATAACTGTACACATCACTTTTCTCGGTGAGCTCTTGAGTCACAACATACTCAGGATCCATGTAACCTGACAGTCATGCAGCGTTTGTATCCCTTCAGAACAATTACAGAGAATTTTGTTTGTGATAACAGCTTTATTTTCTTACCTGGAGTGCCCCTGATATCAGTATTTACAGGTTCAAAGCAAATTGAGCCATCTTTTGAAGCATGTACAAGGCCAAAATCAGCAACCTGTAAAATAAATTAAGGGTGGGAACAAAGAATTAATCCAATGCATTCAGATGTACTATTAGCAAGATGAAGAAATAGTACTAATAACTGAGTTAAATGTTGTTTATTTAAACTGGAGAAATTTGAAGAAACAACAATATCCAAAATTTTGTATTACACACTTGATGTTGAGTTCAGAACTACAAAAGTAAAGCCTGTAAGGGAATCTAACTTGGTATGTTACCTTCGCAACAAAACTCTCATCTAGTAAAATATTGCTGGATTTAATATCTCTATGGCACAGGGAAGGATCACAATAGAAGTGGAGGTACTCCTGTATGCAGGGTTTCAAATTAGGCCAAATAGTACGTCAAAAGAAGATAATTAGAGATTGTCAACAAATATAGTAGTTTTTTAAACTAAAGTATGTAGGCTCATATGTGAGCATTATTCTGCAGATTACCAAGGCATTTGCCACATCAATGGCAATTTGAATTCTAGTCTGCCAACTTAGAGGAGTTCGACCTGGAGCTGCATACAAATAAAGAGGCATATCAACCACATTAAAAGACGCCAACTACAGAGTATTTAGTTTTCATTGCATCTGAACACATCAATTTAGCATGCACAATAGAGTCATGACCGAAGTTTGATATGGAATCAGTAAGTTTTATTGTTTGACAAATAAATAGATGAATTATGCAAGAGAGTCACAAGAGTTGTCTGAAGAAAACGAAGATATGAACAACTGATTTTATACGTTATCAAAAGCAAAATGCAATTATTCCAATTGCACGAACCCCCCCCCCCCCCCCCCCCCCCCCCCCCAAAAAAAAAAAAAAGCCAAAACACACACACCCGAGCCCAGAAAAAAACCTTTTTATTCCCTTTTAACTGATCAAGTACCAACAAAAAAGTAAACTGTAGAAATTGAAAAGCATACTGTGAAGATGGTCCTTCAAGCTTCCACTTGCCATATACTCATAGATAAGAAACCTGCCATGAAACAACAGCAAGTTTTCATTTTTTACAGCAACAAGTTAATTATATGAGCACACATCTTTATATATGCAAGTGAATGACTACCTCTCACGTTTGTCAACACAAAAGCCTCTGAGAGCAACAAGATGACGATGATGCAGCCTAGCAATAAGCTCTATTTCTCTGCAGAACTCACCCTCAGCCTGCTCTGAAACTTTGTCCATCCGCTTCACCACTGCCACTGAACCATCACTAAACTGAGCTTTATAAACAGTTCCAAATCCCCCTTGTCCTATTATGGTGTTGAAGTTATCTGTTGCCTTCTTTGTCTCCTTATAATTGAATTTTCGATACATAGATGACGGGCCTGCATGTGGTTCAAAAAAAAAAATAAGTTACAATTTTCTTATGCTAAAATTGAAACCATGTAACAAGAAAGAAACGAAAATTCTACCTTCTGGATATTTTCTGGAAGACTGAGTGAAGGCTTTTGAAGAGGCCTTATCAATGGTCTCAGAATCCTCTAGCTCTCTGTTTTTCCTACGAATCATAAATATCAAGACTAGCAGCATCATTACAGCAACTGCCGTAAATGCAATGCCCAGACCTGGAATTAATGTGAGACGGTAGGGATGGTGCTTTTCGTTAAGAGGCACACTCGAGGAGAGCTGGCTTGGGCTAGTAGCAACCAATGGAGTTGGAGATGCCTCAGGTGAAAGCAAAGATGGGGATGGCTCTGAAGCTAGCATAAAAAATGCAACAAAACTATAATTAAATGGTTTAACACATGGATATGAAGCATAATGGATATTATCTACAAACGTTTAACATGACCATTGTATGTGATAAACAGAGAGTCAGTGAAATAATGTGATAAGAGAAAACATCAGAGAAGAAACTAAATTAAACATGGTCCATCGCTTATATGCAGGTCCATATACACAACTAGACATTTTTTTGAAACCATGTGGCTGAAATTCCAGAAATTACAAGTCAAGTTGAAAAAAAAAATGGAGCAAACTGAATGGTCTGAGCTTTCAGAAGTTCTTTGTTTCTTGGCAAGACCCAAGAAATCCTTTGTTGATTTCATATTTTGGCTAACTGCCACTTCAACAAGATCCAACCCTTTCTAAGACATTACGTCACAGGACATACGAGGGTAGGGGAGGTTGGTGGAGCTCTAGAAAATTATATGTCAAGGTTTTTCCCTTCAACACTTTTCCCCCTCGGAGGCTTGATTACTCGGAGGTAACTCAGCATCAAACTTAAAAGCTTCCAGCATTTACTCACTCTGATTTTGGTGAGTTTCTATTTTTTGTTGAACTTTCCATAAGTTTCTAGCCAACCTGCTCATTACCACCTATCCACAACATCAAGCAAGGGGAAGTTGGTCATATTGAATAAAAAGATCTACCAGATAAGCTGTAAACAAAGCCAGCTTATTGATGCATCTTCCCAGTTGCGAGCTTAACTAATGAACAAGTTGGACTACATAAACATAAACCACACCCCCCCCCCCCCCCCCCCCCAACCCCCAAAAAAAAAAAAAAAAAAACAACAAGAGAGAGAGAGAGAGAAGAAAGAGATATGTTAATGATAAAGCCAATTCTATTACATGACTCAGGTTCCCTCAAGACTTTGCCCTCAACTCATCAAGATCTGACCAATAAAGTAATGCTCTGCTGTCCAAAACATTCCATTGGTTACCATGTTAAGCATATTCCCTGACACCATTACACTGATCAGTAACACGCACGAAGGTCATGGACTCATGGTATAAAACAACCAAAATTATGTAGGCTATGAATGGACTCTTCCATACATTTAGTATATATTGCAATTTCACAAAGACGTGGCACATAAATTCAATAAGGAAGTAAAATAAACATTTACAAAAGAAACGAAAATCAGCATCTTGAAAGAAAAATTCTCTGGAAAAGGAGATTCAAAATCTCAAGGTGAGAACCTAATAAAATATCCAACAAAGATTAATCCTATTATTTTCCACACCTAGTAATACCTCGAGTCATAAGCCCTTGAACCCCAAAGAAGCAGCTTGCAATGTCGACAGCTGACACATTATCAACTTGGCTGGCAAGTGCAACAAAGGTTGCATCCCGGCAAGTACTCAATGTCATATTATCTACTGGCCCCATAAGATTGCGAAGATATAGAATTCCAGCATTTAAACATTTTCTGCAATTACTGTCCACTGACAGTGGCAGCTTGCAATTTTTGGTGACATCCGCAAATTTTGGAGACTGCAGCATCTGTGTAACAGTTGTTCGACCCTGACACTCATAATTAACAGGGATTTTGGTTCCCAATCCACAGAAAACTGTTGCATTTCTTGTTACTCCATACAGTTTTAAGGTCTCTGAAATGGAACTGAGGCAAATCTGAGATAAATCTGAAGTAGTCCCAAGGTTGCTCGTGACATTTGCATAGCGAGCAATAGAAACTGCAAGAAAGGCATTAATGTATCGGCAACACTTCCCTCTGTCTTCGTTATTGGAGCAGATGGAGGCAGCCAGTGTAAAATTTGAACCACTCAAATCTAAGGGGCAATCTGCATAAACAAAAGAGAACGAAAATTTCTGCAACTTTCTGATGACTGTAATGCAAAAGATATACAATAGTTCCCATAGCAGCTGAGGAAAAAATAAAAGGAAAGGCCATAGAACAAGGAGATGTTGGACTATATGTGCCCTGAAAGCCAAAGTTTGCACATCTTTATTCTCTTATTTACATTATCCATGCTATTTAGTAATTATATGATGCATGAGATGTAATCAGGTTCCATAAATTGCATTTTAGGTGGATTATGTGCATTAATGAGATTAATACATAGAGAGATGTAATCCTTCCAGTCACTTGCAGTTTTAAACTAGTACATGGTCTAAGATGAAATTGGACACACTTTACCTGGATGACTATAAGTCTATAAAGCATATAACTTTTATCGGTAGAATGGTTTATCTTGACTATTAAAGAGTAGTAGACTCCGGGTTAGTGTGTTGGTGTGCTTGGAGTACACTAAACTGGACCAATGATAAGAACACATTATTATTAACTGTCATCTAGTTGGAGTTCTTACAATCTACTAATTACAAAGAAAGTCTAAAGCCTGAGAGATTAAAGTACTTAGTACTAAGTACTAGTTCAAAACCCAGAAAAAAGCTGTTCATTTCGTGGATGAACCAGCTATGTGCCTTTACTCATCATGAAAAACTGACACCGCTGTATGACAATGATCATCATCAAAAGTATAAAGCAGTTGTGCACCCTACAAAAGAAAGCAGGGTGTTTCTCTTATCATCATCATTGAAGTGGACGTTAAAGTGGAAGATAATACTATATTTCACCCAACCTATCAATGAGCATGTGTTTGGTGGGCTCCTCTATTGTGAGAACTATTTTTTGATGTAAGTTACAGCAACCCTATCCTCTAGCAGGTCCAGCAAAATGTCTCGTTAAAGAAGGAGCACAAAATATTTCTGACCACAATATAAGAAAATTCTTTGAAAGTAGAAATAAAACCAGATTGAAGTTAAACTAATAAGAAAGACATAACTGCCCAAAATCAGGTTAAAAGAAGGAAAAAAATAAAGAAGAAGAAGAAGAAGGAGGGTATTGTCTGTTTCAAAATGTAAATCCTGAAGTTATGGTCTCCATACCCCTCATGTTCCCTGCATTTATTGCCCGAAATTGCAGTGTTTAATCAGGAACTAAACACAATGCATGAAATCAAAACCGGGTATATAAGTAAAAAAAGCAGAGAAGAAGGTCTTAGAAGTTAATTCAAATTTGAAGAAGTTCCTATTATCTGTTCACTAGCAGTTCAAATCCTGATCCTGTTGATGCTGATTTTTCTCTTTCATCTCCTAGTTATCTAGTGTTCTTTAATTTTAAAAAAATCCTTATCTTTTAGATAAGGTTGTTAAGTTGTTGGTTTATTTTCTCTATTGCTGCCACATGTCCAGATTAGCAGCTTATTTAAGAGTGTTATGTGGATTGATTTGATGTAGAGAAAATTCAGTCAGTAAAAGAATTCTGTTCTCTCCCGCATTGATTCTCATCTTTTTTCCCCCGTTTTTTGCACTGTTTTATCTAGCTGTAAAATAGTGAAGTTGGTTTTTATCCAACATTTGTGGTATCAGAGCGGAGGTTTACTGGACTGGGCCGGAGCAAGTTGCTAGAAAAAGCAAGGGAAGGTAAGGAAAAGAATGGCTGCTACAAGTAATAATTATCAACCTACGGTTCCCATTTTCAAAGGTGAGAACTATCAATTCTGGAGCATAAAAATGAAAACATTGTTTATTTCTCTTGACTTGTGGGGAATTAGTTGAGACCGGTTATACAGAGTATGATAACCAAGAAGGGAGAATCACTGCTGCTCAAAGAACAGAGATGAGGGAAAACAAAAAGAAGGATGCTAAGGCTTTGTCCCACATTCAGCAAGCTTTGGATGATACAATTTTTCCAAGGATAATGGGAGCAGAGACATCTAAAGAAGCTTGGGAGTTGCTTCAGAGTGAATATGAAGGATCAGGTCAGGTAATTACCTTGAAATTGCAAACTTTTCGTCGTGATTTTGAAACTCTGATGATGAAAAGTTCTGAGTCCATTCATTATTATCTTACAAGAGTTACTTCCATTGTTAATAAAGCAAGGTCTCTTGGTGAAAATCGAACTAACCAAAAGGTTGTTGAAAAAGTTCAGAGAAGCTTGACTCCAAATTTTAGTAGTGTTGTTGTTGCCATTGAAGAGTCGAAGGATTTGTTCACCTTGTCTTTAACTCATCTCAATGGCTTATTGAAAACACACGAGCAGAGGTTGAATAGGGTTGTTGGAAATCAAGTGGAGCAAGCCTTTCAGTCAAAGCTTGAAGGTAGACCAACCTCAAATGGAGGTACACGTTCTAAATCATCAGGGCGTAAGTACAATGGTAGAGGCAGAAATAAAAACTTTCCTGGCAAAGGAAGAAACCAGTTCAACAGAAATCAAAGGCAGCCCAACAAAGGTATTGGCGACAGAGGTAATATTGATAGCCTTCGATGCTTTAACTGCAAAAAAAAGGGTCATATTGAACAAGATTGCTGGTACAAAAATAAATATCCTAACATCCCTAAATGCTCCCTTTGTAACAAGTATGGCCACATAGAAAAAGAGTGCTGGCACAATCCGAAAAATAAAGCAAACTTTCATGAAGAAAAGGCTGATGATGAAAGGGAAAATGAACGAACCTTGTTTGTCTCATGTCTTACTGCAACTACCAAGAATGTTTGGTATTTAGATACCGTTTGCAGTAATCATATGACTAGAGATAGATCTATTTTTGTTGAAATTGATGAATCTGTGAGATCTCAGGTTCGCATGAGAAATGACAGCCAAGTGCAAGTGCAAGGAAAGGGAGTCATCATGATCGATTCCAGAGTTGGTAAGAAACTTGTTCGTGATGTTATGTATGTACCTGGTTTGGCTCAAAACTTGATTAGCCTGGGGCAGCTGATGATGAAAGGACATTATGCTATTTTTTATGATGATAGATGCATGATATATAACAAAGGGAATAAGAAATTATTGTTATCTGTAAAAATGACAGAAAACAAAATGTTCCCTATTGAATTTTCTCAGCTTACTCTTCATGCATTCAAAGCTAATTCAAGTGATGACTCGTGGCTGTGGCACAAAAGGTTTGGGCATTTAAACTTTGGTGGTTTAAGCTTGTTAAACAAGAATTCAATGGTGAATGGACTACCTCCAGTGCATAGAAACGATGAGATATGTGGCGCTTGTGTTTATGGTAAGCAGCACCGAACTCTTTTTCAAATGGGAAAGTCTTGGATAGCAAAAGAGCCCTTAGTCCTTGTACATGCAGACATTTGTGGCCCTATGCGTACAACTTCTATTGGAAGAAGTAAGTATTTTCTGATATTTGTTGACGATTATTCAAGGCTGACATGGGTTTATTTTTTGAAGCTGAAATCTAAAGCACTTCCATTTTTTTCTCAATTCAAAGCATATGTTGAGAAACAAAGCGGGTACCCCATGAAGATCTTGCGCACTGACCGAGGTGGTGAATTCACATCGGAAGAATTGTTTACATTGTCCAGAACTGCAGGAATTCGTAGAGAACTTACAGCAAGTTTCACCCCGCAACAAAATGAGGTCACAGAGCGAAAGAATCGTAGCATTGTTGAAGCTGCAAGATGTTTGTTCAAAGAGAAAAAGCTTCCAAAGAAGTTTTAGGCTGAAGCTGTAGCTACTGCAGTATTTGCTTAACCATTTTCCTACAAAAGCAGTTAAGGGAAGAACTCCATATGAAGCTTGCCATGGAAGGAGGCTAAATGTAAGTCAATTAAAAGTGTTCGGCTCTATTGCTTATGCTCACATTCCATTTGACAAAAGAGGGAAATTAGATGATAAGAGTAGAAAATGCATCCTTATTGGTAACAATGATGAAACAAAGGAATACAAGCTTTATGATCCTAATAAAAATGAGTTGTTTGTAAGCTGTGATGTTGTTTTTAATGAAAATGTCTCATGGAACTGGGAAGGTAGCCCTTCAGATTCCCCTTTACTTGCTGAAGATAAGGAAGAGGGGTGTCATTTGATATGCTGCCAACTGAAGATGAATCTACAGAATCTCATCCAAGAAAGTTTAGAAGTCTTGCTGACAATACCAGACTTGTGACTTTGCATTTGTTGCTTTAGAACCTGGTTCTTCTGAAGATGCATCAAGAAAACCTAAATGGCATGCTGCCACGAGAGAAGAAATGGAAGCAATTGAAAGAAATAACATGGAAGCTGGTTGGTCTACCAGAAAGGAAGCAATCAGCCTCAAGTGGATCTACAAGTCTAAGTTCAATTCAGATGGATCTCTTCAAACGCACAAAGCGCGGTTAGTTGCAAAAGGTATGCTCAGGTTCTTGGTATTGATTTCTTTGAAACATTTTCACTATTAGAACAGTCCTAGCTTTGGCTACTCAAAAGTGTTGGCAGGTTTTTCAATTTGATATTAAGTCAACCTTTCCCAATGGAGAATTGAAAGAAGAGGTGTACGTGGAGCAACCTTGGGGATTTGAAGTTAAAGAAATGGAAGGCAAAGTCTACAAATTGGAAAAAGCACTCTATGGACTCAAACAGGCCCCAAGAGCATGGTATGGAAAAATTGATAGATTTTTATGAGGAACAACTTCAAGAGAAGTGAAATTGAGCCGACGATGTATGTGAAAGCACAAGGTAATAATGACATCCTCATTGTTTGCCTATATGTCGATGACATTATATTTATTGGAAATTCCTTAGGTTTGATTGAAGATTTCAAGAAAAGCATGATGTCCACATTTGAGATGACAGATTTGGGGCTTTTGCACTATTTTCTGGGAATGGAAATTATTCAAGACTCTTGTGGAATTTTCTTGGGTCAAGAAATGTATGCTCGTGACTTGTTGAAGAGGTTTAATATGCTAAATTGCAATCCAGAAAAAACCCCCATGTATTCCAATGAAAAGCTTCTACTAGATGATGAAACTGAAAGGGCAGATGCAAAAGAATTTAGAAGTTTGGTAGGAGGACTGATTTATTTCACTCGTTCCAGGGCTGACATAATGTTTCCAGTCAGTTTATTTCAAAGTTCATGCAAAACCCCAGTAAACATCATTTGGGTGCAGCAAAACAGATTCTCAGATATGTTTGTGGCACTTTAAATATTGGAATCAGATATGAACAGGTCAATAGTTTTAAACTTATGTCCTATACTGACAGTGATTGGGCTGGTTGTGCAGAAGATAGAAAAAGTACTTCTGGTGTTGCTTTGAGCCTTGGGTCAGGAATGATATCTTGGGCAACAAACAAGTCACACTCCATCACTTTATCAAGTTCAGAAGCTGAATATATTGCTGCTACAAAAACAGCTTGTCAAGTTGTGTGGATGAGGCGTATTTTGGCAGATTTGAAAGAGAAGCAAGAAGGCCCTACAGTGATGTTTTGTGATAACAAGTCAACCATTGCAATGACTAAAAATCCCATTTTTCATGGAAGAACCAAGCACATCGAAATCCGTCATAATTTTATTCGAGACCTTGCGACTAAGGAAGAAATCAAGTTAGAGTTTTCCAGCACGGAAGATCAATTGCTGATATATTTACAAAGGCACTTCCTCTGGAAAAAATTCTTCAAGTTGCGAAGTTTATTTGGATGTTGTGATCGTTTGAATTAAGGGAGAGCATGTTAGAAGTTAATTCAAATTTGAAGAAGTTTTTATTATCTCTACACTAGCAGTTCAATCCTGATCCTGTTGATGCTGATTTTTCTCTTTCATCTCCTAGTTATCTAGTGTTCTTTAATTTAAATAAATCCTTATCTTTTAGATAAGGTTGATTAAGTTGTTGGTTTATTTTCTCTATTGCTGCCACATGTCCAGATTAGCAGCTTACTTAAGAGTGTTATGCGGATTGATTTGATATAGAGAAAATAAATTCAGTCAGTAAAAGAATTCTGTTCTCTCCCAGATTGGTTCTCATCTCTTTTCCCCTGTTTTTTGCCCTGTTTTTTCTAGCTATAAAATAGTGAAGTTGGTTTTTGTCCAACAGAAGGATGGGTACTGAAAACAATATCTTCATTTGCATCCGAAAAAACAGATATATACACGCAATGAATTCACAATTCCAGCATGATTTCGTAATAGAAACCCAAATTAAAGATATGAAACAAATGTCCTGAAATTTTGCCCAAGATAATACCAACCTACAGATACATAAACAAATGCACGCATAACAGCGGACATACTTAACTTCAAAACTAACGCACTGAAAAGTGCTAAGTAAAATCGTGGGTCAAGATTCACCAACTCCACCAAATGCAAGTGCCAGACCTCCAAAGGTCATAAATAATTATACATTATATGTCAATGCCCATTAAATCGAAAAGAGAACAATAAAGATACTATAAAAAAATAATAATAATAAAATAAAAAACACTTCAAATATCATCAAGTTCACAGCCAAACCCATGGGCAAAATTAGCAATCTCACTCAAAAATGAGACCAAAAGGGCACATTAAATAGAGGGAACGGCAAACGAAAAAGAGATGAACGGTGAAATCACTTAAAGTATATTAAAGTATTCTATTACAACAAAGAGGAAAGTGAACCCAGCAAGAAAATAAAAAACTGATAAATTATAAAGAAAGGCCATACTTGTAGCTGACATTGTTAGAGAAAAATGCACTTGAAGAAAGGCAAGTAAACCCAGCAAGACGGCCGTTCTATATACCATCATGGTTGCGACGGAGGAAAGTGCCCCCAGAGAGAGAGAGAGTGGAAATCGGCGGTGCAAAGGCATCAAAGCGTCTGAGCACACTCTTGGGACTACTACGCACAAGGCACAGGTGTGAACAGAGCACAGTCAGCGCGGCTTCCAAGAGTTCCGACCGAATCAATAACCCTCATTCTTCGTAATTAATATTTCAGCAGTGGACATGTGCCCTGTTTGTTTATCCACAAAAACCCTTTCTAGTTTTTTCTTCATGAACTCCCTAATTATAGCAAAATTCTTTTTAGAGGCTTTACTCCCTAATAGTTTAAATAAAAATCACATGATCTCCATATAATTTAAAGTGAACACATAATTTTTTTGTGTATTAAATTTATCTACAAAATAATTAAATAATTGTTAGAATTAACTGTGATTTCATCGTAAAGGTATTTTTATAATTTTATTGTTTTAAAATAAAATATCAAAAAGATAATTTAATTATTTTATGTCAAAATAAATAGTTGTCATTCACATGGCATTTTTATGATTTTGCCAACTCTATCACATTTCATCTATTTGCATTTAGTTTGGAACCATAGGAAATCATCTCATATTTGCCCAAATTACAATGTAATTATTATTTTTTAATAAAACCGGTAAGTTCTGAAATGACTATTATTAACACAAATAGTATATTAGTAAACCACTTTGCTTTTTCCTGTTTTTTTGTTTGGCAAATACAGAGATTCTAAAATCAAAGAAAATAATATATGAACCCATGCAATGATGCAATGTTAAAATGAAAATAAGGAGGGGTGTCCTCATTGGCAAAGCAGAAATGTCCTTCAACTGTGCTTGATTTGGAGGCCGTTTATATCCCTTTGCAATTAATTATCCACATAAAAAGCTAGTCAAAAAGCTTTAAAATAACCTAAATCAAAAGCAAATGTGAAAAGTCAAATAAAAAAATTATATCCAAACAAAGGATAGCGTCAAAAGAACCAGGAGATAGGAGAAATTATTTGGTGTTATTGGAGTGTCATGTCATTTTTGTGTCTAGGTGAGTCAAGATGTAGGGCCAATAAATCTATTTAGATTCATACCAAAAAAACTCATTATTTTGTGAAAAATGAAATAAAAATGATCTCTCTCTAATTTTTTTCATGTTTTGATAGTTACGATGGTTTATTGCAAATTGTGAAACTTATGGCCCATTTAGTGTAGTTTTTTTGTCAAGTTTTTTTTAAGTTTATAAGTAAAAAAAGTCAAATTTTTCTTTTTTTTAAATTTTTATGGCTTTACTTTAGCTAATGATAAGTAAAAAAGTAAAAATAAAAAAATAAAAAAGTTAAAAAAATTTAACTTTTTTACTTATAAACTTAAAAAATATTAGACAAAAAATTGGTACCAAACCGGTCTTAAATAAACAATCTTAATTAACAACAATAAAAAAAAAAAAGCCACGTAAGCCTTCGGCAATGTTAGGCCCCACATGATATGGGGCCCACTACGGCTGCAGTGGGAGGAACGTGGCCCATGAAAGAAAGGGTAAGTTATGGCCCACTTCTCTGTTTCGTACTTGTGGTAGTTGGTGATTCGTGATTGCTTGCCCTGGTTTGTTGTTGGGTTAACACACGGCTTTCACACGCTTCAGTTTGCAATATATACGCAAAAAAAAATTTTGTTTTAGTAAAGTAAAAAATTAACGTATCAAATAACTTTAAGTTTTTAAACTTAAAAAAGATAATAAAAAAAACCTTATCAAATGGGCAAGGAAGCTATCTCTCAAACATTCTATCCATTCTCTACAAAAAAAAAAAATCCTCCTTTTAGTGAAGAAAGAGACATTTTTTCTTTAAGTGAGATACAAAAAACAAAACAAAACAAATAAACGTTAGAACTTGAGTGTGCATGAATCGTATACTTGCCAAATTCAAAATTGAATCAACCTACGTTAATTCGGGTTATTTCATGGTTCAATCTTAAGCAGTTTTTATTTAGATTGTTTAGGTCAAGCCTCTTATTTTTATCTAGAGTTCGATTTATTACTTAAAATTTTAAAAAATTTGACTCAATTTTGTATATTCAACTTCTCAAGAAGTAAAAATATAACATACAAAAACAAATCAAAAAAATTTAAGCTCAATAAATAATTATTTTAAAATCATAGATAATACATGTATATAAAATTTTATAACACAAATAAATAGGATCGTAAGTTCGAATTAATTTGGGTCTTGAGTTGGTTCGAGTCTCAAAAATATTAACCTAATAACCAAACTAAATTTATTGATTTTGACATTTTAAAGCCCAAACCAAAACGACCATAAAAATCAAATTGGTTCGGTTCTTTTATTTTTTATTTTTTGTTTTGTACCCCCATTTGGGCTGTAGTAGTCTTGCAAAGAGTCAATGAAAGTGATTTGGGAAAAATTGAAGTTGGTACCAATTTAAGAAGGGTCCACATCCAAATGTTCAATCAACATGGCTTGAAAAGATTAAATTGCTTCTTTGTTTGATGCATTGCCAAGGCATTGTCGTTTAAGCAATTTCCAAATTATACATAATATTTTTTTTACGGTGTAGATTCAAGAAATGTGGCAAGCACCCGTCACCACGCTAGAGGAGAAGTTTTACTTGAATGAACCTTCGTAATTGACTAATGGAATATTTGAGGTTTCTACACACTGTCCTTCAAAAACAATATTGAAAGTTTTTTAAGGAATGCCCAAAAAAAAAAAGGTTAGTCTAATAAAATACATATTTTATTTCTTTAAAAAATTTCCTATCTAATACTGTTTCATTAAGTAGTAATACTATTTAAAAATATTTTATTAAACTAATGCTCTAGACATAGAGTTTAAGAAAAAAAAAAAGAAATTACGTATACATATTTCTTTTTTAGGAATAATCAAACAAAACATTACTTTTTTTATAAATACATATTTATTTTCTTCTAAACTAAAAAAAAATTACTATTACTCTTTTTTTTTATCTTTTTACTTTCCTCCCCAAATTCAAAATCCTGATTTTTGTATTTATTTTTAAGGATAAGGGGCTGCAAGTAGGAATTATGAGCAACTATTAAGAATGAGTGCAAAGAATAATAAAAATAAAAATAATAATTATTTAGGAAACAACTATCAAATGATGTGAATGATTTGTTTGTTATTGTTAAAAAATAATTTTCACTTCTTAATCTTAACAGAGCCTTGGCACCGGATTAAACGCGTTATAGATATACATACATATATATATATATATACACTCATTTCATTGCGGACCCGACTCCATAGCTCATCCGTCTCCATTTCCCCTCCAGAAACTCTTTTGCAGATTTTAGAGAGAGAAACCATACTCGTTCACCTTATCCCTCTCTGCGAGTAAACCAACGAAGAAGAGTAATGAAGGCATGTAATCTTCTCTGTCTCTCGTCATTTTGTTGTCTCCATCTTTTTCTCTCTGTTTCTACTTTCATCTTCTGCTTCTTTAATTTTGTTTCGACATAAATTTAATTGCAGAGAATCAAATTCATGCTCAATCTCTGCATTGCTGTTATGTTCGTCTCATATTTTCTCTCTGGTTTCTCTTCAGCTCTCAAGGTTCTCCTTCTTAATTACTCTCCATTAATAGTTCTTCACAGAAAAATATATATCGAAACCTTTCTATATCTCTCTATATATTGTTTTCAATCAGTTGATTACTGTCTAACAGGAGGGCCAAACATGCGTTGCAGACCGAAATTGCGACGCAGGGCTACATTGCGAGACGTGCCTTGCTAATGGAAATATGCGGCCGCGATGTACTCGAATCCAGCCATTGATTCCAACTTCAAAGGTCTCTCACTTTCCTATACAAGTGGTTATATATACATGTATACATATATGTAGATGTTTATATGCTTAAAATTTTTCATTGCGTTCGATTAGGTGAAGGGACTGCCGTTTAATCGGTATTCGTGGCTAACGACGCACAATGCCTTCGCTCGATTGGGAGAGAGGTCGGATACGGGGTCCGTGATTTTGTCCCCGACGAACCAGCAGGACTCCATTACGGATCAGCTGAATGTAAGTCTCTCTATCTTCGCCGGAAAGTTAGGGTTTCGAGGCCCGGTTGGCGGTGACGGCTATATTTTTGTTCTCTTGCTGTTTTGTCACTGACGATTAATAATTGTTTCCTCTTGACTTTCCGAAAGGCATCTTTACCAATTTGCTATGGGACTAAAATATACTTGGACAGATACGAATGGCTATGTTCTTTTGTGGCTCGGTCTTTATGGGGTAGTGGGTTTGCTCATTGCCATATAAGTTAATTGGTCCAATTAATTCGATATATATGATCTAACCATTTGTTTTACTTCTTGTTTCGGATATACTGCTACATAATAGCCAATTTAATAGTATGAAATAATTCATAAACTGCTGGGCAAACAATGAATTTGAAAGCGGTATTTTCTTGTAGAGAAAGGCAAGTTTGCCAGTTATGTTCATGGTGCTAACTATAAAATCTGTGGTTAGTAGCATCTAAATCCTAAACCAAAAATAAAAGTGTGCTTTAATTCATTGCTCGAACTAGCTGCTTTTTTTTAGGCCAATGCACCATTCTTTGCAACACACTTGCTCATTGAAAACGAAAGATAATGAGTTCTACATGGTGGAGTTGGTGAAACGTTGAAGTTATGTTCCATGCTTTTATGTGCCAAAAAAGAGTTTGGCCTCTGGAGTGGGAAGTGGGAGACTTTAAACATTGGGGTTTTCTTTCCTTCACATTTGGTTTTTATATTTGAACAAACTAACCGACTTCTCTTGACTTTTACAATATGGCCAACATCCTTAATTCATAATAGAAGAAATACCTTTTCGAAGACTTGTGGAGGGCCCCAGGCGGCTGACGCAGTGGGTCACCCTCATAAAAAATCCAACTAAAAAGCACAATAATAAACAAAAGTCTCATGCGTTGCATTTTACAGTGTGAAGCCACGGTTCAGAGCAAGTCACTTAGGATAATGTAAAACCTGCTGACCACGAAAGTCTGCTGTCTGCCTTGCTACTATTGAATAAAAATAACTAAACTAATTAGGTGGATTCCTGTTGGATATTAGAAAATGACTCGCCCAAGTAAAGTATTAGACCTTAGATTTTTCAATGTTATTTTCAGATGTATGACATTGGCATTATTTCGCATTTCACTTTTTAATTTTATTATGTTCTGTTTTGCAATTGTGGTGGCATTGACTGCTCTTACACGATACCATTTTGAATTGATTAATGAATCTCATGCATTATTTATGTTACGACATTTTTTTGATGATTTCAGAATGATCCTCTTGCAGAATGGTGTTAGAGGGTTGATGCTTGATATGTATGACTTCAATAATGACGTCTGGTTATGTCACTCCTTCGGAGGCAACTGCTACAACTACACAGCTTTTGTATGTATTTTAACAGGCTTCTGTTCAGTCTTTATAGCATTCAACATGTGTTTATATAGGCTTAGGAAACACGGACACACCGTTTAGAGTGTTCTATCCGTGTCGAATACATAACGGACACTCATACTTCTCGGACGCGCTGGGACACGTGTTGGACTTGCCAATTTGCATATCCAGTATTTTTGTTCATATTTTTTTTAGTGTACACTTCTCAAACACGTCATAAACACGCATATCCACTAGTTGAATATATTTTGGGACACGGCGAGGTTAAAATGTTGTTATCAAAAGTATAACATGGAGTCAAATTTATAAATTTTAAAACTTTAAAACACCTAAATCCAATTCTTCAAATCCTTAACTTGTTAGTTGTTGTATTATAATTGTAACCTTATTTAGTTGTTTTCATCTTATTTTTTATGATTTATGAATTTTACGCTCATGTACATAACAAATAAAAATATTTTTTTTGCCATGTGGCTGCCGTATCCGTGTCCTCATTTTTTTAAAATGCCGTATCTTGTGTCCATATCCGTATTCGTGCTTCTTAGATATAGACTGTTTCAGGATTTTAGAAAATTATTTGTTTATGTCCCTAATTATAAAGAAGATAAGGCAAGCACCCCTCGCATTTGGTTGTTTTCCAACATGTTTAGTGAATATGTCTAGTTTAATGTTCTTAAGGGGCCATGTAGCAGCCATATTCAACTCTGGCACCAAAACTGCCCTCTGAATATCGGCTCGGTTTTGCAGTTTTTACTATCTATTACCATAACAGAGGATTGAGGAAAGAAGTTTGCAGAAACATCCGAATTTAGATGCCTGAAAATTAAAATTGAGTTCATCTTCTCTCCTTCCAGATGCTTGGAAACTGTATCCATGAGTACTTCATGTAGTTGACTACTCGTATTATGTAGATATTTTGTATGCGACTAATAAATTTAAAATCTAATTCACCAGCAACCTGCCATTAATGTTTTGAAAGAGATTCAAGTGTTTCTGGAAGCAAACCCCTCTGAAATTATCACCATAATGATTGAAGATTATGTTGCATCCCCAAAGGGCCTAACCAAGGTGTTTGATGCTGCTGGCCTAAAGAAATTCTGGTTTCCAGTATCACGAATGCCAAAAAATGGTGAAAATTGGCCAACAATTGATGACATGGTGCGGCAAAATCAGCGGTTAGTAGTTTTTACTTCCAAATCTTCTAAGGAGGCTTCTGAAGGGATTGCATATGAATGGAGATACCTGGTTGAAAACCAATGTGAGTTTGCTTATGTTCCTTCTAAAATTTACACTCAGGGAAAAAATTGAAAACATGAATGAGCCAGAGGCATTTTGTTATGTGGTTTGAAATTGCAGATGGTAATGGTGGGATGAAAGATGGTTCTTGTCCAAACCGTGCAGAATCATCTCCCATGAGCACAAAAACAAGGTCTCTAGTCCTAATGAATTATTTCCCCGACAATCCAGACATAACCCAAGCTTGCAAGCATAATTCAGCTCCATTAGTTAGCATGATGAACACTTGCAATGAAGCAGCTGGTAAACGATGGCCCAATTTCATTGCCGTTGATTTCTACAAGGTATAGTTAGTTTGTAAAATAATTTCAATTTAAGGCATGGTAGATTTAAAACAGTGCTTCCCTCAACTAAATATTGCAGAGAAGCGATGGAGGGGGAGCACCTGAAGCTGTTGATGTCGCCAATGGGCATCTAGTTTGTGGGTGTGAGGGTATTTCCTATTGCAAGGTATGTAACAGCTACCATCATTCATGTTAAGATATTAGATTTTCATCTCGAATATCATGAGTGAAGGAAAAGTTTGGATGTCCTGAAATGAGCACTTTTGGCCTGTGATTTCTTTGTATGACTACATGAATGAAGAGAGACATTGGATGCCATATTGATACCTAAGATGGGTGTTTATCTATTTAATTATTGCATGCAGGAAAATGTGACTTTCGGAACGTGCAACCTTCCTGAGGCTGCTGTTACTCCCTCAGGAGCAGAACAGAGATCCAGCTCTGCTAGTTCAGGTGGCCGACTAGTTCAACTGCGGTGGTTCCTCGGGATGGTTTTGATGGCTATCTCAACATGGAACTTGCAACCTAGATAAGTTTCCACTTCTCTTCCTTAGAGACACATCAGAAAAAGACATACAGCTAATTGAATACCACGCATTTGGAATTATTTTGTAATGGGTGTCATGTGATCACAAGAATAAACAAATTTTATTCGTGCTCTTTGCTTAATTGGATTATTAGGGGCAGGTTCAACTGTGGTGGTTATTGGGAATAGTATTTTTCTAACTGCTTCTTATCAGTTTTCTGTCTAAAGGCAATTAGAAAACCCAAAAAAAAAAAGAAAGGAGAAAAGAAGTATCTTCCTAAAATATGGATAACCCATCTGGACTCATGTGGTTGAAGTAATTAAAAACATTAGATCATAGGCTTTTTTATTTGTGTAATCTGCATGCTTTTCTGTGCTTCTAAAAAGTTATTTTTTCTTGGTCTCTTAAATTGTCTACCTAAGATTCATGGGCCATGAACTTAAGTTGAGGCCTAGAACTGCAACATGTGAGTGGCCCATGCTTAACTTGAGATCAGCCCAAAACATTTTACGGTGACCCTCCGACACAGGATAAGGTAACCTTTTTTTGGGCCACAAGGTGTCCAGCGCCTCCAGGCCTTATGACTTTTTCAAACTTGTTGGCCATTGTCTACACTCTACACAAATCTACTGCATGAATGATGGCTAGACAAGGTCGGGCTCTGAAGAGAGATTGAATATGAGATCTTATGCTTAGTATGAGGAAGAACTAGCCGACAAGTGGGCAACTTACCCGGAAACCTAATTTAGAGTCCAACGCCCTTAAAATCGTATAAATGAATTGGCATAGATTTTATAGTGACTAACCTACATAATAACTAGGTTTAATTGTGCGCAAGGTAGTCCTGACACTCGATTATAAAAAATAAAAATAAAAATTATGTTCAATTCCACGGTCAAATTGTTTGTAAACAAATTGTTTTATAAACCTCTATCTTCCACCACGACATAGATTGTCAAGGGAGATTCCCAAAGAATAAAATAATGTCTAATGTGAACGGGGCCAGGAGGGACCTGATGGGTTTGATCAAGGCCATATTCAGTAGACTTGGAAGTTCGACTTGATCCTCCACTTTAACTTCACACACAGACTAGAATACTCGAGCCTGATTTTATTCAAGTAAGACCAAATAGCATAAGTACTGAACCAGCCCAAACCCATCTAAGCCTTCTGAAGAATGTGAACAGTAAGCAACTCTAATTATGGGCAGTCACCTTGTTAGAGTCCAAAGTTTTTAAAATAAACACAATTAAATTAAGAGTAAAATCATGCAATTAAGATTTGCACGGCTCAAGACATCTTTAATTTCTTCAGTTCAGCACTTCAAGGTTAAATTATACATTAAACCTGCGGCGAGCTCTACTCAAATCCTTCTGATCAAGCGCTCCGACCGAAACAAATTGCTCCCTTAATTACTCACTAATACACGTATTAAGAAAATCAGGTCTCACTGCTTGTAGGCAGGTAGGTGGGAATCCTGCAAAAAGCATGTGTTTTATGGCTAGTGCTATAAACTATACAAACATGATGAAGGCATATTCCAAGCATTATTTTTTAAACCTTTACGTACTTAAATGTATGTACATCTAAAGATAATTAAAATATTTGTATCTGAGTTTGATTGCAAGTTACACACTACAAATGAAAGACAAAGGAGGATGCCAAGTCATGCCCCACTAAACTTGGACAGAACAGCCTCGTATCTATCCCTTGTTTTCATAATAAACAACACTGTATCAACATATAGTTTAACATAAGGTCATTTAGAACTCTAACATAGTCTTTGTATAGGATTTAAACTTGTAGATTAATTTTAGGGCTTTAAAAAATCAAACCCAATACTTACATTTGAATATATGTACGTATATATATATATATATATCTCGAACCGATAGATCTAACTGGACAATCATCTCTCTAAAAAAGTTCAACAATACATAAACGCAAACTCACAACAAGCTTAACAATAATGACAACACTACATGGGTATTGCGTCTTACTAGTTGTAGTGTTTATCGACAGTATTATTGCACATTTTTTTTTTCAATATTACCTATGTGGTTAGCACTATAATGACCTTTTACGGTGGATAGGCTCATAATTTGATCCAATTCTTGCTTGGTCAATTTACTTGTCATGCTTCATCCACCCATAGTCAACCCTCTTCCATTGTGGTTAGGGCTTATAGATTTCGATTGCTTTGTTTGCGCATGCTTTGTGGCACTCATCTTCACTTCAAATAGGGATTTTGAAAATTTTGCTGATAATGGCTGGCTTAGTCAGAAAGCTACTAACAATTACAAGATTTGAATGATCTTATGTAGTTAGGTCATCCACAAGGTTTGACTGCATGGATTACTAAGCACGCAAATTCAACTTAAATCCATAAAAACATCATTGTCGTGTCATAATAGGCCTTCACAGTCAAACAAGAGAAGCTTCTCCATTTAAAAAATTATGTACCTAATAATTTGCCATCTCGCTCGATGGTTTACAAAGGATTCAAAGGATGTTCACCTAATTTGGGGAATCTATCTATCTATCTATCTAAATCTATATATATATTCACCAAATTAGTCATGAACAAACCATTAACAGTGATTTTAGTTGTAATCACTAAATTCGAAAATATCTTTAACTTTAGAAACACCAAGAATAAATTAGATAAAACTAAATCATGTTACACGAAAGCTACGTGTGTATATTTATATGTATATATGTTTGTAGGACAACCTTGACTTTTGTGAGAACTATTTTTTGGGGAATTAATATAATTATCCCTTAGTTAATATGCTACTAAAGAAATACAAAACACAAAAAATTTTATAGACCAACTAACTTTATTTGGTTTCATTACTTATCAAGAAGTAATTGAAAATTTTGCTAAAATCATGTGTAACTTTAGTGTGCATTATTTCATCAAAGCATGGTAGTCACACTAATGTTTGAGATTGGAAGGACAGGAGGAGAGGCTGCATCAACCATGGTGGGTTTCAGCTGTAGCACATAAATACCTCTTCCGGTAAATCAAATTACCTTTTTTTCCACCCGTTGAAATTGAGGAATCAAATGCCAACAAAAACTTTTGTTACTGTCTTTTAGTAGTTTTGGACGATAACATGATGATATACTGTGCTTAATTAATTAAAAATAAATATATATTTTTAATATATTTATATTTATTACTCATACAATTTAATTGATAAAAAAGTATATAATGTATTTATTTTTAATTAATTAAACGTACTATATTATTATGTTAATATAGTATTCTAGATCTACTAAATAATTTCTCTCTTTAGACGGACCAGAACGGCCTGGTGGTGAGATCTCCCACACAAGAAGGGTTTGAATTGGAAAAATTACCGTTTGTTATGGACAACATCAGATTCAGCCTACTGGTGGTCTACACGTGTTTCGTGTAAAGACAACCCACGTGGAAAGTGGATTCAATTATTTGATTAATAGGACCACCGGATTCTTTTGTCATAGGCCGAATCACAAAAGCCAACCAGGCTTGCCTCCTTTACGCCCTCTACAGAATTATTAACAAATATTAAGGATAGAATAAATTCTTCTCCAAAAAAAATAATACAAAGTGAATTTTAAAGGCAGAGAACAAAACTAAACTGATCCACTGCATTGATACGAATGTATGATTATGTACGCGAATCAGGGTTTTTTTACTGCATGATTGCTCTCAAATTTCATTAAGATATTTGATTTTTTGAGTTGAGTTTTATTCATGTTAATTATATTAGGCTATACATAACATTTTACTAAAAAAATATACATATGGGTCGACTCTCAAATCAGTTCAAATTATTCAATTAATTAATCCATTGTCAAATTTTTGCAGAATCGAATTGATCTTGTATTAAAGGCCATTCTAGTTCAATTTGTGAGTTATTCGGTTAGATAGGGCCTTGATTGGTTGGCTAACTTGGCTATATGAGAGTGTTTGAATCACTAACTTATAAGTTATAAGTTATAAGTTATAAACTATTTTTAAAAAATTATCTTTAAAAATAATTTTTTTTAAAAAACATAATTAGACATAAATTTTTTTTTATATTATTCATCTAAATACATTTTAAAAAAATTATAAATATAAAATATAAACTACTAAATAAATTATGTTAAAACACCTTTCCTTACTAAAATTATAAAATTTTTGCTTTCTAAAATGGTTTATATATATATATATATAGATATTGACAGCCTGACAGAGACATAAAACAAGGTGATTTATCCTAAAGATGCTTACCTCCATGACATCAACAAGACATGTTGGGTGCCACGTCAGTAGAGAATGGAAAATTGCCCTAATGGCAGGGCATACAAACTTTCTAGCCAGTAAGGAATGACCTAAGATATCCTCTAGCCAAAGTAAACTTTTTATACTCTTTTTTTATAATTAATTTAAAAACTTTTAACCTTCAGCATTGATTATTCTAATGTATGTAGGCAGTACTTTTCTTAGAAATCCATCTTCACTAACTTTACAAGTAAAGAGTGGATTCCTTTAAGCTTGCAATAGCAGTACTTTATTTAGTGGAAATCTTTAATTCAACCATTGTTGCTGATCTGGTAGCCGGAACAGCTGATCAAGTGGTCATGTGACAACGATAAGTTTTGCAATGCCTGTCACGTGACCATCCGCCCCACGGTTACAGATCATAGTAGTGCAAAGCTGGATGAGAACACAAGAATAGATTTTGATCTATTCTACATTTTTTAATCAGAACTGAATCAATTATTCAATGAAATTAAACTGAACTAACTTAACTTGGTTCGGTTCGGACCATGTCTCAAGTTGGTTTAGGTCTAGGTAAGTCAATTTCACTTTTATTGTATATAATTTAACTTTTTATTTAATAAAATAAAATAATAAGATTGATCTTGCATATTTAATTTTTTTTAAAATAATAAATAATATATAAACATAAATTAACAATAATTAAGTACAAATAATAATGATATAATACATATACAAAATACATATAATTTTTATGAGATACAAAGATTAGGTCTCGATTTGATTCTTGAATCGATTCAAGTTCAATTGTTTCTTAGCTCGGTTTGAATCCAAAAATTATAAAATTGAGAATCGAATTAAATTGTTTGGGTTGACATTTTTTTTATTCAAAATCTAATTGATATTTTGATAGACCCGAATCAAACTAACTCATAGAGATTGAGTTAATTCGGTTCATTTTTACACCCCAACTTGCTATTACAGTGTTTGAGAAGTTAGATTTCAAAGGTCGGGAGAAGTTTATGCATGAGAAATGAAAGAAAAATAAACTTGTGAACTACGAGGACTAATACTTTGCAAGTTCATTATGGTTCAATAAATATATCACCACATTAAAAAAAAAAAAAAAAAGACAACAATTTGCTAATGTTCTGATTTCTATTAATCTTGGAAATTTGTTTAACAAAAATTAAGGGAATTGTGAAACAAGATATCTCTTTTTTTTGTTTTTCTAATGTGAAGCGTAAGCAATCAATTGGATAATGTTTTTTTTTTTTTTGGGAGGGTGTGGGGGAAATATTCTGGAATTCCGTACTCACTCAGCAGAGAAACAGAGGCGGGAGAGGGATAGAGACAGAAACATGTGTTGAAGAGCGACCAGTCAAAGACTCAAAAAAACAAAAGCTCACTGAGGAAACTGTTGGCTTAGCTGGGAACACGTGCGAAGGGGGGCATTCCAGCACGTGCATCGGGGAACCAAGGTATAAGCTGTACCGGCAACCTTGCCTGGTTGACCACAGACAAACAGGGTCGCTTGGGGCGTGGCTCGTGGGGCGCGCTGTCCCAACACCACCCCCTCACACGCTTGCGACCGCCACTAAACGACACCGTCTCCTTCCCTTCCTCCTCCACAAATGACTAATCCCGACTGTTTTCTTTCACCCTCTCTTTTCTCTTTCCAACTCCAAAGGCAAACACGTGATAGTTCTCTCTTAATCCCAATTGTGTGTAGCAGATGAGATCTAGAGCCTTTTTTTTCTTGAAGAAATTACAGACATTTGTAGGACCTACGTATATAACCAAGATCGTCCACTTCTGGGAGGGCCCACCGGTCAATATCCCCAGCCCCAGCCCCACCGGGTGCTGTCAATGTTGGTGTTTATCCATAAGCAAAAAAAATTTCTCTCTCTCGAATAAAGAGGTTGGGAGAGAGAGACAACCTGGCCCCCCGCATATTCCTCTGTTCATCTTTGACCTTTGACCACCCACCAATCCCCACAGTAAAAATCAAGTACGATATAAATCCACCCACCCAACCCCTGTTTGAATCGCTGATGCTACTACTGTTCTTTGTTCAGAGAATATATTTATATTGTTTTCAGTTTTTTATTTTTGTTTTTAATTTTGCATGAATTGATGAACTGGGTTGTCTTTGTTCGTGACCTTGCCTCGAAACTTCATAATCCAACCCCATTCATTCATCCAACTGTCCTTTTCAATGTCTCTGTAAATGATTCAGTAGAAAATTCTCTAGTTTGCACACTTAAAACTTTTGCTCTGTATTTAAAAGTTGACTCTCCAACAGTATCTTTGAGGCCAAAAATGATCCCATCATGTTAAGAACTAAAAAAAAAATATTCTTATCAGTTTCATTTGTATAAATTACTTATTTAAGTAATTTATAATTTGTAATTATTTTTTTGGCTTGTATAATAATAAGTCAAAAGCAAGCCTAAAAGCCAACAATAAATAAAAAATTTGAGTTCTAGGTTAAAAAAACTAGTTAATTAAGTTAATCCAAATGAGCACTACGGAATTATGAAAGTAAAAAAATAATGCGAAACACAATCTACAAAAAAAAAAAAAAAAAAAAAAGGAAGAAAAAAATGTGCCATATTCGACTATTATCTATCAAAGGAGTTCTCTAACCTGTGCTACTTTTGATAAATTTGGAGTTTTATGATAATATGTCACAAAACAAACTTAACTCACAAGCATTTTGTAGCTTCACAACCTATGCTACGGCTGTGATGCACTAATGTTGGGATAAGAAATCTTAACCCATGTGGCAAGAAAAAGTCCTCGAATTTAGATTCTCTCTATGAAGATGTGATTTAAAGGAACTTTATCCATGTCATTATTTTGCTGGAAAGAAGCTTTAACGATGACCATTATGCAATTTAACTAATGACATGACATGACACTTCTTTGTAATTTTTTTCAACCTCTTTTTTAAAGATTTAAGGTTTCTTATTAAAGGTAATTTTGAAAAGGAGCTCACAATACTTTATTCAAAGGAAAAAAGTTCTGAATTTTTTTTTTTTACTTTTTTGGGTTGACATGAATTATTAGATCAAATATTTTCCTCTAATGGTGAGACAATATTGACCCATCACCACTTTGCATTTTCAGCTTTTTATCTCCATAGATGATTTTTGAAGGTCACAAGGCTCACAACTAATTTTTTCATCTTTTCTAGCTTTTTTTTAATTAAATTTTTATTTTTAAGTCATATTTTTGTTATACTAAAATAAAAAATAAAAAAATAACCCGAACTATAAAATTTTGATCCAAACAAAGGACAACCACGAGGACCAGGGTGAATTAAAAAGCAATCAACCTCAAACAGTAAGAAACAACCAGGAAATTAATGTGTTGATGGACACAGGAGTCAGATTTTTAGCGTGAAAGTGGGACCCAACCAGTCAGCACATTACATTTGACCAAAACCTTTCCCGGTCCCAACTCCCAACTATGGTTAAGTAAATGACGCACGTGTGGGGAGATAGTCGTCAGATAAGGGCAGATAGAGAGGCCTACGGCCCTGTTGGTATGTTCCTCTGTTTCAATTCGTATAAGAGAAAGCAAAGCGGACCAAGGTGAAAGAGAATTTGCAGAGAGCTCAGATATAGAATACTAGTCCTTTGTAGAGAGAGAAAAGCTATATATATATATATATATATGTGCACATAGAGAGAGAGATAAAGAGAGAGAGAGAGTTATATAGAGAGAGAAAGTGTGAAAAACATGCCTGGCAGCTTGGAGCCGTTGGACGTGGGGGTTCAGATCCCATACTACTTCAGGTGTCCGATCTCGCTTGAGCTCATGCGCGACCCGGTAACGGTGAGCACCGGCCAGACCTACGACAGAGCCAGTATCGAGTCGTGGGTTGCAACCGGCAACACCACGTGCCCAGTCACCCGCGCGCCGCTCACAGACTTCGCCCTCATCCCCAACCACACCCTTCGGCGGCTCATCCAGGAATGGTGCGTCGCGAACCGGTCGTTCGGGGTCGAACGTATTCCGACACCGAAGCAACCAGCTGATCCGGCCATGGTTCGGACTCTTCTGAGTCAAGCCTCGTCGGAGTCGACTCCGATGCATTCGCGGCTATCGGCGCTGCGAAGGCTTAGAGGACTCGGTCGGGACTCGGACAAGAACCGGTCCGTGATTTCTGCGCACGTCGCACGCGAAGCCCTCCTCTCTATCGTCTTCTCCAATACAGATTCCGACTCGTCAGAGTTGAATCACGAGTCACTCGCGATTCTATCGATGTGTCCGCTTTCCGAATCGGAGTGCGCGTTCGTAGCTTCGGATCCGGAGCGAGTCGGATACCTCGTGTCTCTTCTCTTCCATTCATCGATTGAAGTCCGAGTTAACTCGGCTGCGCTCATCGAGATCGTAGTCGCCGGGACAAGATCGCCGGAACTACGAGCGCAAATCAGCAATGCCGAGGAAATTTACGAAGGAATCATTGGAATCCTCAACTGTCCATTGGCATATCCACGAGCTCTGAAAGTCGGAATCAAAGCCTTGTTCGCTCTGTGTCTGGTGAAGCAACACCGCCACAAGGCTGTGGCGGCCGGAGCCGTGGAGGCGTTGATTGACAGGCTGACGGATTTTGAGAAATGCGACTCCGAGAGAGCGCTGGCCACGGTGGAGCTCCTATGCCGGATTCCGTCGGGGTGCGCGGCGTTCGCTGGACACGCGCTCACCGTGCATCTCCTCGTGAAGATGATATTGAAGATATCAGGTCGGGCGACGGAGTACGCTGCCGGAGCACTCCTGTCGCTGTGCACGGCCTCGGAGCAGTGCCAGCGGGAGGCGGTGGCGGCGGGTGTGTTGACTCAGTTGCTTCTGCTGGTTCAGAGCGATTGTACAGAGAGAGCAAAGCGAAAAGCGCAGATGTTGTTGAAGCTGCTTCGAGATTCGTGGCCGGAGGATTCGATTGCCAACTCTGACGATTTCGCTTGCAGCGACGTCGTCTTCTTTTGATTTGTGGATTCCTCAGTCATCTCTATTTTTGTAATTTCAGTTTTTTTTTTTAAAAAAAGAAAAGAAAATTGAAGAAGTGAAAAATGAGGAACTAGATTGGTGCATAGAGAGAATTGTATTTTTGACTTGGTGTATGTATTTTTGTATGTACGAATTTTTGTTCAAGAAGATTTCTCATAAAAAAAAAAAAACAATTATGCATTTTCTTGTTTTCATGTGTAATTAGATTTTTTTTATTAGTCGCTCCTAAAAAAAAAAAACAAAATAATCAAGGATTATCAAGTTATTGTCAAGCTTATAATTCCTTTATTTCACAATAAAAAAATATTGTACAAACAGAATTTTATATAAAATTTCAAAGACAATGATCTACAATTTTTGTAATGCCATGTGTATTTTGTTTGGTTAATGTTACAATATAATATAAAAATATAATTGTTATATTATTTTATTAAAATTTTCTGATAAAATATGGGACACTGTTACATAACTTTAGGAGGAATGACACCGGTTCAAGCACTTACACCTAATTAATTAGTAGATGATAACAATTTTGGCCTAACAAAATGGCATAAGCGTGACACCGAAACGAAAGCTTGTTTCTCTATCTCTCGTCGTGTAGAATCAATGCCAGTAACTGCGCCGAGTACGGATCTCCTCTAGCTCTGTCGATGCATGTAACCTTTTTCCACTAGGCCACTGTATGGCTGCTATTCTTGTCAAGCTTTGTACCTAATCTTTCTCTGGTGGAGGGAGAGACGTGGAAGAGGGCATCACTTGGAGCATAGTTATGGTAATCGAACAATACATTAAATCGGTGAGATTATTATTTTATAATTTATTGATTCAATTAATGATTTATTTAGTATTATAAATTAAAATATAAAAAGTTAAATAAATCAGTAGTAAGTATTATTTAATTCTATTTTAGTTTATAAATTTAATTCTTGAGAGTTACAAATATATCAAAATTTTAAAATAGGATAATGACTTTTAAAAAAATTAATTGATTCAATTCAGTTCATATATATTTTTGATAAATTAATTGAACCGTATCAATTCATAATTCGGCCCCAATTCAAAACCAGCCAATTTAGTCCAATTCTGATAACTATGATATAAAGGGAGTGGAAAAATTATTCATTACACCATGTGATCCTTATTTCACAATTTACAAATACAATGGTTTGTTTGTTTGTTTGTTTCTTTTATTTATTAATAGTGCGTTAAGGGATGTTTGAGTCATATTACGCGCACTTTAACTAGTTTCTCTCATATTCAGTTAAAAATAGGCCATTTATGTCAAGAGAAATATATCATTTATAACCTGAACTCAAGAGTTGAACTTGAGTTGATCAACATGGAAAGCATATCTACTCGACTAACTAGGATAGCTCTTCTGATTTTTCATATTAGTTAGGTATAGAGATGAGTCTGATGAGTGTATTTAGATCTATTTGATAAGGGAAACTCATTGTATTTATAAAAAATAAAATAAGAATAATGTGGTGCTTGAATAACATAAATTGTTGAACATCTTTTTTGACTTTAGGCTGCCCAAAAATGCTGAAGTGGGGGGCATGGATACGAAAGGTCTGTGGGAATATAATGGCATGTTTAAGCAAACAAGGTAGGGCCTAAAGGACCCAACCCACCCCAAAAATGATAAAAAGAGGTACTACGTGACTGTTGAAAATGGGAGGGAGAGATGGTGGGAGTGTCACATGGCTTATAGACTGAGAAAGGGAACAAATGGAATCTCACATGGGATTTTTGTTTTTGGTATTGGGTGGTGGCCTGGTGGGTTTTCCTTTACTTGATGGGAGCTGATGGCTTTTCTAGTGGTGCCTCCTGCTTACATGCCCCAACTTAAAAAAATTAGTGCACTCTTATAACACTACGTCATCTTGTTTCATTACTTAAACAGTAGTGAATTTTTACTATTAGGTGAGGTTAAATACCTAATTTAATAAGTGGGGGACTCACCTCTATATGAGTGGTGAAATAAAGACACGTGGTGTTCTAAGTGTAATAAATAATTTTTTTTCAATTGGGGCCGTACAAACAAAAAAGGGTATTACTAGTTCATCAATCTAATTTGGTCTTACCGGCAAGGATGACTTAGTGATCGGTTGGTCATTATCTAATCTGTCATCACTCATACAAATACATGACATTTATATGTATATATGTTTTGGGCCAGTTTCTACGTATCTCGACTAATTTTGAAATTTGTATAGTCTCTCTATTCTACACAAATCGAATAATTACTAGGTTAAAGGTCTTGAGACAATTTCAAAAAATTAATTGTACTTAAGAAATTTCAAACTTAAAACAATTGAGGAAATAGACCAACCCTTAACCACTTGACTAACTTCTTAGGGTTATGCATTTATATGATTTGTGTTGTTGATAGCTTTGTACAGCTCGATGGAGCAACCCGTTGAAGAAAAAATCTAAGATGCTCTTCCTGAATTGGTTATATTTTATACTTGGGTTGATTGGGTCTCGGGTTTGGCTTCTTGAGTTTAGCTGTATCCCGATTTGAACTGACCCTGACCCTGACCCCTGAACGCCCCAATAAAATTCCGACTCTTGGTTGGTCACAAATGAAATGAGCGGATGAAAATTCAGTCATTGTTTGAAAGCCGTATGATGGAAGCAATTTGGGCCCAACAATCATTGCGTCTGCCATTCTGAATCTTGACTTGTGAATTTGGGGGATTTTTTTGTTGAATTTCTCTTTCACCAATCACTCTTTCGGACGCCCATATGAATTTTGTTGATTGTCCACGAAGCCATCATCCTTCACGCAATCATCAGTGGGCTTCATTGAATTTTAAAATCATTTTCTTTGCTGTTACAACTTATTACCGGTTGACTGTCATGTGAACCACTTAGACTTGTTGTGAAAGCAACCATATAAAGTTTAGAAGAAAACATTGGCCAAGTTGTTTTTTGTTCTATTTGATACATTTCTCCAAAATTTAAGTTAATTAATTTTCTTAAGAGAATTTGCTCTTTATTCCCTCTGGCTACAAAATTCTCATTCCTCACCAGGATTGAACAAACAATTGTTTTTTTGGTGATCAGTAAAACATTAAAATTGAAGGCTTCGCTTGCTCTAACACTCGTTTAGTAGACAACTAGCATTGATCGTGGCGATGCATGGGGTTTATGTAAGATAAAAATTGAATAATTCAATAATAGAGTTTGAAAAAAAAAATTGCATCTAAAATTACTGAATTAAAATTTATTCCTAAAATCCCTTCATAATTTCAAAAAGATCACTTTCGTAAAATCTCTCCTTGATTTCACCGGAATCCATTCCTAAAATCACTCCATAATTTCTAAAAGATTACATTCCTAAAATCCCTTCCTAATTTCACATGTGTCTCCATGCAGAAACAAAAGAAGCTATTTTTTTCTATAATCAATAAGTTTATTCAAATATATTCCAATAAGATTTGATTATGGTACCTTACTCAAATATATGCACGGAATTTATATTCCATTTTTTTTTATCATTTCTTACTGGAATATATTAGGCAATTTTTGTGTTCTTTTAACTTTTCAACTAAAGAGAGATTTAAGGAATCAAATTTTTACCAAACTTTGTGTGAACTGTTTGTAATCTAATTATGTTGCCTCAATTAGGTTTAAAAAAAATGCAATCTAATTTTAAAATGTTATGAAAAATACAATTTGCAAATCTAATAGCTTTATGTGATCCACTTATAAAATAAAATAAAAAAAAAGAGGTTTTCATTAAAAAAAATTCCATACACTCTTTGAACTTGAAACACCAATCTCATTTAGGGAAATGGCATAAGTGTAATTTATAATTTTACTGTCTTTCTCTTTTTTGGTTATGTGGTCGAGAGTGTATGGCAACTTCACTTCCAGCCAAACAATCCTTCTTTTTCCTACATTTTTGAAGGTGAAAATATTCCTTCAAGACAACAAAGGCTCACAAAATAGGACCAGCACTACAAAGAAAGATGAAGCCATTATTTCTTGGGTTTGGCAACGACAGGGGCAGAATAAGCCCAAGGCAAACCCAACCAAAGAGCAATTGCCTACAAACGCTCCTGCGATCTGAATCGGTGTCCTCCCAAGCCAACCTGCATGCAATGATAGAACCTTAGTATCCTCCCAAGCCAACCCTACAACGACAAAACTTTTTTGGCCAAGTGTTCTTATGAGCCATGAAAAATATAATACAAAGATTTTAATCCAAAAAATGAAAGAAAAACAACAATTAAAAAAGTAAAAAATCTCACCTTGCTTAATCTTTTTTGCCAACGCTTTGGGTCCCAAGTGCTCTTATAAGTCACGAAACATAAAATACAAAGATTTCAATCCAAAACAATTAAAAAAGCAAAAAATCTCACCTTGCTTAACTTTTTTGCCAGTGCTTTGGGTTTCAAGTGTTCTTATAAGCCATGAAACATAAAATACAAAGATTTTAATCCAAAAATGACAGAAAAACAAAAATTTAAAAAGTGAAAAATTTCACCTTGCTTTGGATGTGAAAAGTGAGAGAAAACACAAATATATATATATATATATATATAGAGAGAGAGAGAGAGAGAGAGAGAGAGAGAGAGAGAGAGAGTATAGATTCACAGAGATTTTAGGAATCAAACTCTTATTAGTCAAAGATTTTTTCAATAATTTTGCCGAAAATCAGGTTATTTCATTTAGGTATTTTCTATGTTTTCGTATTAGAATTTCATTCCTTTAATTATTTTCTATGAATAATTTTTTGTTTAATTATTTTTTGGTTTTTGTTTTCATTTATAGGGGAGAGAGAGAGAGAGAGGAGCCTGATTAGTTGGAGAAGTTAAGTATGCCACGTGGCATCGTAATTTTTTAAGATTTTTAAAAAAATTGTAATTGATTTTTGGAGGCTTGAAAAACTTTTACTACATTTGTATATAGTATAGTACTAGTGTTAACCCGTGCGATGCACGGAAGTCACGAATCTTACAATTTAAAATAGAAAGATGTTTTGTGTCATGAAATATTAAGCGTTACAATAAATAAATAGTTAATATTAATGACAGTTCACCTTCTTGTGTTTATGTGTATGCCAAATCAGTCAAGACAATTATTCAAACTCTCCTATTCACATACACTTGATTGCATAACCCTGAACGTTATGGAGAAAGTAGACTTAGGTAAGGGAATTTGGAAATCTAGTGAAATTTGGTTAGAAAATGACATTCTAAGAATGATTAAATTTTAGCCAAATTATATAATTTTGGTGAATTTGCAATTTAGAGTTTTCTTACCATGCCATTTTAGGATATTTTGTGTTAATTTTCAATTTTGTCTAGATTATTTTGGAATGTTTTCTTAAGTTTCTAGTCTCCAAATCTAAGTTTAGTCAGATTTGGTATTTCTTTTATTTCCATAGTAGAATAGATTGTTCTAAGGTTGTACTTATGCACTTTCCATAGCAGAACAGATTGTATGTAATGTTTTTTTTTTCTCGGCTTAAAAGAGGAAATAAGAGAATTTACACCCAACTTCTTTATTACTACTACGGCCACCACCACCACCATCAATAATCATAGTCTTCATGCCCTAAGAAAAACTTTGACTATTTCTCGTTCTGTTATTGAAAGCTCTTCACAATCAACAAAACCCAGACAGCATAACCTAATAAAAAAATAAGTACCATAGTTGAATGCTAGTCACCATAAAATCAAAATCATTTGTTAACTCAAACAGAAAAGGATCAATCAAAATAAAAAGACATATGATTAATTAAAGAATATCAAAACTATCAAAGTTCAAACAACAAAATTACACAGATACATGCGGACTTGAAATATTGCAAAAAAGAAACAAAATACACTTGAGGATAAGAAAGTCCAAGAGAATATGTTCTTCAATGTTCTCTCAAATATTGTCAAAGGAAAAAATGGGAAAGAAAAGGCAAAAAAAAAAAGCCTGTGAGATTAAAGCCAAAAAAATGGAAAAAGAAAACTCAATCATTTGAATTCTTAACAAAGACTTCCAAGAACTGTGTTGGGTTCCAATCATTGAAATTTCAGTTGCTATCTTGTAACAACAACTTAAAAAATAATTCAAGCGAGATCATAAATTGTTCAAAGTTAAAAATTGCACTAATATTTAGTTGAAACTCCAAACCCGAAAAAAAGATTTGGAAAAACAATAGGATTGTCGTCCAGTCCAGCATCAACGGATTTACCCAATAGAGCAGTTAAATAAAGAATCCATTATCAAATCTGCCAATTGGAAAGAAAAAACATAAATTGTAAGTTATTGGCATCATCAACCTTCTAAAATGAAAAAATTCCATGCAACTCAAAACTACTAAGAAAATAAGTGCACATATTTGCCAAAAGGGTTATACACTATGAAACATCATAATCAAACAAATAACTTTTTTACTGTACATAAACCTCTCATACAGACATAACCTTCACAAAAAAAAAAAAAAAAAAAAAAAAAAAATCAAAACTATATCAGTCATAGGTGAGCATGCATAAATGTCTAACGTAGTAAAAGAAAAAAGTTATGAAAACACGGAAAGAATGAGAAGATAAAGAAGAATATAGATGGAGAGCAACCAAAAAAAAAGAAGCAAATTCTTAGCTCAACGTGAAGAAGAAAAAGAACACACACAGATATCTATGGCCTATGGGTTCCTTATTTGTGTTAGGAAAACATTTTAGGAAATGATTTGTTTTAGAGTATTAGAGAATGTTAGGAATGTTAATTGGAGAGAGATTTTTGGGTTTTGAGAGATATTTTAGGCATGGTATTATTTAATGGAATAATAAGAGTAAACTTGTACAGAATCACAAATATATAGTATAGAATTGAATTTCAAATTTTAAATTTAGGTGAGATTCTAAATTTTAAAATTAAAATGAATCATCCATATACACTCCTTTTTGCCATCTTGGTTGGGATCCACATTATGATCAACATTCATTTCCGGTTCACCAACAAAAAAATAATAATAATATATATTCTGTATATTCATATCACTATCAAAGGTCAAGCTTGATGACCACTAAAAAAGCCAAACAATGTCCTCTAAGACTGCGGTCGGCCACCGGAGTATAGAGAGAGAATTTTCAAAATTTTTGTAAGATTTTTCTTTATCAATTAGACAGAAATTTTGGGAATTGATTATGTAACCAATTATTAATGAGAGTAATTTTAGGAATATGGAGAGATCTAAGGAGGGATTTAAGAATCTATTTAATTTTGGATTCCTTTTATAGTATTAAATATTCAAAAATAAGAGAAATTGGAATGGGAGAGGAGGGGGACCAGGTGGTAGGAGAGAGATAGAGAGGGAGTGTGTTTGACAGGTTTGAGATTAGTAGATATGCCACATGGCAATCAAGATTATGATAATTTTCCTAACAATTAAGTTCTTTCATTTATTTTATTTTATTTTTTTTGTGTTTTCTTGTCAAAATTTTATTATTTTAATTATTTTCTACGAATAATTTTTAGTTTAATTATTTGTTTCTTTTCTTTTTTTTGTTTTTGCTTTCCTTATAAGAGAGGGATAGAGGAGCTTAATTGGTTGAAGGAGCTAGGTGTGCCACATGGCTCCCTAGTATTTTAAGTTTTTTGAAAATTTAGAAATGAATTTTTGGAGGCCTGTGAGAGCTTACTACATTTGCATGTAGTATAGTATAGATATATATATATATATATATAAAGAGAGAGAGAGAGAGAGTGAGAGTGCTAACTGCCATTGTTTTCCTCCGCAGCAAGACTACGCCAGTTTGCTCAGCTACTATAGTGAAAGATTGTATATGGTGTGGTCGACTGGTATGTGGTAGGGTTTTGAAGTAGAGAGAGAAAGAGAGAGATTTTGGTTTCTATAGATTAGTTTTTAGGGTTTTTTTTTTGCTTCTCTATTTAGGAAAGGGCGGGAGGGAGGGAGAGCTAGATTTCTCTTTCCTTTAGTGCTTTGTTTTTGGTTTCCATAGATTAGTTTTTTCGTTTTAGATATTTTTTTTGTTTCCTTGTCAATATTTATCATTTAATATTTTTTCCATGATTATTTTTTTGTTTAAGTATTATATTTTTTTTCTTTTGTTTCCTTTGTAAGAGAAAGAGAGAGGAGTGTGATTGGTTAAAAGAGCTCGGTGTGCCACGTGGTGTCTTAATATTTTAGGTTTTATGAGAATTTAGAGTTGAATTTTTGAAGGCTTGAGAGTCTCCCACTACATTTGCATATATATATATAGTATAGATAGATAGACAAGTGAAGGGGCTAATGATGGCAGAGAAGGCCTTGCATCATACCAGTCTTGGGCTAAAACCTTAGCCCTTGAGTTGGATGCCATGTTACGGCAAACCGGTCAGGCATGGACTTAATTTTTTTCATAGATTAAAAGCATTGGTCCTTTTTTGGGCTGGGCTTCGATTCAGTATCGTCGTAGTGACAATGGAGATGTTTCGGGTGGGTATCTATTCTGAGTTCGTTTTACAGCCCACAGTGAGATAAGACTAATTCTTTTTTTTTTTTTTTTGCCTTTGTTGAATATACTACTCAACTTGGATAAGCAAATATATGTATATATATATACTGCTCAACTATTTTGTTTGGTTAAATCTGAATACAAATATCACAAAAACACTTACAGAATGACCGATAGACATTTTTCTTACACATTTTGGTACTTCCAAGTTTAAAAGCAGGTTGCACATAATTAGCAGAAAACAGCTATTTGTTTAGAACATGATTGACCATAAGGGCTACACACTTGTCTATTGATGGAGTACCTAACTTGATAAACTTAAGGAAAATACTATTCTTCCAGAATTATTGTACAGAATTTTGCACCAGAATAATGTGGTAATGACAGTTTTGTAATTAATATGCACCTTGAATTTTTTGATTGTATAACATTACTCTAAACTTAATATAGGAATGATTTTCACTCAAAGGCAATAAACACCTCCACACAGAGAGAGAGAGAGAGAGAGAGAGAGAGAGAGAGAGAGAGAGAATGCAGTTGATATTGGAGGATTACAAAACATGAAAGTACACTGAAATTTCTTAAACTTTATATATCTGAAAAGCTAAAGCTTATACATTGATAAGCACATTATCAAAGCCACAACTTCCTGCTTACAAACAGCTATATATATATATATATGTGAATATAACCAAAACATGCCATGGCAGCCAAAACCATTAAGCTTCCTAATACTATGAGGAAAAAGGCTTGCACATATACCCATTTGCTGATGGCAACCAGATCTTCCCAATGCTGATCTTAGCATTTTTTTTTCTAGTTGTACAGTTGGAAACAATCTTTGTGTTGGACCTCAGGAGAAAGAAAAACTTCGAACTGAGTTTCAGGTATCATCAAGAAGAGACCCACAACATTATCTCTCCTGCTGCTTGCTTGCATATTTCTTCCACTGGAAATGCCTCAGGAAGCTGATCAGAACCTATTCTTGCCTGTTAAATACACAAACACATAGTTTAAAACGTTTATAATAACAAAACACCTTAGTTAGTGTTGAATATGTTTCAATATCCCATACTAATATTTAAAGGTTTTTTTTTTTTTTTTTGAACCTTTCCATGTATATTATTCATTCAAGATATGAAAATCTTTACTGCATAGACAAGTGCCACCTGCGTTAAGATGGCCCAAACAGAAACCCTAGTTCATCCTGAAGAGCCAAATTCGGGGTTTGATCATATGATTCGAACATTAAACACCCAATTCATGCTACCCTAATTTCCATGGCCTCATTTGGGAACTGAATGAAGTAAACTAGGCAAAATGGTAGAGTGATACATGAATCAATAATTTCAAAAACCAAATCAGATTCATCCAACAAACAGTAGTGAAATATTAAGTAAATGAAAATTAGCAAAGACTTACATGGGCTTGAATCATGTACATGGTCCGACTTTGATCGGACGAAATATGAGCAGACACCACATCTAATTTATGCTTCTCCAACACATAGCATATAGCGGTGAAGAGCCCGGGCTTCTTCATTGAGCAAACATTAATCTGCGCTTGGTCTCCGCATAAATTCAGGATGACATTTGGAGAAGTCCACGTTTGAAACATAGGAGGAAATCGAGAGACGGGTAGCACTGCATTGGAAGAGTTTGTAGGAGTAAAATTTGCTAAGTTATTCGAAGAAACCTGATCGGCCATGAATGCCTCCCTCGAGTCCACCATGGCTAGCTTCTGTGGGGTACTACTGATTATGGATGGATCATAGTTATTATTAATAGCTGTGCTAGTCATTCCGTGGAGCCTCTCCAGCTTTTGTTTTTGAAGCTTTTGGAGATCTTGTTGTAGGGATTTAATGTAGTTTACTGCTTCATCCACAATTGTGGACTTGTCCGCCTGTGCAGAAATTCAATGCAATGAGAAGGAAAATTTGAAACAACATTAATTCTTTTAAGTGATAAATACACCACATGGAATTTAATACATTAATTAGGAACTTCAGCCAGACTAGCATTGCAATAATATTGTTTTAGGTACATAAGATGAATTCATCAGTAAGCCATCTGCCTACATAAGCTTAAAGTGAAGCGAAAAGTATATATATATATATATATGCATGTTTGTATATATATGGGAGGAAAGGGAAAAGGAACTTTAGAAGCTATAACTTAAGTAATAGGTATGTGTATGATTTGCAGATGATCTTAATGGTAATGAATTCTTGATTTTTTTTTTTTTGGAATCAAATGTACTCTCATAAGTTGAATGAAAAGATCCCCTCATACATACTCAATTTAGAAGGGCCAAACACAACTTTTAATAGAAAGAAATTTCTACTCTTCAGTCTTTCTCATTAATTGTCCATGAAAGAAACAAACTGAGAAGCTTACTAGATGGATTGTCTATCAAAATCAACTGAGAGAGAGAGAGAGGTTATATATTCTCCAACATAAAGGAGGGAAAACGAAAGTTGCCAGGGTAAAGCATGAACAAGTTATTACTTACCACATCATATGTATATATATATTTCAACCTAGCTCTGTCTTGAAGAAGGTATGAATTACCTTTGGAGGGAGTTGAGGGAGCAAAGCATGAAGATTAGAAAACATGTTCCTCATCTTCTTCCTCCTCTCTCTCTCTGTCCATATATGTATCTCATGATCTGACTCGCCGCCACCTTTTCCTTCATTCACCTCACCACTCCCCTTTCCATTCTTGCTAACCCCACTTCGTTTCTTCCCAGCTGGCGGCGCCACCGCTTCCTTCCCCGTCGGTGTCTGGGTATTAGAGCCCGAATCCGGCGGCTTCCCACCGGATTTTTCCTCGCTGCCTCCCGAATTATCCGAATTAGTAAAAGCCCATGATTGGGTCTCCCACAAGAAGCTCTCACGTCCACCCACTTCAGACATGGCTAGTGAGAGAAAGAGAGAGAGATACGGAGAGAGAAAGAAGAAGAGAGAGTCTTATAAGGGAAGGGAAGCGAGGGAGAGGGATGGTGAGGAGGCTTTTAAAAAAGGGTGGCAAAGGGCTTGGTGTGCAAGAGAGATGATTCGCTTTGGCTTAGGAGAAGAGCCCAAAATACAATCATAAGCCAAAATGCCGTTACTGGCTTCAAAACAAAAAACGGGTAAGCTAAAGCGCGTGGTACAAAATTTTCTCTCACCAAGCTTGGGTCCCACTGTGATGATGATGGCCCACCTGGCCAAAGCCATCAAAATTCACCATGAAATTGCCAACTCTCTCTCAGTTGCAAAGAAGAGCTAACAACACCCCTATGTCATTGCCAGGGTTGGTTAGGGTTGCCACTTGGCAGAAGCCAATTCGTCAGTTACGTTTAAGCATGCCCACTCTGAAGCAGCTAAGATTTCTTGGTTTTTTTAATTATTTTAAATATGAACTTAAGAGTGCTTTTTGTAATTAAATATGTTCTTATCTTGTGACTTAACTGTCCAATTATTAGAAAATACGAGCGTTACATATAAATGTAATGATTCACTGTCACAGATGTCTTTGTCGCCATGCTTTGGATAAATGCATCTACTTTACATATTAATGACAGCATTGGCAGCAAGGAAAATGCTAATCTCTCAAATAATTTGTAAAGAAAATTCCAAGAAAATTGGTTTGATTTTAAAAATCTATACAAATAGAATATTAATACAGAATTTTTATACACCCTGATATGTGAGAGCTTTTTTTTCAAAACAAAAACACTTTTTATAATGACTTTTAATATAACTAGTTATTTCTATTCTATCTAATTGTTATTATTTGAGGTTGTTGCTAGGATTCATGAGATAGAAAATTCTGGGTTTTTGCCTGAATACTTGGTTCAGTTTTGGTTTGTGGGTTTTAGAAAAACAGTCGGATGACAACCATATATTTTTAAAAAAAAGTTAGATAAATAGTTAAAGATGTTAATTCATAAATTTCCCAACTCAGCAAGAAAAAAACTTATGGTTCTTGTTCAAAGTGCTGAGCTATTCCATTTAACTTTTCTACCACATGAAATTTAGAATCAAGTTTATTTAAGCTTAATTAGCAAAAAAATTTATATTTTGTTTAAAGCAATGGTAGTGCCCAAGTTGTCTATCTGTAGTTAAGGATTTTGTTTTTTCTTTCTTTCGTTTTTTCCCTTTTTTTTTCTCTTGTCTATAGACCTAATAAGATGACTCAATTGTTATTAATTTAAAGCCAGAGTAAAAAAAGAAAAATCAAGTGTCTGTCACGTGACATGCACGCGGCTGGGATAAAACATTTCTTGGTAAAGAAAAGGAAGGGGGTCGTCATGAACTTATATAGTAGCACAAGGCAGGAAATTGCCGTTATTTATCAAATAAGAATCTGGTTCTGAAACTGCGGCTGGTCGGTCCCTTCCTATAATTTTCCACCTCTCTCTTTCTCTCTCTCTCTCTCATACATTATCCTTTTTTTTGGGTGGTATTATGAATAGTTTTTAGATTTCCTAAAAGAGGGGTATTTCTTCTTTTTTGGCCATGTCATGATAATTAAAATTTTCGAAAACTTAATATTGCATTGATAATTTAGTAGAGTTAAGTCCCAGTATAAGGTGTGGTTTATGATGTAGCAGTTTTGCTTTTTGTCTTTTGGGTTGCTATGGTTTGTTCACCTAGCTATGTTACCTTTAGGTTTCGGAATATATTAGTTAATTTCTTTATATATTGGTTTTATCTTTTTCATTCCTTATTCAGCACTCCTTTTAGATTTATATATTATTATATATAGACTCTCTCTGTATAGTATAGAGATTTTGTTTCCTTCTCTCTCTTCTTCTCTCAGATTTATATATTATTATATATAGACTCTCTCTGTATAGTATAGAGATTTTATTTCCTTCTCTCTTATTCTCTCATACGATATTATAACATAGTATTAGAATTATTCTAACAATGTCAAGTAGCTCAGTTGCGAGAATCAAGTGAGCTTTCGGTTCAAGTCTCTCAAACAAGTATAAAAAGGTGATATCTTTACCTTAACTTCTGCCGATCGCTAGCAAAACTACCCATGGTTAATGCATATGAGCTAGTTTTAACTGCATTAATTCTGTGATCATGATATGCATGGTGGAGTATGAAAATTCATGTGATCGATGGACTGCTCTTTGGAAATTAAGACAATATTCAATACGAAAAGAGCTAGAGCCAAAAAAATTACTTAACGTGACCTGAAGATTTTGATAACGCCTAAAAATTTTAACCCATATATACCTTTTTTACAAGGTAAAACGTTGCGAACTTGCGAGTAGAAGGCCGTCAAACTGAGAGAGAAAAATTAAAAGAAAAAAAAGGAGGAATGATGATATGTGGGATTCCAGAATGGAGGCGTTATTTGGCTTTTTGTATTCAATTGAAATCATTGAAAGAGCAGTTGTCTTGACGAGACGTCTCTTAGTTTCGTCTTGTCGTTTGTAGAATTTGGAGGGAAAAGGGTTATTGTGAGGTCGATCTCACGTATATGTATATGTATGCATATGTATATAGTCAGTTCTTTATTTTTAGGTTTAACCCTGCACGGAAATGCACATTCCTATCTGCATTTTCAGTAGTTCTTTGGAGGAGCCTTCTCCTACCAAAGAGAAACTTGTGTAATGTTTTTGGATAAACTATTTTATCAAGGGTAATACTATATAAATAAAAAATTTATACAAAACAATATCTTAATAAGAATCTTTCACTTTCATCAAAACACTTATCATAATGATTTTAAATTATAAAATTATTACAATCACATCAATTTGTATAGTAATTTTTTTGTAAGAATAACATTTTTTTTAATCAATTTGGAGGATCAGGGAACCTAAAAAAGTCACGTGATCTTATAAGAGTACCTATAAGAGTACCGATAAGTTCTTTGTGTTTGCATATCTCACATCGAACCCTTTTTATTGTCTTTGTGTTGTGTTTAGAATTTAAATTTATTAAGAAAAAAAATAAATAAAATAAAAAAGTGAGTGTAAAGAGAATAACTTGTTTAGAGAAGTAGAGAGTTCCATGAGCTTCACCTCAGGGTAGAATTCCTCAATTTGAACCTTCTCCGTGGGTTATGAGTTACGTTGGCATTGTGGTGGTGATGAGGTGAGGCTGGCATTTCTCGTAATCATTACCTTCCACTGTCCATACGCGGTTTCTTTGTTGGCCCAGCCCCAAAGTGGGACCAAGTAGCCATTCGCACCTCTTCACTTCACTACGTGGCATGCATGCAGACTGTGGGCCCACAATTTAAACCCCCCCCGCCTGTCCCAACTACTTCAATTTGGCCGAAACAAAAAATGGTCCGACTCTCACCTGTCTGAAACCAAAATAATAGAAAAAGAAAGTCTATGTAGCTTAATGACACCCGTTTCAGCTGAGCCATTGTTACATCATATCATTTCTGATGAAAATTTTAATATAATTTTTTTTTAAAAAGAATTGCATTTTCTTTAAATAAAGATAAATAAAACACTTTAGCATGCAAGGACGGATGGACAGTATGGGCTATAGGTATGTGCAACAATCCACTAACAGATGCCAAAATACCATAAACAATGCAATGGAACCAAACAGATGCATTTCTAGATCTCTAATAGGGAAATGCAGCAGCCAATGTACAATTTTTTCCTGTGCAAAAGAAATGTTCTTAACCAAATAAAGCCTGAGTAATAATTTGTCCTCTCACCTCTAAGCGCAAATTCCACAAACACATATATACAGACACAACATATATATATATATACACCAATGCGCATGCGCACACATAAATAAGCTACTGAATTTGTGAGCATTAGTATCACAGACTACATTCCTATGAAATCTCAATAATGTCAATGATATTATTTCACTGGTCATATATAATGTAATTAAAAATCATTTAAATTATCCATTTCCGGGTATACACAATCTTTTACCATTGCTGTGGTCTTCTATTATGACTTACAACCCTTTCCACCTTTATGAACCCATGCAATTCATGGAGCCAGTAACAACTGGTTTTAAGATCAAGGAATGGGATACACTATTATACTTCCAACCAGAGCAATGGGTTTAATGATCCATTGGCAAGAAAATAAAAAAGTTTTTCAGGGTCCAAGAATAATGGGTTTTCCCTCTCAAGTACCCAAGGCAGTCATTTTGCAAATGGGGCAAATGTTCTTGTTTGTCAGCCACTGTTTGATGCAGTTGGTGTGGAAGTCATGGCCGCAATCCAACATCCCAATATCATCGCCGGTAACATAATCCTCCTGCCACAATACAGGTTCAAGGATAACACAGTTCTAGCTTACGAATTACCTCAATAAGCATCGATATATAGCATCCCCCCGGGAAAAAAAATGAGAACTGTTTTCGTTTATTTCTTAAATAATTGTCCGCTTCCAACAGATACAGATTATACGGCTTTTACCTGACATATGCAGCACGGCTCCAAGTTTGATGGGGATCCTTCTGTGATGGTATGAAACTTCCGCTGTTGCATAGATGCCACAATGGTTTCCACACTCAATCCAGTGCTCACATCTCCTATGCGCTCTTCCAACGCCAATAATTCCTGATATTCCAATCATGGTGTCAGGGAACAACTTTCCATCAAAATCTGATGCCAGGAAAAAATTATACAACGAAAAATCCCTTTCTTACCTCGTAAGACATGTTATCAACATCAAGTCGCATATCTCTATGCCTGTCATGCAACTCAGCAACCCCATTCATAAATGGATCAAAAAGCATATAATCCTGACACATGATCACATGCAGGCCAAAATGTCAGAAATGAAGAACGTCGCAAGGCATTTTTCGTGATCAATAGATCATTTCATTAGCCAAACCAGTTGTCCAAACCAGAGAATGTTCAATTTGCACTTCCTTAAAGATAAAAGAGTTTTTGAGATCACATAAAGGTACAAGTATCTGTGTACATATTGCTATTATCTATCACCTAACCTAGAAGATAGAAATGACCTTCCATATGTCAGATATTTTTTTAAATCAAGGCACTGCTATAATGTACATATTTCCAAGAAGAAAAGTGTCCATTGCAACAAACAGAGCCTTAGTAAATTATTGTGAAAGCTGCTTATAATCTGGCAGATGAATAAAAATAAAAATAAAAATCAAGTAGATAACATAAAGAAGTAACACCAAGAAATTTAGAAGTATAAAAAGCTATGTTTAAGCTGCTCATTGTGGCAGTTAAAAAAGAGATTCAAGAGAAAATGAAATGTCTATAAATCAACCAAAGCCAGCCATACTCTTGTGGCAGTTGAGAAGACAAAATCATTTCAGAATTCAGACACTAAATTTACAGTGGAACCTATAAGAAATATTGAATTAATCAGGTATGAGTCCAATCGAACCTCAGAGCGTAAGTTCTCGCCCCTACGCATAGCGTTCAAGACTTGACGAATCTGTTACATAGAAGGACAAAAGTTGTTAGTTCAGAGTTGCAACTTTTCCTATCAGTAACTAGTCAATTTGGATAGAATATATGTTTTTTTACTAGCAAGGTAGAAATTATAATTAAACTGTGACACAAATTATGCAATTAAAAATGTGCAACAAGAATTCAGATGATGACAACCACATATAAACATATCCGCACAACTTCATAATTCTGAATTATCAAAAAGGAGATTGCTAATGGCTGTACCACCCCCCAACACCCACCCCCCCCCAAAAAAAAAAAAAAAAAAAAAACCACACACACACACACAAAACAAAATAAACCAGTGTGGGGCCCACCCGTGAGAGAGGGAGGGCTGTTGATACAGCCTTTGACGATTTGGACTTGGCAATCTTCTAGGATTAATTGGATTCCACGAAACGCTTGTGTCTTATTTACAATCAAATTCAACACATAATAAATAGCCCTCCCATGCATAGATAACTCTTTTGAAGCAGTGGTTCAATGAATCCACTTCTAAAAAAAGAGGAGATATCTAGCAACATCACACCACCTAAATAGATATTCCATGAATTCTATTTATAGACACCAACATGTTCTTTTTTTCTAACAAACTATTGCAGTCACAATTTTTTACTCGAGTTTTTATTAATTTCTTTCATTATTCATCCAAATTATACTGAATTTCCAAATTATTTGTCAGACTTTTCCAAATCAATTTAAATGCAGGAACATTTGCAATTCACCATATTCTCCAAAAAAAAAAAATGAAAAAACACAGCTACATATTTTAGGCCTAAATTTACGATATCTTATGGTAACAGCTCATAACTAGATATATCTATTTTGGGCTAAACAATAGAACCAAAATATACTTTTATTCACTGCCTATGGCGATAAAAGCCAAAACAATACTGGAATTGTGCACTTAGTAACCATTGAGGAGTTGTGTACAAACACCTCATACAGCTAATTACATTCTTGGTGCCTCACCCGTTTGAAGCGTTCTTACGTCATCAGACCTGACTAAAGAGTGATACCTCAGTACCACATCCATTAGCACTCCACATCAACCCTGTTATGGAGTGCACTTCTACACTTCAATATTTGATCTTTATGTGGATCTTAATCACAGTAGTAGGAAATCAATCCTAGATTTTGAAGCAATTAATACATGGTTAATTCCCTCAGATTGGCCAGTCATACCAGTGAATCAGCTAACTGTCCAGTCAGGGAACCTGACCAATAATTAACAGAATAGGAAATAGAAGCAGACCTTCAAGAGAAGAGAAACCAAATAAAACCAATAATAGGAAAAGCAAGAGTAGAAGCAATCTGAAATCAAATAGGAACCTTATTTGGATGTTCGTTGAGAAAATTTGGGAAGTCTAATAATACAAAACACCAAAAAAGTTGTATCATGGTAAACCAAACTATCAATTTTAAGAAATAAATTACGTCTTAAAAATTATGTATGATTGTTGAAGAGAAGGTTTCAAGAGCATAGAAAAATTGATCATTCCATGGGATTCCTTGCAGTTTTCAAGAAATTACCCACAGATTTATTATAATATCTTCAAATTCAAAAGGCCAAACGATTTCGTCCAATATTCTGTTAAAGCTTCACCCAGCTTCTAAAATGAGTTACATGAGAAGTTTGTTTCTCACCTAAAAATAAGTTTCCCAGCACCAATATGCTTTAACCATAACCAACAACTAAACTTGGTATTATAAAACTATGCCTTTAGGTTTGTGGATGGGAAATCAAACCATTAACTTTCAACATAGCATTGTCACTAACTATCAAACCAAGTGGAACTAATAACTGAGACTCTTTCAGTCACACCCATGGTAGCTTACCATTTGAAAACTCATGGTTTTGATTTTAAACAAACCAAGTGGTCCAATAGATTACAGAAATTAGGATAGAAAATTAAAGAATAAAAAAATGATAATTTTTTTTGTAAGAGGAATAATATTAGTGTTAATATCTGAGGAAGATTAAGTGATTTTAACTTTTAGAGTTTAACTTCTAAATGAGGGCAGGCCTTGGCGCAATAGTAAGGTCGGTCCATTGCCACCTGGGCATCAGGGGTTCCAAACACGAAAACAAAGTTTCCACGCGTGAGGGTAAGGTTGCGTGCAACTGTCTATTGACCTTCACAGACCCATAGTGGTAGAAGTCTCATGCTCTAGGCTGCCCTTTTTTTAGTTTAATTTAGAAATATTAACTTCAATGAGAGATAGGAACATATACTAACACAAAAAAAAAATTTAATCCAGAATTTAAAATTTTGTTAAAAACAGAAAAGATATAAGAAAACAGTGGCAGCAACAGCCATTACAGTGTAAATATAGGTTGTTACGGCCGTTATGAACTGTTACAGCACACAATGATCATGCAACGGCTATGAAATTTTTGTATCCAATAAACAGTGCCGTACATTAATGGACCCAAAAATCCCATGATGTAATGGCCATTTTCTAAAAACCATGGTCACATCCCTTCAACCAAACTAGATAAGCCAAATCAGCATGCAAGTTGGTTGACCCATGAATGGACATCAAAACAGGTCATTGGCCACTCCTACTATGATGACCAAGTAACTCAACATGGAAATTATCAAAACCAAAAAGAAACAATGAAAAACCAACCTCTACCAACAAGATGTGAGATTGATCCCATCTATGCCTAAATTAGGGCAATATATATATCCTTACACTTGTATTTCCAATCAAAAGCTACAATGGCACATGCCTCTGTTCACCAATACAACCAGAAAATATTTAGAAAAGATATTCAATGAGGATTCTCCAATACTTCCACACCACAATGCAGGCAGATAGGTTGAGATGATCTTGGCAAGTTAAAAACTATTTTGAATCACAGTTCACTCATTTAAAAATTGTTATCAACTAAGCAATTTGTCATCCTTACTATTAATCGTTCTACTTGGTTGAATCATTTGATGTCAACCATTCTTCTTTCTCATGTTCTGAGATAATTTGCTCTTCTAAATAAGCCCTCCCTCCCCACTTCCCTCCTCTCCCCTCTCCCCCACCCCACCCCACCCAACAAAAGTTCAAACACACGTATGGTGGATGGTAGCCCACAAGAAGGGTAACACCAAAGACATGATTCACCCAATGTTTATTTTATTATGCACATCATACATAAGAAGAATCATTAGTTTGTTCATCCATTTATGAAGAAACGAGATATATTCGTCAATGGTGATAATTTGTTACTTCTTTTTTTTTAATACAATATTATAGAGCCAACTTTGCGTAATCGTCGAAGTTCTGGTTTGTATCTAATCTATCCCTCCTAGCATCTTGCACCAACAGGACCAACACTAGGTCATAACCTTTGTAGTTTTAAAAATGTAGAACCAAAAATTTCTCTTGGCAAGCATTAACTAGCTTGCTCCAAATAATATCTACCCAAGTAAGCTCTGCTCCTTAGGTGCCAAGTATTTTTAGGTAAGTTTCACCCGCCAAGCAAAATCAAAGAAAACACTGATGAAGCCCAAGAATGGAATCCACTGAAAGCCTACCAACAGCAAATCAGAAGAGAAGTTCCTAGAGCAAACAAAGTGACCAATTTATTTGTTTATGTTATTCTTAATTTTCAGGGAGTATTGAAGTCTAATTTTATGATTTAAAGGACTGCTTTACTGTTTTATGGTAGAGGCGGGATTCTTGGATCTATTTTGAAGTATTAGTGGAGGTGTTTTTGTATCTTTTGATCATGGTTTTAATGTGGAGGGTGACGAATTTAGGAGTTTAGGGTAGTTTTTTTCGACAGCTGTTTATAGAGATTTCTGGGAGGAGAAACAGCCATTTGAGGCTCATCTTCGTCCCTTTGCTATTCTTGCTTGATTTGGTGAATTATTCTACTTATATTCTCAATTCTCTGTTCTACTGTTGCTGTTTTCTACCTCTCTTGTGCTTCTTCTGCATCAAAAGCTCTCTTATGCCTCCAGCGAGGCTTAAATTGTCAGCTCTTCAAAGTACTTTGACTTAATATCATCCTTACTGATTGGAAGACCACTAACGGATTTATTTCTCAACACTACTCCCTCACTCCCTCAACACCCTGTGCCCCCCCCCCCCCCCCCCCCCCCCCCCCAAAAAAAAACAACCTGAGGCTCTGCTGAAAAGGTTATTTACCAAAAAAAAGTCTTGGACAATTCGTGTAAGGAATGCGCAATGACAAGCTAAGGAATTTCACTTGTGGTGGGGATGGCTAGGGGATACCATTATTCTTATGAGGGTTTTGAAGCAATGGATTTGTCAAGAGAGATGGTCCTTTTTAAGTGCCTAGAAGGTGTAGCTGAGTAGTAGTCACCTTTGAGAAAGAAGAGCAATATCTGAAGAAGATTTCTTTACCTGCTCTTGGCAATATTTATTCTAAACATCCAAGTCATCAGATTGGAGTTTTCAATTTCATTTTCATCAAACCACTGATAGTTTTCAAGATGATTGCATAGCTCTCATGAAAAACCATCTAACTTTCCTTCAACAACAAATTGTGGATATCAAAGATAATCATCCATTAATTTCCAATTCATGGTATATACCAACATGTTATTGCCAAAGGGATGAAGGGAATTGCAAATTAATGATGACGACGTAAATCACAATGATGTTGGAAATTGACCGTTTTGTTCAAGATGTTTGAGTTAAACTGCAGTATTAATGACATGACCTTGACCCACATCAAAATGCTGCAATCAGAAAGGTGATAACTATGATTATTTGGAACTCCACTGTTCAATTTCTAGGTACAAAGTTAGCACATCAAAGTAATATAAATTAAATAAATTAAGTACAGAAGAAGTAAGCCGGACATCAGGGAAAAATAAAAAAGCAAAGAACTTAGAACACAAACCTCAGATACCAGCCTGTGTCGCCCCTCAATATCAGCAGCAAAAGCACGCCAACCATTCAAATCATCACCAGGTACCTCCATCAACAATGCCGACCTTGGATATGGTGGATGATGACCTTGGCTATTAGCTCCAGATGACATCATTGTTTCCTCTGAAGAAGAAGAAGGGCTTGAACGCAATGGGGGAAAGTGACCTCTCTGACCTCTAGACTCGGAGTCAACAGATGGAAACAGAGTCCAAGGAGCAAATTCAGATATTCTTTGCTGATTTTGTGTTGGGGGATTGTGATGTGGTGTCCACGCAGTGGGAAAAGGTCGTATAGCAGAACTGGGGCTAATACGGGAACTAGATGGCACACTGGCAGAAGAACTGGCATTTCCATTAGGTAAATTCCAGTTATTTGGATCTTGAACCAAATTACTCATCTCAGTTGCAGGAACAAACATGGGATGCTCCATGCTATTTCTGGGGGTGCTTCTAAAATTTGCTTCATCTCGCAATGATGCACCTCTGTCGCCTGAAAGCATTAGAGAATTTGAAGAACCAGCTCTTGAATTAAGAGTCCCATTCCAGGGGAAAGGTAGCATATTCCTTGACAAATCAGGAATATGCATTGAACGAGACTGGTTTGGGGGATTATTTGAACTGGGTGCTACTGAAGTTGGTGGTCTCAAGTCCAAAGAATCAGTAAAAGAGAGAGGCCTAGATGACTGGTGAGGGGAGCACACATCAGAATGCCTCATTGCACTCCCTGTTGGTGGTAAATTAAACCTAACAGATTCGTGATGACCGGCATTCCCTCTCACACCAAAATTTCTTGAGGAGCTTTCTGCAATTTCTGTCACATTTACAGGAGGAAAGACATCAGAAGCTACTCCACGCACACCAATGCCACTTCTTGGATTTAGTTGTTCAGAAGGACTATGATTAGGAGAAGTCACTGGTGGTGATGATATACTTAAGCTGCCAGAAGCACTGTAACGAGCAAAAGCACCATGTCGTGGAAAGCTTTCAGCTTGTTGAAAGCAGTTTGAACTCCCACCTGGAGAAGACTCTCCAGAAGTACCTTCAAGAGCCTTTCTCTTGCAAGATGAACCCCAATTGCCCAAAGAAGAACCTGACTCACCCTCATTGTCCACCAAATAACCAGTATTACCAGAAGAAGTCCCATCGTTATCAGAAGAAGCATTATCCCTTACAATTTGTTCTGTTTCTGGTCCACGTAACTTGTAAAGATTATGGCACACACCTGGTCCCATAGCCTGCCCAGCATTCCCACTCCTGCCCGTGTGCCCAGCATTTACATTTACACTCAGAGGAACATGACTAGAACTGGAACTCTGCATAGTTAAAGGTCTGCCAATAACCTGACGGCCACCAACACCATTGCTAACACTCTCGCGAATAAGGCTATTAGATGGTTCAAATGGCCTTTCTTCTAGTCTTGCATCAGACACAGGATGAGCAACAAACAAAGAATGACTATTTTCTATTTTTAGACCATCACCAACGCCTTGGCTTTGTAGATTTCCACTAGAGCTAGATTCACCCAAGTCCCAGCCACTAAAATCCCGAGCATTATGACTAACAGCATCAGTGCAAGAATAGTTCTCTTCAGCAGAAGAAAGCATGTAATTTGACAACCGGCTTTCTACTGGATTTAGCATGCTATTCCAAGCAGTTGACTGATTCATGTCAGTGTTATCAGAAACAGATCCCTGGTTAAGATCAACAGTTTCAGTAAAGGAATTGCCAGCACTCCTTTTCCCTTGCATTGGGGCTAATGTAGACCCCCAACAATATGTGAATGTTGCAGAACAATATTTTAACACTTGATCACAAAGAACAGTGCTCAGGCAGACCTGAATTCACAAATCTGCAAAAAGGAAACATACTAGCTCAACCTGTTAGCCCATATGATTAGAACCAAAAACTGAAAATTGGACTCGCAATCTATACAGGCTGTACAGCTCTGTGCTTCTTCAACTCCATTTGCAGAAAGAGCCCAAGATGCAAAAAGTAGTCTCTAAATATTGGTGACTATTAAACAAGTAGCAGATTGGAAGGAAGTAAAAGAAAAGCTAAAAGCCCATTCCTGCAACATGTACTACCTACCAACATAGGCAAATTGCAATTCAACCAGAACACCAGAAAGGCTCCAACTTTTCTCGACTTCAACAGCTGAAACAGAATCGAGTGGATGACTTATGTCTTTACTCTCAACCATAAAACTCTCACCATATCATCTGAAAATTCAAAAGAAAGAACCACCTTAAGTGCCACAAGATAATTATTTTGGAACAAAATGAGACAAAGCAGGTGCGATTATGAAAGAAATAAAAAAACATGATAAGCAGATGGACATTTGAGAGCTCCTGGTACTCACCAATAACATCTGAAACTTTCAAAAGAAAGAACCACCTAAAGTATAAGATATTATTTTGGAACAAAATGAGACAAAGCAGATGGAATTATGAAGGAAAGAAAAAATATGATAAGCAAATGCACATTTGAGAGCTCCTAGTACCTCTATTGGACTTTCACCAATGTACCTAAGTTTACTAATGTGCTATTTTAAACTCGTGACCATAATCCTCTGAATATTTGTTCACCTTATTGCTCAAGTAATCCTAAATACAAACTCAACTTAACTCAATTAGTCATTTTCCCAACTACTTGTGGCCGGAATGCTGGATAAATAGATCTTGTTTTGCCATTCCACTCTATCAAGGGCATAATCTCAATTAAATCACAGTATAACATGTTTTTCAAATTATCTCGACCCAAGTTAATTTGTCTTCAATCCTCTGCATAAACTGTTTGGGCAAAAAAAAAAAAGAATTGGCTATTAAAATGGTTCCAACCTAACCATATTGATTAATTACACACATTAACGGATTCATAGATAAAGATATGAGAGAGAAACAATAGCTTAACAGGTCCCATATCCTATATGTGTTTTTCATGCTCCCAAATCTTTCACCCAAAATAAAATACAAAAAGAGAAAATCTACATGGTTTATTCATGAATTTAATTGAACTATAAGGTGAGAGGCATCTAAGGTTCAGAAACTATATCATAGAATCAATGCACATACAATAAACTACTACACCAAATCGCAAGGAAGTTTCCTCCCTTTCTCTCACTTAATAGATCTACCTAATCTTATACTATAGTATTTGAGATGAGGAATGCAATACGATAGATGGTAGAGGGTTGCCTGCACCTCAAAGCAATGATTATCTTGTCCCCTTGTCCGTAGGGACCTCATGGCATACAACTGAAATCACCCCGCTAGATAGCCGCCCTTTCTCTCTTTTTACAGCCTCGCGTAAGGACAAAAGAAGCTAAATAACAGAATGGGGCAGTGAGGGCTCACGAAGCAGAAGGCAAGCAGCAAGCAACAACTTCTCAACCCCCTACCCTTTCTATTGTATTAGTAAAGTGTTGCGCTAGCACGCCTCTTTCTTTCTAGCGTCTGCATGGTGTTCCTTTTTATTGTAGTCCATCGCTACCTAGATCAATCGCTATTCTAGTTCCATATGCATTTAGACTTAGCTTTTTCCCCTTTTTTCTCCCAGTCCAATATTTGTTCTCAAAGGAATTGTTTCTGGGTAAGAGCAAACTCTCCAGCTCTTCTCTTTCTTGTTTATTCTTACTTGTTACTACTATCACTTTCTAAATCGGCCGGGCAAAATAAAACCCTACTGTATCAAAGTCATACGCCTAGAACAATGGTTCATCATACAATTTTAGCGAAGGACGGCCATAGTGATCCAGCATTCCATGTGGAAGGCTCTCGCTCAACCAAGAAACAAAATTTCCATTTGTTTCCATCGAAATGGCCGAAATGAAACACCAGTGAAATAACGAAATTTTATTGTTTCCCTCAAAACACAATGGAACATAAAAATTTACACCAAAACGCAACACTATATACCAAAACAATAAGGTTTATCAACAAGAATTTAGAAATTTTTGTAAATGTGGTACAATTTTTATTGAGAAAAATACAAAAGATTGTATTTTACTATATTAATATTTGTTATTTTTGAAATGTTTCCGAAACATCCCGAAACATTTCCAAAATGTTTCCGAACCGTTTCCGTTTCCAAGCCCATTGAAACAAAATATCAAAACGAAATTTTGATCTTTGCACTCAACGGATCAAGATAAGCCGGGGATAACGGTTGATGACTCCCAAGAACTCTTATCAACGGAGCTGTTTGGCACTTTGATGTTGACTCATCAAATAAAGTGTTGTTCCCAAGTATGATAAACTAAAGAGCGCTCATTATTTTTCGCAAGTTATTAAAATGGGGGCCATATGGCTTTGCATAGACAAAACTAAGAAGAATGACCCATGTAGCAGGGTCCTAGAGGGTTTGGACTACGGCTTAACAATGATCCAATTGGAGGAATCCAATTGTTAATCCAATTTTGTAGATACTAGAGTGTTTTAATATGGTCTTCTCATCCAGTAATTTCCCTCATCCCACATTTCAGGGAGAAAATATGAGAATCAGCTTATCCATAAGGATTTGTGTTCAAGGAAAATCCCTTGGACACTAGAATGGGAGCCTCCATCATGCCATTTACATAGCTGCCCTAAAAGGAAGCAGATATACCCATACACACCTTACATAATACAGTTGTGACATCCACACGCAGTCTCATCTTAGCAATATTTTCCTTCATCATATCAGTAAGGTATCATTTTGTTCTCTCTTTTTAAGTACTGCCAGCATATCACGTGACAATTTTTCCTCCCTCAAGTTCAATTCAAATTAAATAGAAAAATAAAAGAGAAAAACCAACGGTGAGGATGGGAAACAAGCAAGTGAAAAGGAAAAAAAGACCAACATATTAACACAAGAAAGAGTAAACATCTGCATTTTTTACTGCACAAAGACATCAATGCATCATAAAAATTAACTGCTCAATATAGATAACAACATAAATATAGCAACCCAAATTAAAATTAAACAAAAAAATGAAATGAATACACTGCACACACCAAAAAAAAAGAAGATCAATGCATGTAGTAGCAAACATCCGCATTCTTCCACATCCATGTCTAATGCATTAGTTCTTAAAAAATAAAATAACTAACTGATAAGCTCAAAAAAGATTGGAACCTTGTATTACAAAAATAGAAAATAAATTCAAATTAAATAGACAAATTAAAGGGAAACCAAAGGTGAGGACTTGAAACAAGCAAGTGAAAAAGAAAAAAAGACCAACACAAGAACTCAAGAAAGTGTAAACATCTGCATTTTTTTACTGCACAAAGACATCAATGCATCATAAAAATTAACTGATCAACATAGAAAACAACATAAATATAGCGACCCAAATTAAAATTAAACAAAAAACGAAATGTGAACACTGTACACAAAAAAAAAAAAAAAAAAAAAAAACAATGCATGTAGTAGCAAACATCCGCATTCTTCCTCATACAGGTCTAAGGCATCAATTCTTTAAAAAAATTATAAAAAAAAAACTGATAAGCCCAAAAATGATCACCGATGAACAAATGCATAAATTACCAAACCAACCTTGCAGCAAAATCAACAGAACAAATTTATAACAGAAAAAGAACATCACAAAAACAAAATTGAATTCGAAGGCTGTAATCCACAGATCCCCATTTTCAGCACCACGCTCACAGAACACCGGAAACTATTATAAACACAAAAGAAATACACAAATCAAATAATAAAAAATTCGCCACGAAGATGAACACACATACAATAAATAATTACCACAAACTGACTCGTAATGAGATAGATTGACGAAGTACCTGAGCGATTGAAAAAAAAAAGGATAATGATCGATGAATCCACCGATCGTTTCTGATATAAATTTCAGATAGTAGGTTGGGGGATAGCAAGAAGGGACGTTTTCCGAGGAACTGAGCTCTCTCTCTCCTCTCCCCTCTCTCTCCTCTCTTCTCTCTCTATTCGACGGTTTCGTTTTGTTCCAGGGGAGAGAGAACCTACACGCGACAAGCCACTGAGTAGATGGATGCAAGATGACGATGGTGTGGATGTAGAGAGAGAGAGAGAGAGGAGAGAGAGAGAGTGGGGGGGCCTAAGAGGAAGATAGATATTAAGCAGTGATCCCTAATTTCATTGGGGGAGTGTTTAGAATCTGTGTTTAAACAGATAACTGTGTTGTACAAGTTCATCAGAATCCGATGCTAACGATGGGAGTTAAATCATTCTGAGCCGTCTGATTTCACTACAAAATTGATGGATTTGATGAAAACGGTGATGAAATTATTTTCTTTATATCAGACGGCTGAGGATTGTCAATCTGGTTGACTTCGTGGTGGTATTGCAATAATGATGAAATCCAAAGCCTTTGGACATCTGGTCCAACTAGTATCACAACAGGGACGATTTTGGAATTTTACCTCCCTCTATTCTATAAATGCTAGAATTTGAAAGACAATTATATTTGTTTTAGGGCCTATTTGGAATTTATGGAATGGTAATAGAAAAGCAGTAAGGGAGAAATTGTAGAGAAAGTAATTTATTTTTTTCTGTTGTTTTTATGAAGAAAATGAAAGGAAAGTGGTAGGTAATTAACTTTGCTTTGTTTAAAATTCAAAAGCAAGGGAAACAAAATGGTTTGGTAATTATTGAGAATGAAAGATGAGATAAGTTGCAGAGACGCTGATTTATTGTCTCTATATTGTTTTGTGAATAAAATAAAAGGAAATTAAATTTTATTTGTTTGAAGTTCAAAAGAAAAGGAAAAGAAAATAGAAGGGTAACTATTAAAAGTGAAATATAAGAGAAATTGTAAATAAAGTGATGTATTTCTTCTATATTGTTTTGTGAATAAAATTGAAGGAAAGTGGAAAAAAAAACATTCATTTGTTTGAAATTCACAAGAACGGGAAAATAAAATAGTAGGTTAATTATTAAGATTGAAATATGAAAAAAAATAAAAGGAAGATTTGAAGGAAAACCACTTCCACTTTATTTTATCTCCTTTTGTTTTTTCTCTTTCTCTCTCAAATTGGGAACCAAACAAAGGGAAAAAAAACAAAAAACTCAATAAGTAGGTAACACTCATAATTTTAGGAATAGTATCTCTATTACATTTTACCCTTTATGTATCGAATGGTACCCCACTACAAAATTTGGATATGAGTGACGATAAGTAGTACTAGCTACCTATTTAATATTTGTCCCAAATAAAGGGAGGAATGAAAAAAAATTATTATTTTATCTTCATTTATTTTTATTTCCTCAAGTTCCAAGCAGAGGACAGAGGACAGGCCTATTGATATTTTGCATTGAACAATTACACCCTATTCTAGTAGTAGTCAATATTAGTCGAAAAATATTACTTTTCAAAAAAATCGTATAAAATCTTGCATTAAAATGATATATCCGCGTTAATTTTATAATTAAAAGCACCTTAACGGGTTTTTTTTAATTTTAAAAGTGTCGTCCCACATTTCAATAGAAGTCCTTCAATACGAGGTATCAAGTTTACCAAAGAGAAAAAAAAGAAGAAAAAAAAAAATGGAGGATCCCACGACAAACTCCACGGGATCTTGCGAAAATAACTTGTATAACAAGCGATAGAGGCATGAAAAATAAAAAATGACGTAACTAAAATGTAAGTGTTGAAGGTAGTGAATAACTCATTCACTATGTACGAGGAATCAAGATGAGAAATTTTCAATGTATTTAGGATTAATGTTTTAATATAAATACGTTGTAACCCTGTTATGTATTGATACACTCAATATAGTGGAAGCAATCATACTCATGGACATAGGTTCATTGCTAAACAATGTAAAATCCCTTTTCTTCTATATTTGTTTACTTCTTTGCATCACTTATGTTATTGTTTATTGAATATTTTGATTTTTTTGGTACAATTTCAGAGTGTATATTAATTTATTGACCTAAATTTAAAGTTAAATCAGATAATTTGTTAATTTCAAAATGTTTCAATTTCAACTTATTTATAAAATAAGTCGATATTAAACGAGTTTCTAGCAGTGTAGAAACTCTGTATTTTTTATTAGCACATTAGCGATGAGGACAAATTTTTAATGGTAGAATAGCGGCAATACCACAAAACTACTGCCAGTCTAGTTATGAGTTCAATGGGCCAGTGACTTACCTCGAGTGTGGGCTTGGTTACGTTGTAAGCAACGGCCCGTGGGCCCATAATCGAGATCTCTATACTGCCACGTGTACGGTCCAATTTTCACACACGTGATTCAATCACGTGACTTAAAGAAACTTCCAAAAACAAAAACACTGCACAGTGTGTTTATGTATCTCTGAGTCCTGCACACATACAAACCTTTGATTTGTCCGAAATTCGAAATCCGATTCCCGACCCAAAAAATAAAAGAAAAAAAGAAAGAAAGAAAACGGATCATCGGGGGTTTGGCGGCGTTACTCTCATCCCTAGCCTCAGAACTCCTCGTCCTTTTTCGTCTTTTCCTTTTTTCATGTCGTCTCACAATCACCAATTTCAATTCCACAGTATATGAAAAAAATTTCCCTCTCATCCACTATTTCCTATCCACCTTGGAAATTGCCACCTCCTTCTCTCTCTTCTCCATTTACGGAAAATGCAAATGAACCCATCAATCGGGCGGACCAGGCTCCTATGCCCTATGTGTTACGAGTTGTCACTTGTGGTACATCTGAGGTCACGATGGTTCTTAGCGTGGGATATGTTTGAGCATGGTTGGTCGGTGGTATAACAATCTTGTAATTTGTATTTTTCATATTTATTGGATTTATGAATTATGACTCATCGAGGGGATATGATATTTTCTCCTGCAAGTTTGAAAATGGCTCAGAATGCTATAATAAAGAGGGGTCCTGATGTTGACTCTACCACCCTCTAGTGCTACCGAAAGAGCCAACACTCAAGTGAGTCCCCCAAGAGAGTGGGCGAGATTTGGGGGCCGGCTATGGCACGTGGCTGTAGTCCTTATGCTAGTTAAGGGGCTACATGGGGGGCATTGTATCCGGTGGGGCAGATGTTAGGCATTAGCGTTGAGGCTGGGGTTGTGACATTCGCACCCGTTATGCCACATTCGTATCGTGGCGAGGCTTATGCTCATGACGGATTGGGCCTCGGTGTGCACACTTGCATGCCGTGTGTCTCGTGGGCACTTGATCATTGGGTTCAAACTTGTGCACACGGCCGCTTGGTTTGGTTAGCATTGGTGTCGTAGGACAATATATGTAGGCTTAACGGTTGTTATTCGGTGGTGTCTATCCTTGCGGGCAATAACCTTAAAACCGGGGCGCTAAGAGCTTCATGGATGGAGACGTCATGCCTAAGGGGTGATACTTGGCTCACATGCATGTCCGGTTGCACATGGCTATCTTGCTTGTATTTTAAGAGGAACTAGCGCTAAGCACATTGCTTGTCATGTGTGCGTGCATTTGAGAATGACGTTACTATCGCCTATAGCTTAGGTTAGCTGAAATGCTTGAGCATTGGAGGACGGAGCTTATCAAGATGTGCGGGACATTACGGATAGATCCTGGACGAGCGCATAATCTTATGGCTCGGTGTTTGAGTTTGGTAGGACTATTGCTTGGTGCATAGTCGCTTCACGGGTTAGTTCTGCTGCGCATGATCATGACAGGTCGCATTACTATCACCGTGTGGTACTCGGCCTGTTAGCCCGTGACAATTGGTATCAGAGCACTAACCATCTGCGGTGTGCATTAATTGGGTGTTGCTTCTCTTATCCGTGTGGGCATTCTCTTCATTTGTGCTGGACTTCTCTCAGTGAGTTGTTTGCTTCAGATTATTGGCTATCGGTTTTGCGGTGGAGCGAGTGTCAATCCATCTTATGATGAATGGATTGGTGGCCCAAGCTAGCAGTTTTCAGTTTACATGGGCTGAAATCTTATGGTATCAGTGGACTTGGTTGCTGTTTGAACCCTTTAGGCACCTTCTTTAGAGTGGTCACTTCAACAAGCTTTGGATGTGCACTCGATCCTTTGATTGTGGTCGTGGTGCTCTGTGCAGCAGGCTATCTTGAGGATGTGTGTGGGTTCGGCTCAGTAGTGCATAAATGCTTTTGTGTGTCAGATTATTGATTTTGGTGCATAGCTAATAGTGCTACTTTGTTGGATTGGCGGGTTATTTCTGCAGTATGTGAGCTTATGCGGAAGAACTTGCTTCGTGTTATGGGGATTTGCTTACTTCATTTGACCTTTGAGTTGGCCAAAATCGCTGACAGCTTTGCTCGTATTCTTGCATGATTACTTTGTGAATTTGTGCTCACTTAGTGGTTGTACTCATTTTTGCGCTTAGCTGTTGGCATTTGTGAAGAACGTGTACTTATCTCTTATTTTGGGTGGTCTTGCCTCGTTGTGATATATGTTAGCTAGTGAATGTCAGGTGACTTAGAGGAGTTCATCGTTGCTTGAGAGCACCGTGTAGCGAGGGTTTATAAAGACATAAAGTCATCCGGCGAAAGGAGGCCTTGTGGGCAGACTTTGGGTGAAGGTCAGAGGATCAGACACTGGAGCTGTGCACACTGATTTCGGGTGAAGGCTAAGAGCTGAGGTACTGGAACAATGTGCGTTGATTTCGAGTGAAGGCTAGAGAGCTGAGGCATTGAAACAGCATGGGTTTTCTTCGGGTGAAGGTCTAAAGACTGAGGTACTGGAGCAATATTATGGGAACTTCAACAGTTGGAACCATTTATTAGTGGGCTGAGTTTACTTCGACAGTGCAGACGGACTTGCATCCGGTGGGAGTGCCGGTCAATTGCGAACTAGTGTGGCACAGAACCACAGGTTGTCGCGAGGGCGCCTTTGGGTTGCGCACAAGGTGAATTCTGATGTCAAGTAAGCTTTTGTGGGTTTAGCTGCGAAGTTGTGTAAAGGGTGCACATATAGTGCTCGTCAATAAGGGCATCGACCCCTTGAAGTGGTGGAGGGTGCGCGGTGGGTTGCCACCCGTGGCACGTCTGGGGCCACGAGGGACCTTGGCGTGGGGCACGTCTGAGCATGGCATGACAATCTCGTAATTTATATTTTTCGTATTTATTAGATTTATGAATTATGACTCCTCGAGGGGGCAGGATATTTTCTCCTGCAAGTTTGGAGATAGCTTAGAATGCTATTATAAAAGGGAGGTCCTGGTGTTGACTCTACCACCCCCTAGTGCTATCGAAAGGGTCAGCACTCAAGTGAGTGCCCCAAGGGAGTGGGCGAGACTTGGGGACCGACTGTGACACGTGGCTGCAGTCCTCAAGCTAGTCAAGGAGCCACATGGGCGGCATTGTGTCCGGTGGGGCAAATGTTAGGCATTGGCGTCGAGGATGGGGTTGTGACATTCGCACCCGCTACGCCGCATTCATATCGTGGCGGGGCTTATGCTCATGACAGATTGGGCCTCGATGTGCACACTTGCATGCCGCGTGTCTCGTGTGCACTTGCGCATTAGGTTCAAACTTGTACATATGGCCGCTTGGTTTGGCTAGCATTAGTGTCGCGGGGCACTATGTTGTGGGCTTAACGGTTGCTATTTGGTGGTGCCTAGCCTTGCAGGTAACAACCTTGACGCGGGGCGCTAAGAGCTTCATGGATGGAGGCGTCGTGCCTAACGGGTGATGCTTGGCTCATGCGCATGTCCGATTATACATGGTTATCTTGCTTGTGTTTGAAAAGGAACTAGTGCTAAACACATTGCTTGTCATGTGTGCGCGCATTTGAGAATGACGTTACTATCGTCTATAGCTTGGGTTAGCCAAAAAGCTTGAGCATTGGAGGACGGAACTTATCAAGATGTGGAGGGTATTACGGATAAATCCTGAACGAGCACATAAACTTATACCTCGGAGTTTGAGTTTGGCAGGACTATTGCTTGGTGAATAGTCGCCTCACGGGTTAGTTCTGCTGTGTATGATCGTGGTGGGTCGCATTACTGTCACCGTGCGGTGCCAGGCCTACCAGCCAGTGACACTATGACACGGACGACGAACACGGTCCTGAGCTCGGTCTACTTGTCCGAGTCGACTCAGTCATGCTCAAGACCCTGACTCGTTCAGGCTGCCCTTCAGATTGAGTTCTTCGACCTTCGAGTGGCTCGCTGGCCTCTCGAGTGTCGCGACCCCAGTTAGCTAACCCCTCAATTTCTCCATCCAAACTCGTCTCGGAATCGGCCTCTTTCGGCTCTCCTCCGGCGCCGATCACCCCGAAATCTCTCGCATATTCCGTGTTTCAGAACCAGTCAACGAGTTCTGCGTCAAACAATCGTGCCGCGTTCTTTGTACTAATTTTCGATTCTGGGTCAGTTTTCCGAGCCCAAATTAGCCTGAATCCGTCTCAACCGCATTCGAAACTCACGGGAATGCCCAATTGCTGTGGAGTCATTGACTGCATTAGGTTCAAGATTGTGAGAAATAACGAGGGCATTGGCTACAAAGGCTAAAATGATACGTTCAGAACAGTTGCAGTTCAGCTAAGAAATTACGTATATTGTGAGTTTGAGCTCAGGCTATCGACAAACATTCTTGAGATAGGTAAAACGAGATTTGCTTTGATAGTTTTTGTGAATTTAGATTCGTTGGCTTTTCAAGATTGTTTCTCTATCTTGTGGAACAGTGGCTTTTGCAAATTGGTTTTTGAAGATTCACTATCTTTACCCAATTGGAACAGAAGGCTTTTTGTTCCCTTGTCAACAATGTAAATACTACCTGTTAGCCACTGTTATTCATTCCCATGTTGTGAAAAAAGCTCACAAATCATGCGTCACATTAGCTTTTTGAATTCCAAAGCATAGTACAAAATTGTTGATTATTCAATGGTTGATATAAAAGACAATTGGGAATGTTTCGCAATGTTCAATTCACAAGTGTGATCAGCTTCATCCATGAAGTGTTTAATGTTGCACTTAGAGATTGTATGACTCTCAATTAACTGCATTAATTTCATATTGTTCTTGTTATCTCTTTGTAATATTTTCTCAAGGCCCGAAATTGCATTTTTTACTTAATCGAGCAAATAATATGCCATGGTTACCAGTTAGCTTTTATGTTTCTTAACATATTTTCTAGTTTGCTCGTGCGTCCATTTTTTCTTCTTTTTTGATACATTGTAGGGTCAAAGACCCAAAGCCATGGGGGGAGGCGGAGAGTGAGTTAACCCATGACTATAATCATAAGTAGAAACGCCACTACTACTAGACTAACCCCTCTCAACTCAAGCATTCATGTTGTTTAAACCAAAGTTTGAATCTCAAAACTATGTTGACATGACTAGCTTTTAACTACATTTGAGCTCAATGGTGAGAAGGCCATTTGTATGTGGTAAAACATTTTGATACTTTCTTGTTGCAGTTGCTTCCTGATAAAGTTGGTGCCTAGCATTTTTTAAGGTATTGAATTGAGGCAGCCAACGAAACAAGAAGTTCATGAAATTGATGGAGTTGAATTGGAAATACAAATTGAGATGGACAAGTCTTGAACAGGGGCTGCTCAGTTCAGAATAGGTTGTTAAGATTTCAACTCTAGTTTGGCCCAGCATGGAGAGGAATGATATATATTAAGAGTCTATATATTGTTTGCTTTTGCACTTGATCTTTCATTTTTAAGCAGGTTTACGGGTACAATAACCTAAAAACTTGAGAGGGAGAGTAATTATTAGTGCAATAATTTTGTGTATGATACAATCAACTATTTAACATAAGACTATTTATTTATATATTTTTTCAAAATTTCTAACATAAACACATTTCACAGAAATGGCAATTAGATTAAACACGAGTATTTACGGATAAAATAATTTTCAATATCTAATTTGCTTGAATTTGCAGCTCGCTCTCTACTCATTGAGTTGGGTTTATCTTGCCCCAGTTTTTCCTCTGATAAAATTTATTATGATATTATCCAGTAATCATATATATATATATATATGTACACATAAAAGTTGTATTCGCTCTTATAGTTTGCCTCTCTTTTACGTGTCACTCTTTATACTTTTATATTTTTAAAATGTCTTATCATAGGGACAATGAAGATGCTTACAGGTTATCCCATTAAGTTCTTTATTTGTTACACAACTCTTATTTTAAAAATAATTATATGCAATGAATATCCTTATTAATTATTTTATACGTATGGATATATATTAGTTTCTTATTTGGGATGATACGTATAGATATGTATGAGTTTTCTATTTAGATATTGTATACATTTATACTAATCTGATTAAGTTTCCTATTTTAGAAAGAAACCCAATAAATTTTTAATTATGTTGTCTACTGCATTTAATTTTGATTTAATTTATTCTTAAGATCTCTTTTATTTTTTTTTTAAATAATAGTTGATATCATGAATAGCAGTTTTATTGATATACTTCGTAATTAATAAGATATATTTGATTTTATCCATAGTTCACTAAAATTCAACCACTTAACCTAATAGATCTCTTAAGTTATATATACTAAAAAATACGACAATTATTTATTGACATTACTTATTGATGATTGACTTCAACTTTGATCCATGATTTAGCTTTTATTATATTTTTATAAATTAATTATTTATACTATTTTTATTGTTAATTTAAAGAAGTCTTGTTTTTCGTGCAATGCACAAGTTGACACCTAGTAATAATAGTATTGTAAAACAGTGACTTTTCTAATCCTTTTCCCTATGAATCTCTGTATCATAATTTAAATCGAATTGCAGGTTTGATTTGGTTAACATTTACAAAATTCCTTTCTTATTAAGACTTGGGCCATCTTGATAATTCTGGGCATGCAATTGGATATTATTTTAAATTTTTAGAGCTAATTAAATATTAGGGTTTTGCGGGCTTGTCATATATACGTGTGTTTATACGTGAGAAGAGACTTTAATTTTAGTTTGGAAAGACGCAAAAGAGAAGGAAGGGAGTCGGCGGCATGAAAACGAAATCAGGTGGTGTGCTGTCTCCTTTTCCTGCGATGTGAGGTAGGGTGATGGACCCATCCCTATTTGTTTTGATTTCTTGGATGCACATATATTTATGAATACCCATGTATACCTTCTTATGTATGTGACTGAGTGGTTGCATGACTTGTGATTATATCATTTGTTTTGGTGAACCGACAGGGTGTGAGGTAATAGAGCTCGCATTGATTTTTCTTCTTGTTGAGTTGCGTATAGGTTTGTATATGGATGATGATTATTATTATATATATACACATAAGTGTGTGTATTATTCAGTGGGTATCTAGATGTGTGTGCTCTGGGTTGGAACAGGGCGTTGTGGGATTGCGGCGGCGAGAGTGGTGATGGCTGCAAAGGAAAAAGAAAAAAAAAAAAAAGAGAGGTGATTCGGCAGACATGGGCTGTTTACAGCCATGTTTTTTAGGCCTTTGTGGCTTTTTGGTTATTAGCTTGGCAAAGGGAGAAGGAGAAAAAGATATTCAGCCAATGGATTTTTCGTTAAATTCTGATTTCGTTGGGTTTAATTTTTTTTTTTTAAGTGGAGAAGAGGAAGGTGAGAGATGACCACCGGTGACTTGGTTGTTCATCCACAATATAGGTGTATATGTATATGCATATGAATGTGAATAGGTGTGGTTATGGGTGCATAAGAGGAATGTGATCGAAAAGAGAAGAAGGTAAGAAAAGAGTGAGGAAATAATAGATAACAAACCCAGCAACTAGCAGGTTTGAATATGCCTGTATTGACCTCTCAATTATGAATGGTAACAGCATGTTATGGCCTATCACGGGCGAGAAGGGTGTAGAGAGAGAGAGAGGGGAAAGACTAAGAAAAGGAATAAGACAAACAAGAAAGTAAGAGGAGAGATGGAGAAAGGGATAGAACCAACACCTAACTGGTTTGGTTGCGGGTCTATAGGCCATTCGGTCATGGGTAAAAGTGGTCTGCTAGGGACTAAAGTGTGAAAAATAGGTGACGAAGAGTGCAAAAGAAAAGAAAGAGAAAGGAGGGAAAGAAAAGAAGAGAAAATGAGAAAAAGAAAGGGAGTTGGCTGGTTCTTCATACAACAGCCACAAGAGAGAGAGGGGCAACCCGAGAGATAGAGCAGGTGTGCCGGATGAGTTTCCCCATTTTTTTTTCCGATGAACTGCGAACTGAGGTAGGGTGATGCAACAATCTTTGTTTCCTTGTTCTTGGATGCTTATATATATGCATGTATATATATATGTGTGTGTGTGTGTGTGTGTGTGTGTTTTTATGCGGATTACATATACCTTGATATATGTGTGTGCCTGTGATTTATTCTAGCGTTACTGGGTTTGCAGATGGGTCGTGAATGATGGCCGTGGGTGGTCGTAATCTGATGAGTCATCTTAATATGCTCTTCTAATTACTCAATATGTATAAATACGTAAGATTTTCTTTTTAAGTATATGTCTATGAAATTGTATTTATGAATGGAGTAGTATTGTATATACTGTGGGTTTGGTTGGGGTTGTGTTTTCAAAGCTTGACCCTGTTAGGCCAAAGATGGATAGGAATGGTGATCGAGTGGTTATGTGTAGGATGATGGGATGCAATGGTGCCTAGAGGGAAGGAGTATAGGTGGTAGGCTATGACTACAGAATTTTATAGAGGATCGATCAATGCCATTACTGGTATTGTGTGGATATACAAAAGAAAATGTATATATATGTGTATAAAGGAATTCATTCTTTGTATGCATATGTATCTTTAGATACATGAGTGAGAGTGCTGGGTCTAGAGGGGCCACCATGGCAGCCACGGCTGCCATGTTTGGTCATTGTGTGTTCGGGTTCACAACGTGTTATCGTGGGGCAGCCATTAGTGAGGGAAAGGAAATCACCAGCTCCTGCTGGTCAAAGCACCATGTTTAGGCCATTCGACCATGGGGGTAAAATGTCCAGTTCTGGCCATGCAATGAAGAAGGAAGAAAATAAAGAGAGAAGAAAGAAGAGAAGAAAAGAGAAAATGAAAGGAGAAGGAGAAGGATGATGATGGGAAAAGAGAGGAAAGAAGAGATAAGATAGTAAGAAAATAAGAAGGAAAATAAAAGGGGTAATTGGGACTATCTCCTTGGCTGGTTTGTTAATGGTGACTGGGCAGTTTGCTTGCTCAATAAAAATGGCCTGCCATGGCCATGGTAAGGGAGAGAATGGAAAAGGAAAAGGAAGAGAAAGCAAAGAGAGTAGGGTTGAATTTAGAGAGAGAGAGAATCAGATTTCTAGAGAGAAACAGATGGGTCTCTCGGCTGCTGGGAGTAGATGCTGAGAGAGCAGAAATTCCAGTATGGGTGACTCGAGTTAGTTATGATGCACCTTGAGTACTTGAGCCCCGGCCTCCGGGCAAATTTCGATTTTACGAAATACGTTATCTTACTATTTTTTTGATGTGCTAAATCTATTTTTGATGTGATTTAATCAAATTCTAACCCGTGAATAGTGATCACGGAGGGATAGAGAATGAAAGTTGAACGACTATTGTGTGATCAATAATGGCCAAATGTGTTCAGATTGTTATGAAATTTTAATATATTAATCTTGATAATTAATGTTGATGATCCAACAGATTGAATCTGATAGTGTGATGTTTTAGATTTTATTTGCATAAAATAATATTGTTTGATATCTTTAATACTTTCGATGTACTCAGAATTTATATAGGAATCAATCGGCACCTATTATTTCATAGATTATGAAGATAGATTATATTATCTCATCATGCATGACTTAGAGAATATGATTATTGTTTATGATTAAAATGCCATGTAACATATGACTACTGTTATTCGTGAAATACATTATCTTAATAATACTATTATTTATTGACGTATTGAGTTATTGGATTATGATGATTGTGATATATTGAGGCACATATTACATGGTGTTGCCTAAGTCATGATAAGAAGGTTGAAAGAGAATTATACGATATTGTAATATCTGAAAAAGATGAACTACTGTGAATAAAATAATATTAAAAATTATAAAATAATGACAATCATGAAAATGTAAGCAAGTAGGGATTATTCCTCTCTCATGTGAAAGCTCAGAATTGAGTGTTGCCCAAGCGTGTGTAGCATTCTCAAAGATGTGTTGGTCTACTCGTACCACAAATGAAAATTTTGAAAAATAGATTGGTGGATGGCACCATGAATTTGAGATTCGAAAGCCATTATCTTTCCAAAATAATTAATATATGACACTGAGTAAAAAATGTAAAAGCTGAAAGATATATTAAATAATGAGATGTTATAACATTGAGCAGAGTAATTGGTAGAGGAAATTAAATAAAGAAATAAAAGAATGCTATTACATTAAAGTGAGAAGAAAGGATTATTATATGCATTGCATTCAGGTTGCATTGTTGTTATATTTGTTCAAATGCTTATATCCCGCTTGTATGTTATATGTTGTATACTTGATGTTTTGAACTATTGTGCGTAAATTTACACCCCAACAAACTTTACAAGTTTTAGGTGTGGACATGAAGACAGAGGTTTTGGACTGGTTGGGTATTAGCTAGATTTTTGTTAGTGTATATCGTGTTGGCATTGTGTGCAATTTAGTATTGTATTTTTGTATTCCTACTATACTTGAGATTTTGGAATTCAAATTACTATTTGAGTGAGCAACTACAGATTTTATTAAATTGGACTTTGTTATTATTATTTTCTTTATGTTATTAAAATTTTAATTTATTTTTTCTTAAACTTAATTATTTTTATTATAAATTACCCCCGAATGTTTGGTGTGACAAGGAATGAGAGAGCACTTTCCTCTATTTTTTTAACTACTGCGTTGCGTATGTAATCATTTTGGTAGAAAATATGATTTGTTAATAACTGAAACATGCCAAATATAAAATAACATCAGTGTGGAAACTGATATCCGCCATTACCAAATCAAAGTGGTCAAATAAGATTGACTCTCCAGTCTACCTAAATATGGGATATATACTAGTCGAGCCAAGCTTGATTTGATGATTTTAATGAGTTTTAAAATGTGTTTTAAGTTTAGTTTATTTAACTTTTGAGCTAAACTCAAACGAATTTGTATTAATATGAGCTCAAATAATTTAATTTTTTTAATGTATACAAGCTTAATGATTCGAGTTCGAATTGAGCTTAGAAAATGTTTAAGCCTTAAAATATATTTAAACTTGTTTTGTTTATATAATAAATAAATTTTAAATATATTTTTAATGACCTAAACTCAAGTGCCTCGACTTATTTTACAATCTCATCCCTAAACTATCTAATCAGCTAGTGGCTTATGGGGTAAATAATGCAAGAATTTTTCTAAATATACAAATAAAAAGCAATCTCCAGATTGAAAAAAAAGGTTTGGCAGTGGAGAATCTGGAGATCCTTTTGTCCATCTTCACCAACCTTTGCCTTCTTGGAGTTTTCCTGGCGGCCGCTAGTCAGAAGTAGTCAGACATGTCTTTGACCGGCAGCAATGGGATCTCCACTTCTCGCCAAACCTTCACTTGGTTACGATTTTTATTTATTTTTTTTATGAAAATTCGTCAAAATTATATATGACAAAATGATTTTAAAAACTGTTTTCATTATAGTTATGTTTGATAAATTAATTTCAGAACTAGGTTTTAAAAATATTTTTAAAAAATACTTGAATTTTGGGAATCAAATAATATATATTCTTTAAATTTCTATTTTGATGAATTTTCTTTTTTAGTGCAAGAAATGCATCATTATAAATATTTGGTGACAAATTCATAACCATTGAATCAGGCGTTAAGCTTACCTTGATGGTTGAACTTCAAAAGGATTTTAACAAAAAGCATTTTAATTTACGAAGGCTAAAAAAATCTATAATCCAATAATGTAATGGGGATGGCCACCAACTCCTTTTCTCATTATACATATCTATTATCTATTACCTATATAAAAGCGGGAATCCAAAATCGGTTTTTCTCCAGCTTCCAATTACCGATGTGAGCATCAAGTGGAACTCTCTCTCCCTCCCTCCTCCTTATTCCTTAATTTGGCGGGTAGTTCACTGTAACGCACCAACACAGCTTACAAAACGTATGATTAGGGATGGCAATGGGACACGTATCCACATCTGATCTGTTTGGACAAATCGCCCTCTGAACCCAAACCGATTCATTCTTACTCCGTACCAAACTCGATCCGAAAGTATGGGACCAGTTTCACCCCGAACGACATACTTTTCGTTAAAAGGATGAACCCCCAAGCAAATTCAAAGACGATGAAACTAGTGTGCAGTGAAGCAGCCGCAATCAACGATCACTTCCCCGATCTCTAACCGCGTTTTTGAAGCTCTTAACTCAGGCAGGTTTTGAGTTCTGCACGCTGGTTTAGGCCGCCAACATTCTGATCTGAAACTTCAAACATGATCTCGCCATCGGTTCTAGCCTTTGCCGCATCTCCGTCCACTCCTCTGAAATATATATATGTAGCTATATTTCATGAGTCAGGACTTTAAAAAATTGAAAACCCAAAAACAGAGAGAAAACCTGAAGGAAATCCATAAACTACAAAGAGCTTTTTACTTGAGAAGACAACATTACCTCCACTCATATGCATCAGGTTTTTTCCCGTGTAGGTGGGACCAATTGAGGTAACAGAGTCACTGGCGCCGCGACTGCTCAGCAATTCTCTTCTCCCCAAACAAGTAAAAGTAGAGAGATGATGTGACACGACAAAAACCTACAAAAGTAGTCCTGTCCTATACCTACACTATTACAATAATTTTTCTACATCTTTTATTTTTTATTTTTACCGTACGTGTTTTTGGGGTATACGTTAACTCTCGAACCCAACCTGATATCATACCGAACCCAATTGAGTTTGATCTTTTATTCACCACTCCCGACCCGAATCCGATTAAGTTGCCCCGAACCCGCCCCGATCCCTGAGTATGACTGTTCGGGTGCATTTAGTGGGGTTTTGGCCATCCCTGCGTATGACTCCTCAGGTGCATTTATGGGTTGGTTCCACCCATGTGCATGTATGCCCATGTGAATGCGTGTATCATCCAATGGCATTCAATAACTAAACTACAAGGGACCCACACATAAGATTGTTATTCATTCATAATTAGACGAAACCGCCTTCCTGTAAGATGAAAACAAGGTTAGAAACTCTAGCTTAATTTTGGTTTTTTTATCGGTTAATCCAAACCACTTTCAGAGTGTTAGTATTCAATTCATCGCATTAAGGAACTAAACGACAAGGGATCAACACATAAGATTATTAGTTCCAAAATTAGTCGTAACCGCCTTCATTTTATTGAAGACAAAGTTACCATTGGGATTTCTTCATCATTTAAATTTAGAATAAAAATAAAAATTAGACAGTCACCGCCTTCGTGTAGTTAGATACGGCAGCCATACAATCAGCAAGGGCTGTTTAAAAATATATCTGACCCGATTAAAATCGATCTGAACCTGACCCTAATTGATCTTATTTTGAGTGAATATCGTTTAAAAATTTTAAGACCCGAACACACCTGATTCGGGTATTAGGCTTTTATTTTATCAAACCGGCCCGATCAGTTTACACTTAGGAATGAAAATTTTCAACCAACCCGACCCCAAGCCGAACTTGATTGGATCATCTAATGGGTCGAAACCGATTCTAAAATTTTTAACTGATAGTTTTGAATCAGGTGATGAGTGACCATCAAACCCAACTCGACCCGTAAACATCCCTACAATCACCGCCTTAGTGATACTACTGCGGCCATATTAATTACCACTGCCATATTACACACACACATGTGAGGGGTGATGCTTGAAGAAGAAAAATTTATCAGCATACCCAATTAGCATTGCTCAAACTTTATCTACCAAAAGGTAAGAATTTTGTTCTACTAAAATCTATACAATTTGTATAGCTCATTGACAATCTTTTGTTATTCACATGTATAAACTTGTAATTACAGTTGGAAGAGAAGATAAAAAAAAACGACCTTGCTCATTATGATTTGATTTTTCTAATCAAATTAGGCCTAATTTTTGGTTTCTTTTTGTTTGCAGAAAATGTGTTCACATGATATGAAAAGAGCATGCTTCAAATTGTTTGGCGATATGTTATCTATCCAAAATATAACACAAGATACTTTAACAATAATAATGAATTGTGATATCAAGCAAGAAAAAATTGAAGATAAGACAAAAAAAAATGAATTCCACAAAACAAGGTGAAAAAAGGTTCCGAAGTAAATTTCAACTTTAAAACAAACATTATTAATTGCAGAAGGTACGCGTATTCATGTTGTTAAGTTCAAGAAAGACAACTTGCCTCGTGCACACATATTAGTTACCTCAAAGCAAATGCATCAAATGATAAATGACGATTACCAAAAGAACTATATGATACCAAAGGTGCATGCACTCTTTTTTAATAAATTATTTTTAGATATTAAACATACTTTCTTTTAATATTAACATAACTAATTGTCTCAATTGATAGCCATGTCCAAGACATGCTAAATTCGGTCATATGCATGGATCTATAACGACTATGAAAATACTTATGGAATATATGTATGGATCAACAAGTTCACATAGTGAAAATTAGTATCAATTTATACTATGAACATAATACTTATGTATAATATTGTCTTTCTGTTATTCAATGAGCTGGAACTTGAAGGATACTTTAAAGCAATTTCATTTGTTGGTTTTCCTGTTTCATTATGAATAGTAACTGAATAATATTACTTTATGAACTATTATTTTATCGTACTTCTTAATTTATAATATTGTGATATTTAACATTATATATGTATGAATTCGGCATTCATTAACACAATTTTTTCATGTAATACTCTAATAAAATGACCACTAGTATATATATATATATATGTGGATCCAAATTCATCTCACCAACTAACCCTTCAGCAACCACGTTTGCCCAAAACGTGACATTCCAACCATAGGATGGTGAGTCCACGAGTCGGTGGTCCAACCAGGCCACCACCACCCATGTTAATCGTGGGCATGCATACCAAAACATTACAATATGGTATCCAAGGCGGACTCAAGAATGGTCCAGTGGAGACAGCTATTCTATTGAATTGGCTATTTTTATTATTTTTAAATATTTGTCTTGTGTATTTATTTAATCTTAGATTATAAATATATATTTTGTCTTCACTAAACTTACAGAAACTTATATTTGCTCTTTGAATTTAATAATACCTTTATCTGTTTATACTGAATATCATTAAACGTGTAGCAAAAAATATAAATATTTCATTAACTCTTTATTATTTAGCTAAATAAACAACAGACCAATTAACCTTTATTATATATATTCATAAACTCTTAGTTATCTAAAATTCTAAAATTCCTTATCAAAATTTTGAACTTTAACTAGTTAAATTTAAATTAAGATTTTTTATAGAGTTTTTGTGTATAACTTTTATACACAGGCGGTATTTTTTTTTCGACATCTTTAATATAATTATTTTTTTATTTATTAAAAAAAATTCATGTATGATTCCTCGTAGATTTTGCCATTTGCTAAGCAAAAAAATTATGAATCCGCACATGATGGTACCCAAGTAACATCATGACAAAATATACCTACAACTACATCCGACCAAACAATCCAACCACTCGAACAAATATACTTCAGGGAAAAAAATGCTTACGAAAAAGGAGGCACCACACTTCTGTAGATTATCAATCACCACATCATTTTTAGATTGATTTTCTCCATAACTTTTACGTAAGGTTATAATTCTCTTAAAATGAATTGCCAATTTCTACGAAAATACAATCTTTTAGCATTTAACAATTTGGATACTTGACCAGTACATAATACATGTGCAAAAGTAATAAAATTTTTAGTACTTTACTAATATATTTTTGGTATGCAATAGTTAGATTGGGGAATAACTCAAAGGAGTTGCTTTGCTGGCAAAGGGAAGGGGTTTAGAGGGGGCAATTGTCCCCTCTCAAATTTTGAAAATATTTGTTAGTAATATAGTGTTACAAATAAACTAGAATAAATATGAAAAATACTCCATTTAAATCAAGCATATCATTTTTTAAGCTAATAAATTTACGATGATAATCTCAAAAGAATCTTAACTCCTCTCATTATCTTGAACAAGATTCCTACTTGATTACAACTTACATATTTACTAGCAAGATCACTTGTCTTGAAATATTTCCTACTAGACATAAAACTTAAAAATGTGTGAACTCTAATAATTGTAATTGCTCTCTGGGCAAACAAAGTTGTACGAGTTAACAATATACAAAAATAAACACAATAAAAAATGAAAATATTAAAGCGTAATGAAGAATCTCAAATGATAATAGGAAAAAATATATATTGAAAGACAAAAAGACACAAAACTTGGTTTGGAAGGACCCACCAAAGTATATTATATGTACATTCATAATTTTTCTAGGCTTACTTCTTGATTTAATTCAAGAGTAATGTTTTTTTTTTTGGGGATAAATATATTTTATAATTCAAATTATTTTTCTGAAAAACTTCTTTTGATTATTGTTAACTTTGATACCGTTTGTTTCACTATCAGAAGGTCAATCCTCATTAATGGATAATACAACTTTATCACATTAAAAAAAAAAAAAAAAAGGTGCAATGCAAACCATCCAAATTTGTTATTATTTATTTTTGTTGAAGCACATATGCTTATATGAATTATGGGTTCATCTTTTATCAATGTAAGTGAAAATTTGTTAGACCTTTGATCTGAACTAGGAATGGCAGTGGAATGGGAGAAAGTGGAGATTTGATTAAACTTACTCTGTTTAGAGAGGATATGAAGGATTCAAAACGGGAATGGAGGCGGGAATAGAGGTTAATATAAAAATCCAAACAGGTGTAAAGGTAGGGATGGACTAAAGTCTTTTGCTGCCCCTCTTCGCCCCACCTCGTTTCTCCGTTTTAATTTTTTAATTTTTTAATTTTTAATTTTTATATTTATTTTACTCTTTTAAGTCTTTACCTCTTTGAATGTAGAGTGACAAAGCATAATCTACAATTGAACTCTAATGATAAATAAAGGGTTTAAATTTTTTGTCATCAATATTTATCATAATAACATATGTAATAGAAAAGTATGTATTAAGCAATGCAGTGATTCCAGTAGTTCTCAGTCATAAAATCAACGCTTGAGCTTTGAAAATCAATCGTTTCTAAACAAATTAAATGATGAAAAAAACTTGGACTTAGGCTTGAGGTTGGGGTAGAGGTGGGGCAGAGGTAGAGGTAGGGATTGAGGTGAGGATGGAGACGAGAGTGAAGACAACCTTATACCTGTAGAGAAGGGGATGGAGGTCCCTGTCTCCATCCATACAGTGATGGAGGTAAATTGTTCAAGTAAAGGTGGGAATGGAGATCCCAATCCCTGCCTCATCCCGCCCTGCCCTGCCCTGCCCTGATCCATTATCATCCCTAATCTGAACCTTGATTACCCTTCTCACTCAGAATCTCGGCTCTGCCACTAGTTGTCTTGGTAGTCAAGATATGAAATCTGAGGTTTGCTCCCTCTAAAGTTTCAAGTTCAAATTTTTTTACTTATTATCAATTTTTTGAAATCACCTTCAAGGTATTTAACTAGATAATTACTTGATTTGTATGAGCTGAGAGTATTACATAGCTCTCAAGATTAATCGTGATATATTGGTTTGGACATCTAATCATAAAAAATAAAAAATAAAAAATAAAAAGTAGATTGGGGAATATTTCCTATTTTCATTTAAATATATTTCCAATGACCTATACTATTTCGAACAAAAAAACAAAAAAGAAACGTGATTCAGCTTCAAAACGGTGTCGCCAAGGACAACTAGTAAGTCATTCATGGTGGGTCCCACGGGTGGGGTCTGAAATCGACTCACAACTTTCGATGGACCTCACCAACCCCCGACCGGTAGGCGGGCGGTCCAGCCATCCCATAATGGTTACGCCGCAGTTTTGAACTGGACCTCTCCACCCATATATACCCTTCATTTCCTCCCCACCCAAACTCAGGTTCACGGCTAACCGGCGATCATAAGACTCCGGCGAAAGAAAAGGATACTACCAGAAAATTAACTTTGCAGTAATGGCGACGAACGGCGAAGAAGGGCAAAACCGGTCTCTTAGGCACCAAGAGATTGGCCACAAGAGTCTTTTGCAGAGCGATGCTCTTTACCAGGTAGCCATTTTACTGATGATTTGCCTTAAATAACTCTCTGTTCTGTTTATGTGGTTTTGATTTTCTCGATGTCTGATTTGAGATTATTGGTTTCGTAGTATATACTTGAGACTAGTGTGTACCCAAGAGAGCCGGAATCCATGAAAGAGCTTAGGGACCTGACTGCAAAGCATCCATGGTGAGTTTCAGGGTTCGATGTCTGATTTGGATTTATTGGTTTTGTAGTAGTTATTGGATGTTTTTTTGAGATTGTGTTGATTTTGAATGGTGCAACAGGAACATCATGACTACCTCCGCTGATGAGGGACAGTTTTTGAACATGCTTTTGAAGCTGATCAACGCCAAGAACACCATGGAAATTGGTGTTTACACTGGTTACTCTCTCCTCGCCACTGCCCTTGCTCTTCCCGATGATGGAAAGGTATATCATGAAGCGTCAATAAACATTACTGTTTTCTTAGCATTTTCTTGGGAACCAAACAGAGGGTAACGGAAATATTTTGTTATTGATTCTTGCAGATTTTGGCAATGGACATTAACAGAGAAAACTACGAACTAGGTCTGCCCGTAATTGAGAAGGCCGGGGTTGCCCACAAAATCGACTTCAAAGAAGGCCCTGCTCTGCCTGTTCTTGATCTAATGATCGAAGACGTAAGCTTCATAAACTCTACCCAAATCTTGTCTTCAATCTCTATGATTGATGATTGATCAATCCAATAAACTGATCTGTATTCGATCAATTTACAGGCTAAGAATCATGGATCGTATGATTTCATTTTCGTGGACGCGGACAAGGACAACTACCTGAACTACCACAAGAGGCTGATTGAGCTGGTGAAGGTTGGGGGACTGATCGGCTACGACAACACCCTCTGGAGCGGATCTGTGGCGGCACCGCCAGACGCTCCGATGAGGAAGTACTTGAGGTACTACAGAGACTTCGTGTTGGAGCTCAACAAAGCTCTCGCCGCCGATCCCAGGATCGAGATCTGCATGCTTCCCGTCGGTGATGGGATTACCCTGTGCCGCCGCATCAGCTAATCCGTCAACCAAACAGAAAGGAGGTTGATCGGCGACCCAAAGTCGGGAAAAATAGTTACATATATTCTGTATTTGTCTGGGTGGATCTTCGGGATTTCATTTTCCTTTCGAATTTGCATAACTTGTTTCCTTAAATTTCCCACAAAAAAAAAAAATCTCTAATGTTATTGAATGGTGACCCATTGTGCTAAAATTCGGTGTTTAGTCCTGTCATTCAATCATCATGATCTCGTGGAGTAAAATTCTCACTAATACAAGTCAAGAAAATGGTCTCGGGTTTCCATATAAAGAACCAAGCTGCTATGTACATAATACACGAAACCATCCAATAATAGTGCACCAGAAAATCTAAGGGAATATATATATCTACCTACCATAACTAAAAGGAGAGGCTGTACAATTGTGTACAATTACGTATGTGCCTTTGTTAAACAATGCAATTTCCCTTATACCGACAACACAGTTTCTTCGTCGTCTTATAGACTGAATAGGAACTCTGATCGCAATATCTTCTATTCCGTCACCGTCGTACTTTTAATGTCTATCTATCTACACTGTTCAAATACATGAATCAAGCACAGCGGTGGTCCACCTAGTCTACATCCCTTGCTGCCATCGTCATAGTGCTATAGCGTTACCTGGTGCTGTCATTCAGGAAATTAATCAAGAGATGACGGATAACCTCCCCGACTCTTCTTACCCAAACCGCCATATATGAGTTCGATGCAATATAATTTGGTGGAATGCGACTACAGGTCAGATTTAACGATTAAATGATGTATTTATTTTTTTATTTATATCATAACAATTTGTTTGTACTGTTCGTGTATGAATACATATGCATTTATATAGGTGGATGTTGAATTCTCATATTGGTTTTGACATATTGAATTAATCCTTTAAATATATTGGATTGATTCTTCTACACGTGCCTAGTCTACAAATTCTATACGTAATCTTGCAATATTGCCTTCTTTTTTCTGTATGTATTTGGATATACAGACAGGCGAAGTTGTAACCATAACTGCTAACTACAGAGGTAAGAGTTTTTTTAATAGCCAATTTGTTTATGATTTTCAAATTCTCGCTCATTCACTTGCATCTACTATTGTAAATTGCATTTGTGTATACCATCACGTCATGGATGTATAGCATATTAGATAGATGTTTAGGCAAATACATAACATCATGTCTATGTATGCCAATTGTTTGTGGATTTTCCTTAGAGATCTTTTGTAGTTTCTTTCTTGTGCTTTGAATCCAGTATAAATAAATTTAAAAAAAATGATCAAGAGGATTGGAGCCTACAAACTGGTTATATATGCATTTTACAAATCCTACCTAATTTAGTAACTGCCTCACAAACAGAAAGGAAGATCCCCTTATAAAATGCAGGAAAGTTTATGCACAAATATTTTATCTTTTGGTCTACCTTTAGGGATTCGAACAATTTGCACGTAGCAAAAATTTTTTTGTATACCTTTCTATTGCAAGGAGGGAAAAATCAATTCACGTAATCAGAATCATTTTGCTATTCTTAGAGGTACATGAAATTATTGAATAAATAAAATTTTGAATTTGAAAGTCGCTTTGAAATAAAATACAAGAAAATGGAGAGAACATATGCATATAAAAGTTTCCATTCCTTATTAGTACTTTCATGATGCATATTATTTTTAAAATTTTGATTTTCTTATAATACTGTTCTTTATGGAAGTGGCCGCACTGCAGTGGTTGGTGGCGAGAGGAGGGGGTTGGGGAGGGGGGTCGGTTGCTCAACTACAGTTATGGCCAAAAACTCTCCACTTCCTCCTCTAAGTGCCTCATTTTCCTATGATGTCGTTTGTTACATTATGTTTGAATATTAAATATGCGGAATAAAACGAAAAGGGAAAACAAAGAAAAAATAGTAAAAGAAAACAAAGTGAAAGAATTTAAGTTTATTTATTTTGAAATATTGAATAAATATTTTCTAAAAAAATGACAAAAATTCTATTTTTCCCATTTGGTTACGTATAAGAATTGAATATGTATAATACATAATTTTCATCTCCCTTTTATTTTGTGTTTTCCTTGATAAACCTAAAATTTAAACATAAAATTAATTTTTTTTAATTTTGTGAGCGATATGTATTGTTTGTATTTTTTTATTATAAAATAATTACCTAGACATCATGTAAATTAAATAGACAAATGAAATAAGAGTGTTATTGTCTTAAGTACTTAGTTTGATTTGGTATACCATCTTGATGTTCATTGGGTGTAAATATTTGGCCAATCTCCAATTTTTTTTTTGTTAATTTGGCTATAAATTTTCTTCGACCGTTATTGTATTAATGTCGTAGCATATATGCATAGCACGTGCCGAAAACTAATATATCTATTACCTAGGGAATGCAAATTCAGTTTTTCTCCACCTTCCAATTCCGACGTGCCCTTTAATTGGTCATGTATCCGGTGAGAGCATCAAGTGGCTGGCCCACGTTTAACTCTCTCCCTCCTCTTTATTCCTACATTTGGCGGGTTGTTGACTGTTACGCACCAACACGGCTCCCACAGGTGCATTGATGGGTCGGTCCCACCCACGTGCATGTATGCCTATGCGTCGTCCAACCTACTTTTATAGCTTGTTTGAAATTTGGGAGAGGAAGGGAAAGGAAGGGAAAGGAAGGAAAAGTGAGAGAAAAGGGAAGGAGAGAAAAAGTGAAAGAAAAAAGAAAGAAAAATTTTGAATTAAGTTATTTATTTTTTTTATTTTTTTAAATATTTTTTATAAAATTAAATAAAAAATAATAAAAAATAATATTTCTCTTTCTTTTCTTTTTTTTTTTCCAAGTTTTAAACAGGCTATTAGAAATTAGAATGATGACTCATATTCAATTCATAACATTAAATAACTAAACCACAAGGGACCCACACACATGAGATTGTTATTCATTCAAAAATTAAAGGGAACCGTCTTCCTGTATATGAAGATGGTTTTAAACCGTAAATATTGAGTTATTTTAGAAGTTAATTACATCAACACTTTCTAAGATTTTCACTTTGTCCCTCTCATCTTTATAACACTACAAGAAAACCTCTTTAAATATTAAATATCTTGTCCAAACTAATGCCGTTAACAAAATAAACAAAATAATTATATTAATATTGAACTATAAGACATAAAATACAGATATTTTAAGATGTGGTCAACAAAATGTTAAATGACCAAATATTGAATATTGTGGTTAAGGCTTACTTGTTGATTGTTGCTACTTTGTTATTTGTCATCTATAAAAACACAACATGTTATTTAAATATAATCCAACAAATTTATATATAAATTATCCTACATATTTAATTTTACTATAAACTCTTACCTGCAAATTCAGTAACAGTAGTAGTAAGAGTTAGGAGATAGTTTGCTTACAACAGTTTCAATATGTCCAAGAGATGAGGTTTCAAGATGAAATTTGAGAGATAAATGAAATAGAGAGATGAATACGAGATTGGGAAAGACAGAATTCAGATGAATCTGTTCTCTATAACGAATATATATATACACATGTATATATATATATATATATATATATATATTATATTAAAAAGAGACAATTTGATCTTTAAAATAGTGTCTTTGTAAAAGAAGATTATTTTAGAGATAAAATAGATATTTCTTTATCATGTACAATACACATGAATAAATTTTATCTATTTAGTCTAACACATGTTAAATAGAAGGATAATAAAGCTATTCATAATAAAAATAAAAAATTTATTTGTAGTGTTTTAAAGATGAGGGGGCAAAATAAAAAATAGTAATAGATTAAGCGGTGTTGATGTAATTAACTCTTATTTTATCATTTAATCCAAACCACTTTTAGAATGTTAGTTCATAATCAGTTCATCTCATTAACGAACTAAACGACAAGGGAACCACACATGAGATTATAATCTTACAAAATTAGATGTAACCGCCTTCTCAAGGCCATTGCCCTTAGCCCAACATCGTGCGTTTGACCAATCAAAGGGAATTACGGACGGCACTACTAACAATAAAAAGGGTGGCATAGACTGTAATGACAGTACTAGAATGAGCAATAGCAGTAGAGAAAGGACGGTAATGGTCATAGTAATAACGGAAGTAGGGGCAGTAGAGAAAAGACAATAGTAATAACAGTAAAAAAGGAAGTAGGGATATTTGAGACGAAGGGGTGCAGAAGAATGGCTAAAGGATGTTAGAGGATGATCAGCGGAATGTCAAATCAAATCGATTGAAAGATGGTCAAAGAACGCTAGAAGTTGGTTGAAGGATGACTTGAGGGGCGTCAGAGATTAATTAGGGGATGGGCAAAGAAATGCCGAGGGTTAGTCAAAGAGACGCTAGAGGTCAATTGGAGAAGGATGACTTGAGGGGCGTCAGAGATTAATCAGGGGATGGGCAAAGAAATGCCGAGGGTTAGTCAAAGAGACGCTAGAGGTCAATTGGAGAATGATCGAAGAGACGCTGTAGGATAATTAGAAAATTGTTAGAAATTGGTTGGAAAGTTGACAAAAGTTGGCCAAAAAGTCATTAGAAAGTTGCCAGAGAACGGCCAAAAAGGCGCCGAAGGACGCTCAAAAGTTGGCCAAAGGACAACTAAAAAGATGCTAGAAGACGACCAGAAGATGGCCGGAGGATGGCTTGAAAGAAGCCGGACAGCCGAATGGTGGCTGGAGAGAAGAAAGATAACCTTAAGAGTTCTAATGTGAAAGATCCATCAAAGGGCAATCACATAGTATAATTTTTCTTAACTCTAATACCATGTCAGAAAACACAATAATTATGTTTAATCGTAATGCATTATAAAACAAATATAGATTACAAGAAAAAGATTAAAATAATAAATTAAAAGGTACGTGAAGTAGTGAGTTTAATTATATAAGTTAAGTCTTTATTTATAATAAAGAAGAGTAGTCTAGTTCTTTATCCCATGAGATAGACTTCTCATATCTAATTCTTCTATATAAATTTCTTTATACAGAACACTCTGTTCATGCATTTAGTATAATTCTGTTATTGCATTTTGGTGTTACTGTTTGCACATCACCCATTTGCTGAAAAGTTTAAGAAAAAAAAAAAAAAGTACCTAACAGGCTAACACTATAACAGGGTGCAAAAATCTATAACTGGGTGTTAATTTTTTGTTCTTCAACCGCATAAGAATGCCTCAAAAAACTACGTAGTGTCAAGAAGGATGGTTGTGCCAGCTAAGGAAGCACATTCTACGGAGCATCTGATTTTGCTGTAGCTGGAGAATGCAAACTGGAATATATCTGCCCACTCAATGTAATTGATCCACTTGTCATGTACCAAGCTTTGAAATCCAACTTAAGTTAGACTGGATCTTACTAATTCCCGAGTGAATGCTATTGAAAAATACAATCCAATACTTCTCTAACCGTGTGAAAGTGAAAGCTTAAACCTGTTACTTTTACACTTCATCTCATTCAGCCGCATTTCCTTCATGTGAAAAATAATTTTATATTTCAAATGGCGAAGGAAACAACTGACAAACTGGCCAAGATGGACAATATCAACAAGAGAGCTTGGTACCACTGAATGGGTGGTTCAGTAGTTAAATACTTAAATTTTCTCGCTCAATATTTGAGTTCAAATATCTATAGCTATTCGGTGATACTAAACTTACTTTTTATATATAAGAACACGTGGTAAAATTTAAATTTTAACTCTGATGTTGGTACAGTATGATCTCTCGCAGATGACTGTGTCATATGTAGTTTTGAAGAACAACTCTTGCAGGTGACAATGTCATATGTGATGCTGAAGGATAATACTTCACAACGGAAGTGTAAAATATGCATATCTATTTTCAGCACAAAACAAATAAATAAACAAAGAGAAATAGTTACTTTGGGAGACCCACCTAATCAAATGAGGCGTCTTAGATATGCTTATTTTGAAATAAAAATTTTTGATTCAAACAAATCATTCTGTATAAATTTTTTGATTATATAGCATTTGTTAAAAAATAAATTAGTTGGGAATTGTTCTATAGCATTACCATATAATTTTGAATATGTGCTTTTGGCGTGGTATTTGGAATTCTTTAAAAATGAAATAAAATTGTGATCCTTTCATAAAATTTATATAGTTTACGACACCAGAATAATGTAACAATGTCCATTTTATAATTAAAAGTTATCGCGATTAGTGTTATGTTTTAAATTAAAGTATTTTTTTTAACTATATCATTTTGTGTATAAATTTTTAGATTCCATGGCATTACCCATAATAACAAAAAAGGCAAAAAAATAGCTTGAATTGAAAATGACAAAATGAAAGGCAGTGTAGTAAATAGCCACTGTAGGTAATATGTTGTGTCGGTGTCAAATAATATTATACGTATATATATATATATATATAGGTTCAGTTGGGACCTTTCTTTGATTGGCTTCCTTCAATTGAATGAGTCACTGAGAGTAACGTGCCTTATTTGACAACTCTTACGGTGGACATTGGTACATAAATTTTTTTTATTGGATTTAAAATTAAATTTCAAGTCCAACTAATTAAAAAAAAAATTACATTATCAAATCTGTCTATTTAACATAAAAAAAATTTAATATATAATTTTTTTTGTAAATAATATTAAATAGCATAAAAATTAATTATATATATACATATATCATATATAAATATATTATTTTATATATATATTTCTAGCCGAACTGGCCGGGTTTCGAAGAAAATTTCCAAACCCATTATATATATATCTAGGGTTGCGAATGGGAGGATTAACTTGGTATATTAAGCTTTGTTTTTTTTATTTATTAAATACTAGTCTATGGGTGGGAATGAAAGGTGAGACTAGAACTCGGAACCTATGAACAAGCGTGCAAGTACCGGCCAATCTAATTTCAAGGGCGATTGTTTTTCACCACTCTAGGAAGAAATTTTATGTATAAGTGTGTGAAGTGTGTAACTTAAAAGAGGAGCATTTATTTGCGAGTAGAAGTAGATGTAACTTAGGTTAAGAGAAGCTATATAATAGGTTCGTGACTGTCTTACCAGTATATTTTTTTTTTTTTTTTTTTTGTCTTGCTAACATATTCTCTTAAGACACATGTTAACATTTGTCATTGTATAATGCTATATACAATTTTATTTCTCAATTTATTTTTTCCCTCTTAGACACAGTTGTTGGATTCGCATTGATATATTTATGTGAAATTTATTCTTTTTTGTCTAAAAATAAGAAAAAAGATTTTTTTTTATTTATAACAATTTAAGTATAACTCACAAAAAGATTCAATCTTTATCAGCATATGAAAATGTTAGGATGTTTGTATAAATATTTAATAAGAAAAGAGATTACACGTAGCATTATTCGAGCAAATTTTGCGACATTAATCAGGCTAATTAATGCCGAAACTGATTCATACAATATGGGCTGAATCTGTCGACTTTTTAAAGAGCTAGGTCACTCATCGATCGCCTCCAAATTTAAGCCTCAATAAATGTTGGGTTAGTCGAAGACTAGGTCAGGGGACAGGGATGTAAGCAAAGGGGCAGAGGCATGGCCCCCTCTAAAATTTTGAGAATCTGTCCCATAATAGTGTAAAATTTTAAAATAATTACACTTTATCCTCTTATAATTTAACTTAAAATCAGATGATCTTTTAAATTTTAAAAGTGAACAGATAACTTCTATGTAGTTTTGTACTAAAGTGTAAATAGATAAAATCGTTAGATTTAACGAAAATTATTATAAATAATTACACTTTACCCCCATATGGTTTAACTCAAAATCAGATAATCCCTTATGGTTTAAAAGTGAACACATGATTCCATGTGATTTTAGAATATTAAAAATATGATTTGACTCCCTTTTATGCTAAAAAGATAATAAAAACCATTAGATTTAAGCAAAGTTTTATCATAAGAATATTTTGGTTATTTTATACCTTCAAATTAGAACATTCAAAAGATGACTTGGTGAAATAACCAAAAAAAAAAAAAACCTCGATAGACAACACTTTATTTTAGCATAAAAGGACCAAATCATCTTTTAATATTCTAATTTAGAGATAAAATGACAAAACTACCCCTATAATAAAATTTTTGTTAAATCTAACGGTTTTCATTCATTTACACTTTAGTTCAAAACTACAAGAGGTCATTTGTTCAAGTTCACGGGGATTATTTGATTTTAAGTCAAACCACATAGAGTTAAAGTATAATTATTCCAAAATCTTTAGATATATGTATTACATAGGATATGGCCCCCCAAATTAACTTGTTATAAAAGTTATACACAAATAATTCACTTTTAAGTTTGTCTATTTCAGTTTCCTATATTGTTTTGGTTTAGTTTTAAGTCTATTTTTTTTATTTCCTATCCTATTTAGTTTCCTATATCAATTGTATAAATTCTATTTAGTAAGAATCCTAATGACTTTGAATTTTTTAAACATAAGATTTATCTCTCTCCCTCTGAACTCTTTATATCTCTTATTGTTTCCCTCCTCTCATCCACAAAAGTACTAAAATTTTAGTAATTACTTAATTTGAGTATTTCCATTTTTTCTTGTATAACAAGCGATAGAGGCATGAAAAATAAAAAATGACGTAACTAAAATGTAAGTGTTGAAGGTAGTGAATAACTCATTCACTATGTACGAGGAATCAAGATGAGAAATTTTCAATGTACTTAGGATTAATGTTTTAATATAAATACGTTATAACCCTGTTATGTATTGATACACTCAATATAGTGAAAGCAATCATACTCATGGACTTAGGTACATTGCTAAACAATGTAAAATCCCTTTTCTTCTATATTTGTTTACTTCTTTGCATCACTTATGTTATTGTTTATTGAATAGTTTGATTTTTTTTGGTACAATTTCAAAGTGTATATTAATTTATTGACCTAAATTTAAAGTTAACTCAGATAATTAGTTAATTTCAAAATGTTTCAATTTCAACTTGTTTATAAAATAAGTTAATATTGAATGAGTTCCTAACAGTGTAGAAACTCTGTATTTTTTATTAGCACATTAACGATGAGGACAAAATTTTAATGGTACAATAGCAGCAATACCACAAAACTACTGCTAGTCTAGTTATGAGTTCAATGGGCCAGTGACTTACCTCGAGCGTGGGCTTGGTTATGTTGTAAGCAACGGCCCGTGGGCCCATAATCGAGATCTCTATACTGCCACGTGTACGGTCCAATTTTCACACACGTGATTCAATCACGTGACTTAAAGAAACTTCCAAAAACAAAAACACTGCACAGTGTGTTTATGTATCTCTCAGTCCCGCACACATACAAACCTTTGATTTGTACGGAATTTGAAATTCAATTCCCGATCCAAAAAATAAAAAAAAAAAGAAAGAGAGAAAATGGATCATCGGGGGTTTCGCAGCGTTACTCTCATCCCTAGTCTCAAAACTCCTCGTCCTTTTTCGTTTTTTCCTTTTTTCATATCGTCTCACAATCACCAATTTCAATTTCATAGTATATGAAAAAAATTTCCCTCTCATCCACCATTTCCTATCCACCTCAGAAATTGCCACCTCCTTCTCTCTCTTCTCTATTTATTGAAAATGCAAATGAACCCATCAATCGGGCGGACCAGGCCCCTACGTTTTATGTGTCACAGGTCACCACCTGTGATACGTCTAGCGCCGCGAGGGATCTTAGTGTAGGGCATGCTGAGCATAGTTAGCCGGTGACACGACAATCTCGTAATTTGTATTTTTCATATTTATTGAATTTATGAATTATGACTCCTCGAGGGAGCAGGGTATTTTCTCCTACAAGTTTGGAGATGACTCAGAATGCTATAATAAAAAGGGGTCCTGGTGTTAACTTTACCACCCCCTGGTGCTACCGAAAGGGGCCAACATTCAAATGAGTCCCTCAAGTGAGTGGGCGAGATTTGGGGGCTGGCTGTGGCACATGGTTGCATTCCTCATGTTAGTCAATGGGCTACATGGGCGGCATTGTGTCCGGTGGGGCAGATGTTGGGTATTGGCGTCGAGGATGGGGTTGTGACATTCGCACCCGCTATGCCATATTTGTATCGTGTCGAGGCTTATGCTCATGATGGATTGGGCCTCGGTGTGCACACTTGCATGCCGTGTGCCTCGTGGGCACTTGCGTATTAAGTTCAAACTTGTGCACACGGCCGATTAGTTTGGTTAGCATTGGTGTCGCGGGGCACTATGTTGTGGGCTTAACGGTTGCTATTCGGTGGTGCCTATCCTTGTAGGCAGCAACCTTGACGCGGGGCGCTAAGAGCTTCATGAATGGAGGCGTCATACCTAACGGGTGATGCTTGGTTCACGCGCATGTTCAGTTGCACATGGCTATCTTACTTGTATTTCAAGAGGGACTAGCGCTAAGCACATTGTTTGTCATGTATGCGCGCATTTGAGAATGACGTTACTATCGCCTATAGCTTGAGTTAGCCGAAATGCTTGAGCACTGGAGGACGGAGCTTATCAAGATGTGCGAGGCATTACGGATAGATCCTAGACGAGCGCATAATCTTATGCCTCGGTGTTTGAGTTTGGCGGGACTATTGCTTGGTGCATAGTCGCCTCACGGGTTAGTTCTGCTGCGTATAATCATGGCAGGTCGCATTACTATCACCGTGTGGTGCCCAGCCTGCTAGCCCGTGACAGTTGGTATCAGAGCACTAACCATCTGTGGTGTGCATTAATTGGGTGTTCCTTCTCTTATCCGTGTGGGCATTCTCTTCATTTGTGATGGACTTCTCTCAGTGGGTTGTTTGCTTCAAATTGTTGGTTGTCGGTTTCGCGGTGGAGCAAGTGTCATTCCATCTTATGACGAATGGATTGGTGGCTCGAGCTAGCAGTTTTCAGTTTACGTGGGCTGAAATCTTATGGTATTAATGGACTTGGTTGCTGTTTGAACCCCTTTGGTACCTTCTTTAGAGGGGCCACTTCAACAAGCTTTGGACATGCGCTCGGTCCTTTGATTGTGGTCGTGGTGCTCTATGTAGCAAGTTATCTTGAGGATGTGCGTGGGTCCGGCTCAGTAGTGCATAAATGCTTTTGTGTGTCAGATCATTGATTTTTGTGCATAGCTAGTAGTGCTACTTTGTTGGATTGGTGGGTTATTTCTACAGTATGTGAGCTTGTGTGGAAGAACTTGTTTCGTGTTGTGGGGATTTGCTTACCTTCATTTGACCATTGAGTTGGCCAAAATCGTTGACAACTTTGCTCGTATTCTTGCATGATTACTTTGTGGCTTTATGCTCACTTAGTGGTTGTGCTTATTTCTGCTCTTGGCTGTTGGCATTTATAAAGAGCGTGTACTTATCTCTTATTTTGGGTGGTCTTGCCTCGTTGTGATACATGTTGACTAGTGAACGTCAAGTAACTTACAGGAGTTCATCGTTGTTTGAAAGCACCGTGTAGCGAGGGTTTGTCAAGACATAAAATCCTCCGGCGAAAGGAGGCATTGTGGACAGACTTCGAGTGAAGGTCAGAGGATCAGACAATGGAGCTGTGCAAACTGATTTCGGGTGAAGGCTAAGAGCCGAGGTACTGGAACAGTGTGGGTTGATTTCAAGTGAAGGCTAGAAAGCTGAGGCACTGAAACAGCATGGGTTATCTTCGGGTGAAGGTCTAAGGACTGAGGTACTGGAGCAACATTATGGGAACTTCAACAGTTGGAATCGTTTACCAGTGGGCTGAGTTTACTTCGACAGTGCAGACGGACTTGCATCCGGTGGGAGTGCCACTCAGTTGGGAACTAGTATGGGACAGAGCCACAAGTTGTCGCGAGGGCACCTTTGGGTTGCGCATAGGGTGAATTCTGATGGCAAGTGAGCTTTTGTGGGTTTAGCTGCGAAGTTGTGTAGAGGGTGCACATATAGTGCTCGTCGATGAGGGCATCGACCCCTTGAAGTGGTGGAGGGTGCGCGACAGTCAGCACATGCCTTTTCTTAGTGCGCGACAGACAGCACATATTCAAGTACATATTGCCGACAGATGGAGCAATATGGTACGGGGCACTTGCTCAGAAGAGTTTGTGTTTTGCTTAATGTGATGGAAAAGGTATCTTGTTTAGCCAAGTTCAGTATGGGAGTCTGGGCGAACCTTTGCTTCGAGCAGTAGTGGGGGCAGATTTAAGGGAGACCGGATTTGTAGGCTATCAACACGAAGGTATTGTCTGCGAAGAGTGGTGGCAATTCATCGTGGGGGCATGTAAGCACTACCACATTCTGCGTTATGCTTGGCATTAACGAGGACGTTGATTGTTTCGAATAGTGAAGAGTGTCAGGAGTTAGCACTAGGCTTTGGCATCATCAAGGATGATGATGGTTGAAGTGGTGGAGAATGTCACGGGTTGCCACCCGTGGCACGTCTGGGGCCGCGAAGACCTTAGCGTGGGGCATGTCTGAGCATGGTTGGCCGGTGGCATGACAATCTTGTAATTTGTATTTTTCATATTTATTAGATTTATGAATTATGACTCCTCGAAGGAGTATGATATTTTCTTCTGCAAATTTGGAGATGGCTTAGAATGCTATTATAAAATGGAGGTCTTGGTGTTGACTCTACCACCCCCTAGTACTATTGAAAGGGTCAACACTCAAGTGAGTCCCCTAAGGGAATGGGCAAGACTTAGGAGCTGGCTGTAGCACGTGGCTACAGTCCTCAAGCAAGTCAAGGGGCTACATGAGCGGCATTGTGTCCGGTGGGGCAAATGTTGGGCATTAGCGTCGAGGATGGGGTTGTGACATTCGCACCTGTTATGCAGCATTCGTATCGTGGCGGGGCTTATGCTCAAGACAGATTGGGCCTCGGTGTGCACACTTGCATTCTGTGTGCCTCATGTGCACTTGTGCATTGGGTTCAAGCTTGTGCACACGGTCGCTTGGTTTGGCTAGCATTGGTATCGCGGGGCACTATGTTGGGGGCTTAACGGTTGCTATTCGGTGGTGCTTATCCTTGCGGGTAACAACCTTGACGCGAGGCGCTAAGAGCTTCATGGATTAAGGCATCGTGTCTAACGGGTGATACTTGGCTCACGCGCATGTCCGGTTGTACATGGCTATCTTACTTGTATTTCAAGAGAGACTAGTGCTAAGGATATTGCTTGTCATGTGTGCGCACATTTGAGAATGACGTTACTATCGCCTATAGCTTGAGTTAGCCAAAAGGCTTGAGCATCGGAAGACAGAGTTTATCAAGATGTGCACGGCATTACGGATAGATGAGCACATAATCTTATGCCTCAGTGTTTGAGTTTGGCGAGACTACTGCTTGGTGTATAGTCGCCTAACGGGTTAGTTCTGCTACGTATGATCATAGCGGGTCCATTACTGTCACCGTGTGATACCCGGCCTGCCAGCCAGTGACACTATGACATGGATGAAGAACATGGTCTTGAACTCGGTCTACTTGTTCGAGTCGACTCAGTCATGCTTCAAGACCCTGACTCATTCAGGCTGTGCTTCAGAATGAGTTCTTCGACCTTCGAGTGGCTCGCTGGCCTCTCGAGTGTCGCGACCCCAGTTGGCTAACCCCACAATTTCTCCATCCAAACTCGTCTCAGAATCGGCCTCTTTCGGCTCTCCTCCGGCGCCGATTACCCGAAATCTCTCACATATTCCGTGTTTCAGAACCAGTCAACGAGTTCCGCGTCAAACAATTGTGCCGCGTTCTTTGTACTAATTTTCGATTCTGGGTCACTTTTCCGAGCCCAAATTAGCCTGAATCCATCTCAACCGCATTCGAAACTCATGGGAATGCCCAATTGCTGTGGAGTCATTGACTGCATTAGTTTCAAGATTGTGAGAAATAACGAGGGCATTGGCTACAAAGGCTAAAGTGATACGTTCAGAACAGTTGCAGTTCAGCTAAGAAATTACGTATATTGTGAGTTTGAGCTCAGGCTATTGACAAACATTCTTGAGATAGGTAAAACGAGATTTGCTTTGATAGTTTTTGTGAATTTAGATTCGTTGGCTTTTGAAGATTGTTTCTATCTTGTGGAACAGTGGCTTTTGCAAATTGGTTTTTGAAGATTCACTATCTTGTGTTATTACCCAATTGGAACAGAAGGCTTTTTGTTCCCTTGTCAACAATGTAAATACTACCTGTTAGCCACTGTTATTCATTCCCATGTAGTGAAAAAAGCTCAGAAATCATGCGTCACATTAGCTTTTTGAATTCCAAAGCATAGTACAAAATTGTTGATTATTCAATGGTTGATATAAAAGACAATTGGGAATGTTTTGCAATGTTCAATTCACAAGTGTGATCGGCTTCATCCATGAAGTGTTTAATGTTGCCCTTAGAGATTGTATGACTCCTCAATTAACCGCATTTCATATTGTTCTTGTAATCTCTTTGTAATCTTTTCTCAAGGCCCGAAATTGCATTTTTTACTTAATCGAGCAAATAATATGCCATGGTTACCAGTTAGCTTTTATGTTTCTTAACATATTTTCTAGTTTGCTCAGGCCTCCATTTTTTCTTCTTTTTTGATACATTATAGGGTCAAAGTCCCAAAGCCATGGGAGGAGGCGGAGAATGAGTTAACCCATGACTATAATCATAGGTGGGAGCATCACTACTACTAGGCTAACCCCTCTCAACTCACGCATTCATGTTGTTTAAACCAAAGTTTGAATCTCAAAACTATGTTGCCATGACTAGCTTTTAACTACATTTGAGCTCAATGGTGAGAAGGCCATTTGTATGTGGTAAAACATTTTGATACTGTCTTGTTGCAGTTGCTTCCTGATAAAGTTGGTGCCTAACATTTTTTAAGGTACTGAATTGAGGCAGCCAACGAACAAGAAGTTCATGAAATTGATGGAGTTGAATTGGAAATACAAATTGAGATGGACAAGTTTTGAAGAGGGAGAAGAGGGGTGGGGGGTTTGACTTTTTATATAAGAAGGTAGAGACAGCTCAGTTCAGAATAGGTTGTTAAGATTTCAACTCTAGTTTGGCCCAGCATGAAGAGGAATGATACATATTAAGAGTCTATATATTGTTTGCTTTTGCACTTGATCTTTCATTTTTAAGCAGGTTTACGGGTACAATAACCTAAAAACTTGAGAGGGAGAGTAATTATTAGTGCAATAATTTTGTGTATGACACAATCAACTATTTAACATAAGACTATTTATTTATATATTTTTTCAAAATTTCTAACAGAAACACATTTCATAGAAATGGCAATTAGATTAAACACGAGTATTTACGGATAAAATAATTTTCGATATCTAATTTGCCCGAATTTGCAGCTCGCCCTCTACTCACTGAGTTGAGTTTATCTTGCCCCAGTTTTTACTCTGATAAAATTTATTATGATATTATCCAGTAATCATATATATATTTATACACATAAAAGTTGTATTCGCTCCTATAGTTTGTTTCTCTTTTACGTGTCACTCTCTATGCTTTTATATTTTTAAAATGCCTTATCATAGGGACAATGGAGATTCTTATAGCTTATCCCATTAAGTTCTCTATTTGTTACACAACTCCTATTTTAAAAATAATTATATGCAATGAATATCCTTATTAATTATTTTATAGGTATGGATATATATTAGTTTCTTATTTGGGATGATACGTATAGATATGTATGAGTTTTCTATTTAGATATTGTATACATTTATACTAATCCGATTAAGTTCCCTATTTTAGAAAGAAACCCAATAAATTTTTAATTATGTTGTCTCCTGCATTTAATTTTGATTTAATTTATTCTTAAGATCTCTTTTTATTTTTTATTTAAAATAATAGTTGATATCATGAATAGGAGTTTTATTAATATACTTCATAATTAATAAGATATATTTGATTTTTATCCATAGTTCACTAAAATTCAACCACTTAACCTAATAGATCTCTTAAGTTATATATACTAAAAAACAGGATAGTTATTTATTGACATTACTTATTGATGATTGACTTCAACTTTGATCCATGATTTAGCTTTTATTATATCTTTATGAATTAATTATTTATAATATTTTTATTATTAATTTAAAGAAGTCTTATTTTCCGTACAATGTATAGGTTGACACCTAGTAATACTAGTATTGTAAAACCGTGACTTTTCTAATCCTTTTCCCTATGAATCTTTGTATCATAATTTAAATCGAATTGCAGGTTTGATTTGGTTAACATTTACAAAATTCCTTTCTTATTAAAACTTGGGCCATCTTGATAATTTTGGTCATGCAATTGGATATTATTTTAATTTTTTAGAGCTAATTAAATGTTAGGGTTTTGCGGGCTTGTCATAAATACGTGTGTTTATACGTGAGAAGAGACTTTAATTTTAGTTTGGAAAGACGCAAGAGAGAAGGAAGGAAGTCCGCGGCTTGAAAACGAAATCATGGTGGTGTGCTGTCTCCTTTTCCTGCGATGTGAGGTAGGGTGATGGACCCATCCCTATTTGTTTTGATTTCTTGGATGCACATATTTTTATGAATACGCATGTATATCTTCTTATGTATGTGACTGAGTGGTTGCATGACTTGTGATTATATCATTTGTTTTGGTGAACTGACAGGGTGTGAGGTAATAGAGCTCGCATTGATTTTTCTTCTTGTTGAGTTGCGTATAGGTTTGTATATGGATGATGATTATTATTATATATATACACATAAGTGTGTGTATTATTCAGTGGGTATCTAGGTGTGTGTGCTCTGGGTTGGAAGAGGGTGTTGTGGGATTGCGGCGGTGAGAGTGGTGATGGCTGCAAAGGAAAAAGAAAAAAAAAAAAGAAAAAGAAGGGAGGTGATTCGGCAGACATGGGCTGTTTACAGCCATGTTTTTTAGGCCTTTATGGCTTTTTGGTCATTAGCTTGTAAAAGGGAGAAGGAGAAAAAGATGTTCAGCCAATGGATTTTTCTTTAAATTCTGATTTCGTTGGGTTTAATTTTTTTTTTTAAGTGGAGAAGAGGAAGGTGAGAGATGACCACGGGTGACTTGGTTGTTCATCCACAATATAGGTGTATATGTATATGCATATGAATGTGAATAGGTGTGGTTATGGGTGCATAAGAGGAATGTGATCGAAAAGAGAAGAAGGTTAGAAAAGAGTGAGGAAATAATAGATAACAAACCAAGCAACTAGCAGGTTTGAATATGGCTGTATTGACCACTCAATTATGAATAGTAACAGCATGTTATGGCCTATCACGGGCGAGAAGGGTGTAGAGAGAGAGAGAGGGGAAAGACTAAGAAAAGGAATAAGACAAACAAGAAAATAAGAGGAGAGATAAAGAAAGGGATAGAACCAACACCTAACTGGTTTGGTTGCGGGTCTATAGGCCATTCGGTCATGGGTAAAAGTGGTCTGCTAGGGACTAAAGTGTGAAAAATAGGTGACGAAGAGTGCAAAAGAAAAGAAAGAGAAAGGAGGGAAAGAAAAGAAGAGAAAATGAGAAAAATAAAGGGAGTTGGCTGGTTCTTCATACAACAGCCACAAGAGAGAGAGGGGCACCCGAGACATAGAGCAGGTGTGCTGGATGAGTTTCCCCATTTTTTTTTCCGATGAACTACGAACTGAGGTAGGGTGATGGAACAATCTTTGTTTCTTGTTCTTGGATGCTTATATATATGCATGTATATATATGTGTGTGTGTGTTTTTTATGCAGATTACATATACCTTGATATATGATAAACTTATTGAAAGGTTGAAAACCATACTTTATTCATTGGTACGAGCTTTTCATATACCTGTACCAATTACAAGAGATAAGTCCAAAAGCCCACTATTATAGGGATTGGAATATACAGATAAACATATGGTTACAGCTAAAAGGATATGGCTAAGCATACAAGAGGATAAGTCTAGATCAAATAGACTTATCCCTAGCTTGTTCAACACGCCCCCTCAAGCTGGAGAGTACATATCCAAAACTCCAAGCTTGGATGATAAAAACAAAAATTGTTCCCGACCAAGTGGTTTAGTGAATATGCCAGCTAGTTGGTAGCCAGATGGGACATAAAAGGTTGTGATGAGCCCAAATTGTATTTTTTCCCGAATGAGGTGACAATTCAACTCTATATGCTTTGTACATTCATGGAAGACGGGGTTTGCCACAATGTGTAGAGCTGCTTGGTTGTCACAATGAAGTTGCATAGGCTTAGGGTGAGATACACCAAGATCCTTGAGAAGATATTTGAGCCATGTTAGTTCGCAAGAAGTAGTAGCCATTGAGCGATATTCAGCTTCAGCAGAAGAGCGGGCAACAGTGGGTTGTTTCTTGGTTCACCATGAAATAGGACTAGTGCCAAGAAAGGTGATGTACCTTGTGGTGGAGCGACGAGATGATGGACAACTCGCCCAATCTGAATAAGAATAGGCTGAGAGTTGTAAATTGCTTGTAGAAGGTAATAAAATCCTATGACTGGGTGTTCCTATTAAGTATCGTAGTACGCGCTGAACTACATCAAGGTGTGGCTGACAAGGCTTTTGCATGAATTGGCTTAATACATGGACTGAGTAAGTAATGTCAGGCCGTGTTACAGTCAAATAAATCAACCTGCCCACAAGACGTTGATACGAGCTAGGATCAATAACATCATCTTTGTTATCCACTAGGAACCGAAGATTCTGCTCCATAGGAAATGGAGCTGGTTTAGAATCAAGAAAGCCAGTTTCTTTAAGAATGTCCAAAGTGTATTTTCTCTGACTAAGAAATAAGCCTTTGGCAGATCGAGCTACTTCGATTCCAAAAAAATATTTGAGTAGACCCAAGTCCTTGATGTGAAACTTGGACTGTATGAAGGATTTGAAGTGTTTGATGGAGCTATCATCATTCCCTGTGATAATGACATCATCCACATAAACTAGAACAGCTGTGAAATGAGAACCATGAGAAGAAGTAAAAAGTGAATAATCCGCCACAAATTGCTCAAAACTAGCTTCTTTTAAGGTTGTAGAAAATTTATCAAACCATTGTCGTGATGCTTGCTTCAAACCATATAAGGATTTCCGTAGCCGACAAACCAAATTATTCCCTGTCTGAAGATAACTTGGAGGAGGAGTCATATAAACCTCTTTATGTAAATCACCATGAAGGAATGCATTGTTCACATCCAATTGGTGCAAAGGCCATTGCTTGGCAGAGGCAATAGCCAGTAAACAACGAACTGTAACAAGTTTGGCAACTTGGGCAAAGGTCTCATGGTGGTCAAGACCTTCAACTTGAGTAAATCCTTTGGCGACAAGGTGTGCCTTGTATCTTTCTATAGAGCCATTTGCACGAAATTTAACCTTATACACCCATTTACAACCAATGGGGAGTTTACCTGGAGGCAAAGATAGTAAGGTCCAAGTCTGGTTCTCTTCAAGTGCTTGAATTTCTATAGCCATGGCTTCTCGCCAATGGGGTTTTTGAACAGCTTGGTTAAAACTTGTTGGTTCGTCATGACTAGAGATGGCAATCAAAAAGGCTTTATGTTTGGGTGAGAAATCATTGTTAGAAAGATAAGTACTAATAGGATAAAGATTACCTGAAGGAGTTGACTTGGAAGAAAGCTAAGCAGATGGGGTAGAAATGGGAGTTTGTAAGCCAGAGGGAGTGACATTACAGATGAAGTCATTCAAATGAGAAGGCCGGTGAGACACACGTTGAGAACGCCAAACAATGGTGAAGCTCCATCATTGTCAAAATTTAAATCATCATGCTGGATTTGTTGTTCGGATTGTGCTGGGGTTTCGTTCACCAATGGTATATGACTTTGTGACGGTGGGTCTTTCATAGCTGGTTGTGATTCCACCATACCAAAGTCAATACTTGTATGATCATCTTGAGATACTGGAAAAATAGTAGATGGAGTAGGAATATTATATGATGAAGGAGTGGCAAATGGAAATATACTTTCATCAAAAATCACATCCCGACTAGTAAAGATCTTTTTAGAATCGAGATCATACAAATGATAACCACGCTGCCCAAACGGATACCCAACAAAAACACACCGTTTAGCTCTTGGATCAAATTTGGTCCGATGAATATCTTTATTATATGCATAACAAAGGCATCCAAAGACCCGAAGATGGTTGTATTTTGGCTTTTGTGTAAGAATCATTTCATGTGGAGTACGTCCAGAGAGGACACGAGTTGGGATCCGATTTATTAAATATGCAAGAGTTAAAACACATTCCCCCCAAAATGTTGTTGGTAAATTGGCTTGAAATCGTAATGCATGTGCCACCTCTAAGAGATGACGATGCTTTCGTTCCAGCACCCCATTTTGTTGAGGGATACCTACACAAGAAGATTATTGTAAAATCCCTTGTTCAAAGAAAAAAATTTTCATTGGACCTGAGAAAAAATCAAGAGCATTATCAGTGTGAACTTGTTTGACCTGACAATTATATTGGGTTATGACCATTGCAAGAAAATGTTTGATGAAATAGTAAGTCTCAAACTTGAATTTCATGAGATACACCCAAGTACATCGTGAATAATCATCAACAATGGTCAAAAAAATAATGAGCGCTAGAATGAGAAGGTGTTAAATACCTACCCTATATGTCACAATGAATTAAATCAAAAGCGGAAGCACTTTTAGTACTACTAGATGGAAATTGAAATCTAGTTTGTTTAGCTAAAATGCACGCATCACAAGACATAGGTGAACACGAAGAAGAAGATGGATTGCCCAAAGAATATTGTGAAGGATGTCCTAAACGTTGGTACCAAAGTTCTGAATCCAGTCTACAACAAGCAGGAAGAGCAATTTCTTTTATAGGTGGCGGAAGATAATGATAAAACCCATCTCTCATTTCACTCATTCCAATCACCTTTTTCGTTTTCAAGTCCTGGAAAACACTAAAAGAAGGGAAAAAAATGGCAGCACAATCCAACGAATTAGTAATCTTACTAATGGAAAGAAGATTAAAATTAAAAATTGGCACACAAAGAACATTATCCAAGGTAATGGTGGATGAAAGAAAGGACTTCCCTGTATGAGTGACATGAGTACTAGAGCCATTTGGTAAACACAATTTTGGCATTGGAAGTTTTAGTAACATCAGAAAGCAAAGACAAGTGTGGCGTGAAATGGTCTGAAGCACCTGAGTCAATAATCCAAGAGGATGGTGGAGATTGCAATGCAGTGAGACAGTATTTTATACTTGCAAAATTTGCAACAGAAGGCTGTCCATCAAAATTCAAGAGAGACAAAAGTTGTTTGTACTGGCTTTCTGTAAGTTGCTGCAATGGCAATACTGCTTTGGTTTAAGAGGACGCAGTAAACGACATGTTATTTGTAGTAGTTTTGGTTGTAAATGCTGCTGCAACTTTGGGTGACCCAACTCTACCAGACCCCTGCGAGCGTGACTTAGGATGCCATGATGGATAGCCAATAATTTCAAAACATTAGCTGTGAGTATGTCCTATTCCACCACAATGGTCACAAGTTAAGGTTGACTTTTGTTTCCCAACAGTTGTTTGCAAACCTTGAAAAGAACGACTCCGTGAAGCAGCCAATGCTGCAGCATCTCCTACCGATGCATCTGCAAGGTGGAGAGACTTTTGTTTTTCTTCCTGTTGTGCCAGTGCATAAACCTTGATCATGTTTGGCATTGGTTCCATTGTGAGTACCTGGGTTTTCAAAGTTCCAAAGGAGTCATTGAGACCCATAAGGAATTGGTAAACTCGTTCTGATTGCAGAACTGCTTGATATTCTTTGCTTGCTCCACAAGTACAAGTCAGTATCTTAGCATAAGATGCGAACTCATCCTATAGTGTCTTCAAAGTAGTGTAATAACCACATATATATTGTTGTGCTTGCTGACACGTGGCTATAGACCTTTTCAATTCATAGATTCTTGGGCCATTTCGTTGCGAGAACCTATCTTCAAGATCCATCCATACCTCGTGAGTAGATTCAACATAACTTATGCTGTTTGCAATATCTGGGTTTGCACTGTTGAGCAACCAAGAAATTAGCATGTTGCTACAGCGTTCCCAAGCCATCATGTTTGATGGAGGTGAGTCTGGTTTGATCAAACTCCCATCCACAAAGCACAACTTGTTCTTTGCTGCAAGTGCTATTTTTACGGCACGTTTCCATGAAGGAAAATTATCTCCGGTTAGCTTTTGAGAAACTAAAACCATACCGGGGTGATCAGAAGGGTGAAGGTAATACGGAGAGGAATAATCAATTGCATCAGCAGTTGCCACATTATTCGCTGCTGCAGACGAGCTATCGGTAATCGACATGGCTCTTTAAGGAAAAGAACACTCGGTGCAAAAGAGCAAAGAGACTAAGATGCTAATTTGTGAGAAACAGGAAGATGGCAACACAAATTAATTATTGCTCTGATACCGTGATAAACTTATTGAGAGGTTGAAAACCATACTTTATTCATTGGTACGAGCTGTACATATACCTGTACCAGTTATAAGAGATAACTCCAAAAACCCACTATTATAGGGATTGGAATATACAGATAAACATATTGTTACAGCTAAAAGGATATGGCTAAGCATACAAGAGGATAAGTCTAGATCAAATAGACTTATCCCTAGCTTGTTCCACGTGTGTGCCTGTGATTTATTCTGGCGTTACTGGGTTTGTAGATGGGTCGTGAATGATGGCCGTGGGTGGTCGTAATCTGATGAGTCATCTTAATATGCTCTTCTAATTACTCAATGTATATAACTACGTAAGATTGTTTTTAAGTATATGTTTATGAAATTGTATTTATGAATGGAGGAGAATTGTATATACTGTGGGTTTACTGTTGGTTTGGTTGGGGTTGTGTTTTCAAAGCTTGACCCTGTTAGGCCAAAGATGGATAGGAATGGTGATCGAGTGGCTATGTGTAGGATGATGGGATGCAATGGTGCCTAGAGGGAAGGAGTATAGGTGGTAGACTATGAATACAGAATTTTATAGAGGATCGATCAATGACATTACTGGTGTTGTGTGGATATACAAAAGAAAATGTATATATATATATATATATGTATAAAGGAATTCGTTCTTTGTATGCATATGTATCTTTACATACATGAGTGAGAGTGCTGGGTCTAGAGGGGCCACCATGGCAGCCACGGCTGCCATGTTTAGTCATTGTGTGTTCGGGTTCACAACGTGTTATCGTGGGGCAGCCATTAGTGAGCGAAAGGAAATCACCAGCTCCTGCTGGTCAAAGCACCATCTTTAGGCCATTCGGCCTTTGGGGTAAAAAGGCCAGTTCTGGCCATGGAATGAAGAAGGAAGAAAATAAAAAGAGAAGAAAGCAGAGAAGAAAAGAGAAAATGAAAGGAGAAGGAAAAGGATGATGATGGGAAAAGAGAGGAAAGAAGAGATAAGAGAGTAAGAAAATAAGAAGGAAAATAAAAAGGGAAATTGGGACTATCTCCTCGGCTGGTTTGTTAATGGTGACTGGGCAGTTTGCTTGCTCAATAAAAGTGGCCTGTCATGGACTCATGGCCATGGTAAGGGAGAGAATTGTAAAAGGAAAAGGAAGAGAATGCAAAGAAAGTGTAGGGTTGAAAATTAGAGAGAGAGAATTAGATTTCTAGAGAGAGACAGATGGGCCTCTCGGCTGCTGGCGTAGATGCTGAGTACTTTAGTATGGGTGACTCAAGTTAGTTATGATGCACCTTGAGTACTTTGAGACTCTTCGGGTAAATTCCGATTTTACGAAATACTTTATCTTACTATTTTTTTGATGTGCTAAATTTATTTTTGATGTTATTTGATCAAATTCTGACCCTTAAAAATAATTACAAAAGGATAGAGAATGAAGGGTGAATGGCTATTGTCTGACCAATATTGGCCAAATGTGTTTAAATTGTTATAAAATTTTAATATATTAATCTTGATAATTAATGTTGATGATCTAATAGATTGAATATGATGGTGTGATGTTCTAGATTTTATTTGCATAAAATAATACTCAAAATTTATATAGTGGTCAAGTGGCACCTATTATTTCATAGATTGTGAAGATAGATTTTATTATTTCATCCTATACGACTTAGAGAACATGATTATTCGTGAAATACATTATCTGACTAATACTACTATTTTTATAACATATTGAGTTATTAAATTATGGTGATTGTGATATATTAATCATTGAGGCATATATTACATGGTGTTGCATGACTCATTATGAGATAATGAGAATACTAATTTCAAAGGTTGAAAGAGAATTATACAGTATTGTAATATCTGAAAAAGATGAACTATTGTGGATAAAATAATATTAAAAATTGTAAAATAATGATAAGCATGAGAATGTAAAATTGTTCCCCCCCTTAGATAAAAAACTCAGAATTGAGTGTTGACTGAGCGTGTTTAACGTGCTCAAAGGCGTGTTGGTCTACTCTACCACAGATGAAAGTTCTGAAAAATAGGTTGGTGAATGGCACCATGAATTTGAGATTCGAAAGCCATTGTCTTTTTCAAAGAATTAATATATAACACTAAGTAAGGAAATGTAAAAGTTGAAAGATATATTGAATAATGAGATGTTATGACATTAAGCAGAGTAATTGGTAAAGAAAATTAAATAAAGAAATAAAAAATGCTATTACATTAAAATGAGAAGGAGAGATTATCATATGCATTGCATTCACGTTGCATTGCTGTTATATTTGTTCAAATGCTTATATCTTGCTTATATACTATATGTTGTATACTTGATGTTTTGAACTACTGGACGTAAACTTACACCCCAACAGACTTTACAGTTTTAGGTGTGGATATGAAGACAAGGTTTTGGACTGGCTGGGTATTAATTAGATTTTTATTGGTGTATATCCTGTTAGCATTGTGTGTAATCTAGTATTGTATTTTTGTATCCTTATTGTACTTGAGATATTGGGATTCAAATTACTATTTGAGTGACGTGTAATTGCTTTGTTGGAACCACGGATTTTATTAAATTGGACTTTGTTATTTTTATTTTCTTTTTGTTATTAAAAATTTAGGTTATTTTTTCTCAAACTTAATTATTTTTATTATAAATTACCCCGAATGTTTGGTGTGACAAGGAATGGGAGAGCACTTTCCTCTATATTTTTTACTACTGCGTTACGTATCAGATAAACATTTTTGTAGAAAATATGATTGTGAATAACTGAAACATGCCAAATATGAAATAACATCAGTGTGGAAACTGATATCTGCCATTACCAAATCAAAGTGGTAAAATAAGGTTGACTCTCCAGTCTCCTTAAATAGGGGATGTATACGAGTTGCGTCAAGCTTGATTTGATAATCTTAATGAGCTTCAAAATGTGTTTAAATTTAACTTGTTTAACTTTCGAGTTGAATTCAAACACATTTTTATCAAGACGAGCTCGAGTAGCTTGAGTTTTTTAATGTATATAAGCTTAATGATCTGAATTTAAGCTAAGCTTAGAAAATATTAAAGCCTTAAAATGTGTTTAAACTTGTTTTGTTTATATAATAAGTAAATCTTGAACAAATTTTTAACGAGCTCAACTCACGTAGCTTAATTTATTTTACAATCACATCCCTAAGCTACTTAATCAGCTACTGGCTTATGTGGTAAATAATGCAAGACTTTTTCTAAGTATACAAATAAAAAGCAATCTCCAGATTGAAAAAAAGGTTTCGCAGTGAAGAATCCGGAGATCCTTTTGTCCATCTTCACCAACCTTTGCCTTCTTGGTGTTTTTCCTGGCGGCCGCTAGTTAGAGGAGTTAGCCATGTCTTTGACCGGCAGCAATGGGATCTCCACATCTCACCAAACCTTCATTTGGTTACGATTTTTATTTTTTTTGGGAAATTCGTAAAAATGATATATGACAAAATGATTTTGAAAATTGTTTTCATCATAGTTATGTTTGATAAATTAGTTTCAGAACTAGTTTTTGAAAATATTTTTAAAAATTACTTTAGGAACCAAAATATATATACTCTAAATTTCTATTTTGACGAATTTTCTTTTTTAGTACAAGAAATGCATCATTATAAATATTTGGATTCATAACCATTGAATCAGGCGTTAAGCTCACCTTGATTTTAACAAGAAGCATTTTAACTTATAAATTAAAATGTCTTAGTGACAAAAGTATTTGTCACTACAACAAATATGAGTTTTAGTGACAAAAGTATTTGTCACTAAACATAGAAATTCGTCACTAAAGATACCTTCAGTGGCAAAATGTCTTGTCACAAGCTTGTCACTATAGACCCAACACTAAAAGTATTGTGTGACAAAATAATGAATTGTCACTATTGCTTGGGTTGTTAATGACAAAAGCAATTTGTCACTAAAAAGTTGTGGAAGTAGTGATAGGTTCATTTTGACACAAAAAACTAATAGATTTCATCACTAAAAATTAAATTTTGTCACTAAAAGTTATATTTTGAATTTTCTTTTGTGATGAAGTATTGTGTCACAAGAAAAATAAATATTGAGTGGCAACATTATTTGTCACTAAAAATCTTTTAGTCACCATGTGCTTGTCACAACATGTTACGTAGAATGACAAAGCAGGTTCATCAAATTGCACTCAAAATTTAAGAGTTTGTCACCAAAGATCTTCACATAATTTTTTTTTCCTGTTCAATAGACCTGCTTCTCATTAAACCCACAAGTAAGGTGCATATCACCTTAAAATAGTAAACAAGACCGTCAAATTATTGATAATGCTGCGACACATGCATATAGTTACAAAAGTATTTATAGAAAACAAGAAGCCTATATTCAACTTCATGAATCTATTACATCACAAAGTCCAAAATCAACTCAACAGTAATCCATCACCATATGATTGGTAATATTAGTGTAAATATAGATGAAGTTTCCATTGTAATATTGTTCCATTACAAACTCAAGATAGGTACCACTAAACATCTTTTTAAATGTGTAACCATCACCATTACCAAGAGCCTTCAACCAAGTCAAAGCTCAACCACCTATAGAAAAAATCTGCTCTTTGTAATCTACTGTTAAGCAGTTGTTTGAGCCTCTACTTTTTTTTTTTTTTTTTTTGCACCATTAACACCTGCATGAACACATAGACAGAAAAACAATTTATTAAGGGTCCAAAAACAAAGCTATCTTTGATTGCATTATACCATCAACTCATTTAAACACCAAAAAACTAAGTCACTATCTTCAATTTACTTTCCATAATAGCCATAACAAGTTAAAAGCCCAGTAGTAGCAATGCCATGTGCCATCCCCACACTTATGTGATGAGATCTTAATTCAATCTGAATTAAGTCCACAATATGGTTTTAGATCCAAATGCTAGCTGCTCTAAACCACAACACAAGGTGTAGAGTCAAATCAATGAAGAACACTTCACCAGCTATTAGCTAAGTAAACTGAAAAAGAAAAGTAGTTCCCTATGCTTCCTTTGACTTCTGAAAAATTGCAAGAAAAAGAAAACAAAACTTGGGCTGGTAAAAAAATTCTCGTAAGATTCTAAGTTTTCATTTTTTTTCCCCCAGTGTTTTCTTGGCAATCAAGCGAAGCCCAGATTTGAAATCTTAGGTTCGATTAATTCAAAAGAACTTTTTAAACTTTCAGAATTTTTAAATAAGATCATGTGTCAAATCTAAAATGAGGAAGAGAATGATAGTTCCAGTCATACGATGATCATTCAAGGATTACATCATTTAAGTTGATAGGCAGATGACTTACATTGATGCAGAAGTGGATGGAACATTCCTCTCCAAAAGTTGCTGGTGGAATAAGGCAAGCTGAGAACTCATCTCCTCTCATAGCCGAGTCACCATGTTAGTTTGATGGGATTCCAACATTTGTACCCTATCAGCTAATTGGGCAGTCCCCCTCCGAGCCTCTGCAGCTTCCCTCTCTGTAGCCTTAGCACGTTGCGTTGCATCAAAAGCCTCTCTCTCCTGCTGTGCACGAGTGCGCTACCCTGATGCAGATGAGCTGGGCTTCGGACCATGCCCTAGTCTAATTATGTATCCTGGCTTGCGTCCAAAGACCAGCTGAGAAAGTTGCTCATCAGTCAAGAGAGCTCTTCTACCTTGGATTTAGACTCAAGCTCCTTAAGTTGCTCCTATAATGACACAATCATTCAAGATAAAAAGCTAAATAGATCATTATGGTATCTACAAACTGGTGCCATAAATGGAATCTTGTCTTTAGGCACAAGAAAGTTGTCCTAATCTCCTGCTCAAGGACATTTGCAAAGCAATTTAAATCTTACATAGAACAACCCAGCATTATCATTAACCCAAGAACTGCCAGATGATGTGTGGGTTGTTCTGTAAAGCTCAACAATGCCAAGTTCGTCCCTGTTCGAGTCATTTCTCTGTGCCATCGAAGTCACAAACAACACTTGTTCAGTTCATGCAAATAGAATCAAACACATGTTAAACAAACCATTCACTTTTGGTTATCATTTCAAGATGCATAAATTCTGAAACTAATGCAGCCACTTCAATCAAGTTATACCATATCGTATTTGATCTTTGCAAATGCCTTCATCCCAGCAGTATGTGTTGTCTTTAGTTTCGCTCAATTCCTCTTATTTGTTTCACTTCTTTCTTGCAAAGCTCATTCAATTAAAATCGATAATTAAAATTGTCAAAGATGAATATTAAGGGAAAACCAATAAAAAGTTATACCTTGAACTTTTCTTCACTAAATAGGTTGCACAGGTACCTCCAATCATTCTCTTTGATATCAGTGGGCCGATTTGCAAGGGCAACATTTAATGTTGGGAACTTAAGAAATTTCTTATGTATCCTCTAACACCAACTCTTATATCGACTCCCCATCTCAATCTCAATTATTTGATTAACATAAGGCTCATTGCTCAAATTAAACTTTTCCTGAAAATCATAAGCAACACATGTTGCATAATTTAAACTTCAACTCAAGGTTAATCACAATCAAAATCTGCCTGTGCACAAAAAAAAACCCAAACTCACTCCTGCACTATAATAGTACAGGAATCACATTAGTTCTCGACGCCATGTCCATTTAAGGCATCAAAGGCAGAACTCACTCCTTAGGCCTGATAAGATCTCAGAGAGGAACATAACTATTATCATACTGGTAATGACGTATTCTGCTGCTGTTAAGAGTATGTGTGTGTGTGTGTGTGTGTTTCACATAAATGTTTTTGCAAACATGCAACTGTTCACTATGAGGGTAAAATCATTAATCCAGGTGTTAATGGTGCAGGAAATGTTTTTGGCTGGGTCAGAAACTATAAGCATTACCATTGAATGGGCTATGGCAGAGCTACTATGCAGCCCTGCTTCGATGAGAAAGATTAGAGGAGAGCTTGATCGAGTCGTTGGACCCAACAGGAAGGTTGAAGAGAGTGACATGAATACAAAATAAAAAACACTACTTGAAGCATTTCAAGAGAAGTTAGTTAGAGCGATAATTAATTTGCTGCTAGTGTCAAAAAAAGTCATGCTAATAGCTAACTCTTCTGGAAAGGGCCAATTCAACACGCTAATTCGAAGACAACTCTCTGTCATGAGTAGAAAAACAAATGCAATATAACAGTCAATACCAAAACCCTAAACATCATTTCAAACATAGAATAGAATCATTTAAGTGGATAAAAGTGCAATTGAAAAGTCCAACAGGTTTTAAGGAAATTTTTAAGTTTACAATTGAATTGACGACTTAAGTTTTTCTAAAATGATTTCAATTTTGGGGATCAACCGATTAGCATATTACAATTATTGGGTACGTGTAGAAAACAATTATGGAACTCAAATTGAGGAGAGAGGGAGAGGGAGAGGGAGAGGGAGAGGGAGAGGGAGAGACACGTACAATAGCAAAACCAGAGAGCATCCAAACAAGCGGTGCAGGATAAAAGAATTTCA
>CM065377.1:5097500-5225000 GCA_033060915.1 Euryodendron excelsum
ATGGATACAAGGACATAGGATAGTGTTTACTCCTGGTTCCATATGTTCACTTACAAATTCGATGAACTCCGTTACCTCGACTACATACTGGTGGAGACCCCTATCTTGAATTTGAATCCTACTCTTGTCCATCTGAAGAATTCTATGACAAATATAAACAATAATCCAGTCCCAAATTGCAAGAAAAGCACATCAAATAAGCATAATGAAAAAGAACCTACAAATAGGCTAAAATAGCAGTTGTGATTAATGCTTTCCTTCTTATAACTTGACTGCCACCAACTCTCAAATAGAATAAAAAAAAGAGCCTGCAGATAGGCTAAGATTAGTTTTCAAGAATTGAGCCACACATTAAAGAATCTAACTTATAATGTAAGAGACAAAGACAAACAGCTCTGGTGAGATGACACACAAATAATTCTCAATAAAAAATCTAACTTATATTGTAAGATACAAAGACAAACAGTCAATAAAAAATGAAAAAATAAAGAACTAAGGAAAACTTCGCCAATTCATAGTTAGAACATTCATTCCCCTGTAATTTTCTGCTTCACATTCTCTTTTTTTTTTCCTTCTTATTTTTCTTTATTCTAAAAGGAGATTTAAGTTTTTGTGAAGTAAATTCACTAAAAAAAATTACAGATAAGGCACAAAATTTCCATAAAATCCAATGGGAGATACACAGGCAGATGAAGATATTTATAGAATAGAAAAACAGAGAGTGTTATGTGAGTGAGAGAGAGACGACAGACAAACAAAGCAGTTTCAAATCAAAAAAATGACTATAAATTTAGCGTCTTTTCTAGGAGAACAATAGGTAATGTTTATGAACATCCCTTTTCCCTCAATTTCATCCCCTAAGCCTCCTTTTTAAAGGTCATCATGTCTAAAAACATGGAAGCAGTGAGATTCATTAAAATGCACATAAGCTACCTATAACACAGGGAGAAAATCTAACCACATCTCATCAACCGAATTGCTTGTATGTGCCATGATTCTATTATGCAGAACATCAAACTATATTATTTAGTAAAAATACTGTAAGAAATTTAAATAAAAAATAAAATGCCATGAGAAATGAACTCAACAACTATAACAGCTAGGACCAATGCAAAATCACAGAAAAAAAAAATACACTTCTACAAAAAAAATTAAAACAAAAAATACATGCAAAAATTACAAGGAGATCGAAGAAAGCAAATTATCTCAAATTGAAGATGGAGAGAGACAGAGAGATACAAATTAGATATGCTAGAATAGAACGATAAAACAAAGAATTTGAGCTAACATTTTGAAGGAAGCAAAGTTATCTCAAATTGAAGAGAGAGAGAGAGAGAGAGAGAAATTACACGTGCTATAATAGAATGATGAAATAAAGAATTCGAGCTAAAGTTTTGATTCACAAAATAACAGAAACAAATATAATGCAAATCCAAAAAATATAATGGAAACTCACCTTAAGCTTCAATGGAGGTTCCTCTGAGCTTCCATGAACTTCGCAATGGCGTAGATAAAGAGGAAATTGTAGCACAGAGACGATTATAGAGAGAGATCTGGAGGCACAAGATAGGGTTCGTAAGTCGATTGCTTCGATGGAGGTTCTTCGGGGCTTTCATGGAGGTAACAGCTAGGGCTTTGTAATATTTGAAATCACAACACAAACAAATATATATGGAGAGAGAGATCTGGAATTAATAGGTGAATGGAGAGAGAGAGAGAGAGAGAGAGAGAGCCTAAACCCAGTGAGCGAAAGAGAGCCAAATTACTCTAAATCAATTCCTGTTGCATATTACTAAGATAGAATCACATGAAGTTGAGTCCACAGAATGGACTCAAGCCACATCATGACCAATTAGCTAACATTCCGTTTCCTCCCGTTTATCACGAGTTATGACCAATTTCTGGAAAATTGGGTATTAAAACATTGATGCCGTTTCCCTTCCATTTTTTCAAGCCACGTCATGTTGTGACGAAAAGTCGTATCACTTTTTATTAAAAGAGCTTTGCTAGCCTCACTCACTCGCAGTTGCGCGAGTGAGGCCGCTGGATGTGCGATACATCAGCGCGGACTCACCTGCTAGCCTCACTCGCGGCTGCACGAGTGAGGCCAGACTTTTTCTTTATTAAAAAGATATTAGCTAAATGTTTTTATCTTTTATTTAGTGACAATAAAATTCTTTTATCACAATTTCTGTTTTCTTTTCAAAAGATTAAATCGCATGAAAATTTTCAACCACCCATTTAGTGTCGAATATTAGTGGCAAAGTACTATTTCATGGCAAATAATGGCTATTTTTATTTAGTGACCACAAGTACATTTCATGGCTAAATTAGGTCATTTTGGTGATAAAATCTGACTCGTCACTAACATTTTGTCACTAAAGCTGACAATTGTTGTAGTGTTACGAAGGCTAAAAAAATCCATAATCCAATAATGTAATGGGGATGGTCACCAACTCTTTTTCTCATTATACATATCTATTATCTATTACCTATATAAAAGCGGGAATCCAAAATCGATTTTTCTCCAGCTTCCAATTACCGATGTGAGCATCAAGTGGAACTCTCTCTCCCTCCCTCCTCCTTATTCCTTTATTTGGCTGGTGATTCACTGTAATCCACCAACACAGCTCACAAAACGTATGATTAGAGATCGCAATGGGAACAGGTATAGGAATCTTTCTCCACACCCGCTTTGTTTGGACAAATTGCCCCCCGAACCCAAACCCAAACCGATTCATTCTTACCTCTATACCAAACTCGATCCGAAAGTATGGGACCATTTCCAACCCGTTCCACTCCGAACGACATACTTTTCGTTAAAAGGATGAACCCCCAAGCAAATTCAAAGACGATGAAACCAATGAGTAGTGAAGCAGTTGTGATCAACAATCACTTCCCCGATCTCCAACCATGTTTTCGAAGCTCTTAACTTAGGCAGGTTTCAAGTTCTGCATGTTTGTTTAAGGCGCCAACATTCTGATCTGAAACTTCAAACACGATATCGCCATTGGTTCTAACCTCTGCCGCATCTCCACAGTCCACTCCTCTGAAACTTCACTAGGTTTGCCATCGGTGCATATATACATATATGTATATGTAGCTATATTTCTTGAGTTAGGACTTCAAAAAATTAAAAACCCGAGAAGAGAAAGAAAACCTAAAAGAAACTCAAAAACTACGAAAAGCTTTACACTTGAGAAGACAACATTATTTCCACTTATATGAATTAGGTTTTCTCCCCTGTAGGTGGGATCTAGCTGAGCAGATAGTCACTAGCGTCGTGATTGTCTTTAGCAATTTTCTTCTCTCTAAACAAGCAAAAGTAAAGAGATAATGTGACGCGACAAAACCCTAAAAAAAATAGTCCTATCCTATACCAACACTAATACAATCATTTTTCTACATCTTCTACTTTTTATTTTTACCGTACGTGTTTTTGGGGTACGTGGTAACTCCCGAACCACCTGATAACATACCAAACCCGATTGGGTTTGATCTTTTATTCACCACTCCCGACCTGATTCCGATTAGGCCGCTCCGAATCCGCCCCGATCCCTGCGTATGACTATTCAGGTGCATTTATTGGGGTTTTGGCCATCCCTGCGTATGACTATTCAGGTGCATTTATTGGGGTTTTGGCCATCCCTGCGTATGACTCCTCAGGTGCATTTATGGGTTGGTTCCACCATGTGCATGTATGCCCATATGAATGTGTGCATCATTCAATGGCATTCAATAACTAATCCACAAGGGACCCGCACACAAGATTGTTATTCATTCAAAATTAGACGAAACCGCCTTTCTGTAGATGAAAACAAGGTTAGGAACTCTTAACTTTATTTTGGTTTTTTTTATCATTTAATCCAAACCACTTCCGGAATGTTAGTATTCAAATCGTCGCATTGAGGAACTAAACGACAAGGGATCAACACATAAGATTATTAGTTCCAAAATTAGACGTAACCGCCTTCCTTTTATTGAAGACAAAGTTACTATTGGGATTTCTTCATCATTTAAATTTAGAATAAAAATAAAAATTAGACAGTCACCGCCTTCGCGCGGTTAGATAAAACAGCCATACAATCAGCTAGGGCTGTTCAAAAATATATCTGGCCTCATTAAAATCAATTCGTATCTGATCCTAACTGATCCTATATATTTTCAATTCGTATGGGTTGAAAACTTTAAGACCGATCATATATTCGATTTGAGTGTTGAGCCTTTGTTTCATTAACCTGGCCCCATTAGTTTACACTTAGGAATGAAAATTTTCAACCAATCCGAACCCGATCAGATCATCTAATGGGTCGAAACCGATTTTTAACCCAATAATTTTGGATCGGGTGACAGGTGACTACCAAACTTGATCCGACTCATGAACACCCCTACAATCACCGCCTTAATGATACTACTGTAGCCATATTAATTACCATTGCCATATTACACACACATATATGTGAGGGGTGATGTTTGAAGAAGAAAAATTCATCAGCACACCCAATTAGTATTGCTCAAGCTTTATCTACCAAAAGGTAAGAATTTTGTTCCACTGAAATCTATACAATTTGTATCTCTCATTGACAATCTTCTGTTATTCACGTGTATAAACTTGTAATTACAGTTGGAAGAGAAGGGGAAAAAAAAGACCTTGCTCATTATGATTTGATTTTTCTAATCAAATTAGACCTAGTTTTTGGTTTCTTTTTGTTTGCAGAAAATGTGTTCATATGATATGAAAAGAGCATGCTTCAAATTCTTTGGGAATATGTTATCTATCCAAAATATTACACAAGATACTTTTATAATAATAATGAGTTGTGATATCAAGCAAAAAGAAATTAAAGATAAGACGAAAAAAAGTGAATTCCACAAAACAAGGTGAAAAAAGGTTCCGAAGTAAACTTCAACTTTAAAACAAACATTATCAATGGCAAAAGGTACACACATTTATGTTGTTAAGTTCAAAAAAGACAACTTGCCTCGTGCACACATATTAGTTACTTCAAAGCAAATCCAGCAAATGATAAATGGTGATTACCAAAAGAACTATACGATCCCAAAAGTGCGTGCACTCTTTTTTAATAAATTCTTTTTAGATGTTAAATATACTCTCTTTTAATATTAGCATAACTAATTGTCTCAATTGATAGCCATGTGCAAGACATGCTAAATTGGATCATATGCATGGATCTATAACGGCTATGAAAATACTTATGAAATATATGTATGGATCAAAAATTTGAGATACAAGTTTACATGGTGAAAATTAGTGTCAATTGATACTATGAACATAATACTTATGTATAATATTGTCTTTCTGTTATTCAATGAGCTGGAACTTGAAGAATACTTTAAAGCAATTTCATTTGTTGGTTTTCCTGTTTCATTATGAATAGTAACTTAATAATATTACTTTATGAGCTGATGATGCAGCAAACTTGTGACAGCTTACCTTCAGGTCCGAGATGAACTGCCCTCTGGCCGGCCGGTGATCTCCTGCACTAAATCTACCGGTGTGATGGAAGCCAAAGGCCCTCCGGTGTTCAAGTTAGATTCAGCCGGATCAAAGTGTTGAAGAGGGAAAGATGTCTCAGGGCTTCTCTTTCAGGTTGTGTGTTGCGTACCTTAGAAGGGGCTGAACCTTTTCCCTTGTATGCCTGCATGGGTGTAGTAGGTGGTCTCTCCACATGGTGGCCTCTGGTTGGAGGGTCAGAATGATGTCAGAACACTCGAGTGGGTCATTCCTACACTCCAAAGTGACGTGTGTCAAAATGGTATCAAAAGAGTGGGGGATAGTTGCAAGTACATACCACGTTCACTCCCCCTGATACATGCCAAGGCGGCCGGTGTCAAAAGTGAACCATATTGATACAGCCAGTCACCGACCCGATCGGTGGTAGGTTACGGGCATCCATTCAGATTGGGAGAGCGAGGACGAACATTCTTGAGACCTAATTGGGCGACGACCAAGCGGTATGGGAGAGGCGTCTAGCAAGTGCCAGTCGACCGATAACATCATCTCTGGTCTGGTCGAGAAATCATCATCACCATGAACTATTGTTTTGTCGTACTTCTTAATTTATAATATTGTGATATTTAACATTATATATGTATGAATTCGGCATTCATTAACACAATTTTCTCATTTACTACTCGAATAAAGTGACCACCAGTATATATATATATATATATCTGTCTCTGTGTGTGTGTGTGTGTGGATCCAAATTCATCTCAACAACTAACCCTTCACCAACCACGTTTGCCCAAAACGTGACATTCCAACCATAGGATGTTGAGTCCATGAGTCGGTGGTCCAACCAGTCCACCACCACCCTTGTTAATCATCGGCATGCATGCCAAAACGTTACAATATACTACTCAAGGGCGGACTCAAAAAGGGTCTAGTAGAGGCAGTTGTCCCATTGAATTGGTTATTTTTATTATTTTTAAATATTTTTTATATGTATTTATTTGATCTTAGATTATAAATATATATTTTGTCCTCATTAAATTTATAAAAACTTATATTTACCTTCTGAATTTAGTAATACTTATATCTGTTCCCACTAAATATCACTAACCGTGTAGCAAAAAATATAAGTATCTAATTAACTCTTCATTATTTAGCTAAATAAACAACATAATTTTAATTAACTCTTTATTATATATATTCATAAATTTTTAGTTATCTAAAATTTCCTCTCAAAACTTTTAACTTTAACCAGTTAAATTTGAATTAAGGTTTTTTTATAGAGTTTTTGTGTATAACTTTTATATATAGACAGTATTTATTTTTTGTCATTTTTAATATAATTATTTTTTATTTATTAAAAAAAATTTGATGTATAATTTTCTGTACATTTTGTCCTTCCTAAACAAAAAGTTATGAATCCGTACGTGGTGGTACCCAAGGAACATCATGACGAAACATACCCACAACTACATCCGACCAAACAGTCCAACTACTCGAACAAGTATACTTTGGGGAAAAAAATGCTTACGAAAAAGGAGGCACCACTCTTTGTAGATGATAATCTCCATTTACGAAAAAAATGCTTACGAAAAAATGCTTACGAAAAAGGAGGCACCACTCTTCTGTATTTGTTGCTTTGCTGGCGAAGGGAAGGGGTCTAGAGAGGGCAATTGCCCCCTCTCAAATTTTGAAAAAATTTGTTAGTAATATAGTGTTACAAATAAACTAGAATAAATACGAAAAATACTCCATTTAAATCAAACATATCATTTTTTAAGCTAATAAATTTACGATGATAATCTCAAAAGAATCTTAACTACTCTCATTATCTTGAACAAGTTTCCTACTAGATTACAACTTTCATATTTACTAACAAGATCATTCCTTACTTATCTTGAAATGTTTCCTACTAAACATAAAACTTAAAAATGTGTGAACTCTAGTAATTGTAATTGCTCTATGGGCAAACAAAGTTGTATGAGTTAACAATATACAAAAATAAACACAATAAAAAATGAAAATATTAAGCATAATGAAGAATCTCAAATGAGAATAGGAAAAAAAAATATTGAAAGACAAAAAGACACAAAACTTGGTTTGGAAGGACCCACCAAAGTATATTACATGTACCTTCATAATTTTTCTAGACTTACTACTTGATTTAATTCAAGAGGAATGTTTTTTTTTTAGGGATAAATATCTATATTATTATAAATAGCAAAACATTGTAAGGTCTTTAAAGCCCAAACTTTCAATACTACTTTTTTAATTTTTGAGATTTTTAAATTACAATTAATAACACATCACCTTCTGTATAGCAATCTGATTGGTTAATCTTTGTCACAAATTAATCTTGTTGGTCACTGCAAATGTTACTAATTTAAAATATCTCTTATCACCAAATATAATGTCAAGCGGATTAATAGAACTTTAAATTTAAAATATTCACTACAAACTAATCTTATTATCAAACATCTTATCACCAACTACACTATCAAATGTAAACCAATAGAACTTAAAATTTTAAATATTTACAACAAACTAATCTTATCATCAATTATCTGATCACCAACTACACTATCAACGGTAAACCAAGAGAACTTTAAATTTCATATATTTACTACAAACTAATCTTATTATCAATTATAGTATTAAGCGTTAATAGAATTTTAAATTTCATATATGATATCACTACAATGGTATCAACCGTAAACCAAAAATGAAATACATATCTTTCTGTTATTAGTTGCCTTATTAATATGATATCAATAACAAAATTACAATTAACCAATACGGTAACTGATATACAAGCTAAATCTATCAATATGATTGGGTACAATCGGAGATCTTTGCTATATTTGGTATTATAATATATTTCAAATACTCCTAAATTATGTATAAATATATTTTTAGGTAAGGATTATCTTAAAAATATATAGAGATTAGGGGCGCGAAAAGAATCGAAAGAACCGAAAACCGAACCAATCCGGGCTCTGTGAATTGGTTTGGTTTGAATATGTGAGGATTTCGGTTTGGTTCTGAGTCTAAAAATTAACAAACCGATAAGTTTTGTTTGGTTCTCAGTTCCACACTTTTTAAACCCGAACCGAACTGAGATTCGATTTTTATATATCAGAAAAGTCTATATATTTGTTGTATATATGCCATTTGATCATTGTTATTTGTACTTAAATATTTATTGATATGTGTTTGTATGTCATTTTTTATTTTTAAAAAAAATTAAGGATGCAAGACCAATCGTATTATTTTATTTTTTGAATAAATAAGTCAAATAATATACATAAAAAAGGACTTGACCCAATCTAGACCCGACCCAACCAAAGGTATGGAATCAAACCGAACCAATTCGAACCGAGTCGGGTTGATTCGGTTTAATTTTATTAAATAATCGGTTCGGTTCTGAATCTAAAAATCTGAAATCGATCATGCTCGGGTCGGTTCTGGGTCTAGCACAAACCTGACCTAACCCAACCCGTACACACCCCTAATAGAGATAAGATTATGAAACACACTTCTTAGATTATTTGAAATATGTATTATCTACAAATAATAACCCATGGATAAGGTTAAATGGTTATGTACATATATTTGAAAATAAATAGTAACCCATAGAAAATGTATTATCTTAACTTTTTTAATTCAAACGATACATGCGTAACATACAAATACACTATTTAAAAGGACTATCTCACATAGCAAGCTTGGTGGCAGTTTTTTCTTTGTACTTAATTTTGTTGTATTTGTGATTACATGTTAATAATTTTCTTGCAATGTTCAATCATTAAATATTCACTATTTAAAGGTACCCCACCATCATATCATTCATCAAGATATATACACATATAAATTGTTATATATATATATTATATACATTGAATAACTTTTTCTTTTTGCATAGATAGTGTTTCTGCATAAAAATTGGAAAGAATAAGTTTGGACATATGTTGGTGTACAGAACAATAAGTGAAAAACCACGGAGTTGAAATATACTTTGATAATCATGTGAGAACAACATTAGCATTTATGACATTGAAAAAGAATGGGAAGGGAGAGTTCATGTTCTATAGGAATCCAAACCCCCTTATGATATTAAAGGAATCAGAGTTTGAACAATGCATTGATAGTTGGTCAAGATCTTCCACCTCTAAATTATCTTGGGAATTAGGTATAGATATTGTTAGATTATGAATTTTTAGTTTTGCATGGTATGCTTTTGTAGGTGGTTGTGGGGGATACTGTACTTATTGTTTTTAATTAATACAGGTAAAATATGTAGTTTTTGGTTTTCGAAGTGGATTGCCTTATGTTATCATACTTGAATAGGATGACTAATAGATGAGAAACTATATGTTCAATATTTATTACCACAGATCTTCCATGGATGGCTTCCGGTAAATTTTTTCTAAAGCATTGGTTTGACTATTTTTGCTTTTTTTTTATTTTTTATTTTTGTATCCTAAATGTATATAGTGAATAACTCTTCCAGTTAACTCTAATATTTATTAATTAGGAAGAAATTTTTTTAAAATCTAAACGTTAAGTTTAAGCTTACATTTTAAATTTTTTTTCTTTTAATTTTGCTGTGCATAGCATAGACTTACTACTGGTATCTTATAATTCAAATTACTTTTTAAAAAACTTCTTTTGATTATTGTTCACTTTGATACCTATTTTTTCACTATGAGAAGGTCAATATCCTCATTAATGGATAATACAACTTATCACATTTAAAAAAAAAAAAAGTGCAATGCAAATTGACATAAACCATCCAAATTTGTTATTATTTATTTTTGTTAAAGCATATATGAATTATGGGGTTCATCTTTTATCAATGTAAGTGAAAATTTGTTAGGCCTTTGATTCGAACCTTGATTGCCCATCTCACTCACAATTCTGGTTCCGCCACTAGTTGACTTGGTGGTCAAGGTATGAGGTTTAGAGGTTTGTTACTTCTAAAGTCTCATGTTCAAAATTTTTTAGACTATGTTTGATACAAGAGAATAGAATGAGAATAAAAATAGAATAGAATAGAATAGTCATTCTCATTCCCCCTTGTTTGGTAAGACTAATGAACAATGCTAGAATAGAATAGAATAAAATTTGTGTATGATATGAAAATTCAATATTATGTCTATACAAAATATTAGTAATATATATTATTTAATTATTAAATATTATCAAGCATTTGTAATGGTAGTGGTGGCGCTGGCGGTGGTTGGTGGCAGGGTGGTGGTGGTGGTGGTGATTGGTGGCAGTGACGACAGTGGTGGTGGGGCAACGGCGGTGGAGGGTAGCTGCGTCGGAGAATGACGGGTGATTGTGACTAATGGTGGACAGTGGTGGTGGTTAGTGATGGCGGTTAGTGGTGACGATGATGGTGAGAATTTTCAAATGTTTAAATTTTTATAAATTTTAAAATTTAAATTTTTTTATTTTTTTAAATTTTAAAAATCAAAAAAATAATTATCAAACATGTTTTATATTTTTTAAAAGAAATTTGACAATAAAAATCTTACTAAATTTTGTTTTATGTTTTTTCATGTGGAATTAGAATGACCATTTTCACATAAAATAAGAAATAGTCATTCCAACAAAACGTGAGAATAATTATTTCATGAGAATGATTATTCCACCTTTAAATAGTAGTATCAAATAAGGAAATGAGAATGAAAGTAGAAATGACTATTCCATTTCATTCTCTTATACTAAACATAGCAGTAGTTGTATCAAATTTTTAGGTCACTACACAGTTTATGATTTTTGTGGGCTAAGAATACTACACAGTTCTCGAGATTAATCGTGATAGTATAAGTTGACTTGAGTATTCGATTATAAAAAATAAAATAAAAAAGTAGATTGGAGAATATTTCCTATTTTCATTTAAATATATTTCCAATGACTTAGTACTATTTCTACCCAAAAAAAAAAAAAAAAGAACGTGATTCAATTTCAAAATGGTGTCACCAAGGACACAAGGAAGTTATTGACGGTGGGTCCCACGGATGGGGTCTGAAATCGGCTCACAAGTATCGAGGGACCAAACCAACCCCCGACCGGTAGGCGGGTAGGCGGGCGGTCCAACCAACCCATAATGGTTACGCCACAGGTTTGAACCGGACCTCTCCACCCATATATACCCTTTATTTCCTTCCCACCCAAACTCAGGGTCAAGGCTAACCGGCGATCATAAGACTCCGGCTGGAGAAACGGATACTACCATAAAATGAATTTTGCAGTTATGCCGACGAAAGGCGAAGAAGGGCAAAACCAGTCTCTCGGGCACCAAGAGATTGGCCACAAGAGTCTTTTGCAGAGCGATGCTCTTTACCAGGTACCCATTTTGCTGATGATTTGCCTTAAATAACTTTCTGTTCTGTTTATGTAGTTTTGAATTTCTCGATGTCTGATTTGGGATTTTTGGTTTTGTAGTATATACTTGAGACCAGTGTGTACCCAAGAGAGCCGGAATCCATGAAAGAGCTTAGGGACCTGACTGCAAAGCATCCATGGTGAGTTTCAGGGTTCGATGTCTGACTTGGATTTATTGGTTTTGTAGTATTTATTGGATGTTGTTTTTGAGATTGTGTTGATTTTGAATGGTGAAACAGGAACGTCATGACTTCCTCCGCTGATGAGGGACAGTTTTTGAACATGCTTTTGAAGCTGATCAACGCCAAGAACACCATGGAAATTGGTGTTTACACTGGTTACTCTCTCCTCGCCACTGCCCTTGCTCTTCCCGATGATGGAAAGGTATATCATGAAGCGTTAATAAACATTACTGTTTGAGAGAGTAACGGAAATATTTTGTTATTGATTCTTGCAGATTTTGGCAATGGACATTAACAGAGAAAACTACGAACTGGGTCTGCCAGTAATTGAGAAGGCCGGCGTTGCCCACAAAATCGACTTCAAAGAAGGCCCTGCTCTGCCTGTTCTTGATCGAATGATCGAAGATGTAAGCTTCATAAACTCTACCCAAATCTTGTCTTCAATCTCTGTGATTGACGATTGATCAATCCAATAAATTGATCTATATTTGATCAATTTACAGGCTAAGAATCATGGATCGTATGATTTCATTTTCGTGGACGCGGACAAGGACAACTACCTGAACTACCACAAGAGGCTGATTGAGCTGGTGAAGGTTGGGGGACTGATCGGCTACGACAACACCCTCTGGAGCGGATCTGTGGCGGCACCGTCAGACGCTCCGATGAGGAAGTACTTGAGGTACTACAGAGACTTCGTGTTGGAGCTCAACAAAGCTCTCGCCGTCGATCCCAGGATCGAGATCTGCATGCTTGCCGTCGGTGATGGGATTACCCTGTGCCGCCGCATCAGCTAATCCGTCAACCAAACAATAAGGAGGTTGATCGCAGGCCCGAAGTTGGGAAAAACACTTGCATATATTCTGTATTTCTCTGGGTGGATCTTCGGGATTTCATTTTCCTTTCGAATTTGCATAACTTGTTCCCTTAAATTTCGCACCAAAAAAAAAATCTCCAATGTTATTGAATGGTGACCCATTGTGCTAAAATTTGGTGTTTAGTTCTGTCATTCAATCATCATGATCTCGTGGAGTAAAATTCCCATTAATAAGAGTCAAGAAAATAGACTCGGATATCCATTTAAAGAACCAAGCTGCCATGTACATACTACACGAAATCATCCAGTAATAGTGCACTATGTTATAAATTAAATAAATTTGCAACAAGCAAAACACAGTATATAATAAAACGAGTTCTTCTGGAACTGTCACATAATTATTATTAAATAGTTCTTCTAGAACTATGGGGATAGATTTTCTTGATCACCCAAGCATGTCTTGCTTTCATAAGACAAAATAGAATAATAAAATAGTTCTTCTGGAACTGGGGATAGATCTTCTTGATCACCCATGTATTGCTTTTATAATACAAAAGATAGAAACAATAGAAATGAATGTAAATAATTTACCTACACTTTTTGCCTTTTTCTTTCTTCTCTTTTTCTCTCCTCCTTTCTTTTCTCTTTCTTTCTCTCTCTTCTTTCTCTCTCCCTCTTTTCTCTCTCTTCTGTCTCTCTCCCACTTTCTCTCTTTCTTCTCTCTTTTCTATCTCTCTCTCCTTCTTTCTCCTTTTTGTTTTGCACTCCCTTTTCTTCTTCTTGCCACTGATATATATAGAAATCTGAGGCGACTCATCCACCATGAGGTGAGGTGAGCCATGACCTCATAACACTCCCCCTTGGATGACCGCAATACATATTAGGAAAGTAATGCAGAGAATGAACCACAGACAATTGACGAATGTCAACATAGAAGTGATTGGCCAAAATGGAAAGAAGCTATTGAGACAGAATTAAACTCATTAGCACAACGCAAAGTATTTAGACCCGTAGTCCAAACACCAGAAGATGTAAAACCGGTTGGATACAAATGGGTATTGGTACGAAAACGAAATGAAAAAAATGAAATCTTGAGATATAAAGCGCGTCTAGTGGCACAAGATTTCTCGCAGAGACCTAGTATTGATTATGATGAGACATACTCTCCTGTAATGGATGCCATTACGTTCAGATTTTTAATTAGTTTGTCAGTCTCAGAAGGACTGGATATGCGTCTGATGGACGTCGTGACAGCCTACTTGTATGGTGAATTAGATAATGATATATATATGAAAATTCCTGAAGGATTTAAAATGCCTGAAGCAACTAGTTCAAAATCTCAAAGCTTATATTCTATCAAGCTTCAACAATCGTTGTATGGGTTAAAACAATCTGGACGCATGTGGTACAATCGTCTTAGTGAATATCTATTGAAAAATGGATATGTGACTAACACAATTTGTCCATGTGTTTTTATTAAGAAATCAGAATCTGGATTTGCTATTATTGCAGTCTATGTCGATGATCTGAATCTTGTTAGAACTTCTGAAGAACTGACAACATCTGCTCGTTATTTAAAGAAGGAGTTTGAAATGAAAGATCTTGGAAAAACGAAATTTTGTCTTGGATTACAAATTGAGCATTTATCACATGGAATTCTCATCCATCAATCTACATATACAGAAAAAATTCTGAATCGATTTTATATGGATAAAGCTCATCCATTGAGTTCTCCCATGATTATCCGATCACTAGATGTACAAAAAGATCCTTTTCGCCCTCAAGAAGAAGGTGAAGAACTCCTTGGTACTGAAGTACCATATCTCAGTGCTATTGGAGCTCTTATGTATCTTGCAAATTGCACAAGACCCGATATTGCATTTTCTGTAAATTTATTGGCAAGATATAGTTCTGCACCAACTCAAAGACATTGGAAAGGGGTGAAACACATATTCCGTTACCTTCGAGGAACAACAGATCTGGGTTTGTTCTATTCAAAGGGACCAGAATCAGAGTTAGTTGGCTATGCAGATGCTGGTTACCTCTCTGATCCACATAAAGCACGGTCACAAACCGGGTATGTATTTACCTATGGTAACACTGCTATATCTTGGCGATCTGTGAAGCAGACACTAACTGCAACTTCTTCAAATCATTCTGAGATCATCGCAATTCATGAAGCAAGTCGAGAATGCATTTGGTTGAAAGCAATGATCCAACATATTCAAGATAGTTGCGGACTATCTTCGATCAAAGATACCTCAACAATATTATATGAAGATAATGCAGCGTGTATTGCACAAATTAAGGGAGGCTATATCAAAGGTGACAGAACCAAACATATATCGCCAAAATTCTTTTATGCACATGAACTCCAGAAAAACGGTGATATTGATGTCCAGCAGATACGTTCAAGTGACAACTTGGCAGACTTATTTACTAAAGCACTCCCAACTGCAACATTTGATAAATTGGTACACAACATTGGCATGCGTCGTCTTAAAGCTGTAAACAAGTAAAGCTATCAACTTCAACTTCATACCAGATGTATGAATGAGGGGGAGTCGTGCACTGTACTCTTTTCCCTTCGCCAATGGTTTTTCCCACAGGGTTTTTCTTGGCAAGGTTTTAACGAGGCAGTGTTAACGCAGCCATACTAAGGTATGTTACGTAATATTACTGTACTCTTTTTCCTTCGCTAAGGTTTTTTCCCATTAGGTTTTCCTAGCAAGGTTTTAATGAGGCAGTTGTAAAACCCCGCTCTCGATATTGCTGCTGCAGAAGCACATTTGAGGCATGAAATGTAGAGTATGTTTTTTCTAACATATCTGCATCAGTAATCGTTTGCCCACATAATTTTAATTGTGAGCTGATTTTAAACAATGCAGAATTATACTCACTAACAGATTTGAAATCTTGCAACCTCAGGTGCATCCAATCATAACGAGCTCTGGGGAGAAACATGGTCTTCTGGTGCTCATATCTCTCTTTTAAATTTTGCCATAGTACCAGTGGGTCTTTTACCGTGAGGTATTCAGTTTTTAATTCTTCATGAATATGATGGCGAAGAAATATCATCGCTTTTGCACGATCCTGCTGGGATTCGTCATTTTCCTCATTTATAGTGTTTCCAAGGGCCTTTGCACACAAATGGATCTCAGCATCAACTACCCAAGATAAATAGTTCTTGCCGGAAATGTCAAGAGCTGTAAATTCTAGCTTTGCGAGATTTGACATTTTCAAAATGCTACACTTTCAAGATAACAAAGTTTTAGAATCACGATATACTAAAAATCTCACACATCCAAAACGAATAAATTTAATTTGTTAACACTATGCATGAATAGTAAAATCACTATTGCTGCATAGTATTATATATAATACGTATATATAAATATATATAGTATTATTTTTTGTCCATATTATAACTTTCAATCTAGACATCAAAATATAGTCAAGTCACATGTCTATGGAAAGGTATTCAAATAAGGATTCCAGATCTATAAACATCATACGCCAAATATTTACGATATGGGAGAAATAAACAAATAAAGTTTCGAAAAATTACTATTCATCACTATTCATCTACTATGCATCACTATTCAATAAATATAAATTTTGCCATAAAATGAAGCGTGAACAATAAAGAACTCAAAATAAAGATACATGAATTGAAATATGAATGAAGTACCTTCACTAATATAATGAAATACCTTCAATATATAAGTATTTAGAGTTTCGTGCCGATAACGTGTTATAAATTAAATAAATTTGCAGCAAGCAAAACACAGTATATAATAAAATGAGTTCTTCTGAAACTGTCACATAATTATTATTAAATAGTTCTTCTAGAACTATGGGGATACATCTTTTTGATCACCCAAGCATGTCTTGCTTTCATAAGACAAAATAGAATAATAAAATAGTTCTTCTGGAACTGGGGATAGATCTTCTTGATCACCCATGTATTGCTTTTATAATACAAAAGATAGAAACAATAGAAATGAATGTAAATAATTTACCTACACTTTTTGCCTTTTTCTTTCTTCTCTTTTTCTCTTCTCCTTTCGTTTCTCTTCTTTCTCTCTCTTCTTTCTCTCTCCCTCTTTTCTCTCTCTTCTGTCTCTCTCCCGCTTTCTCTCTTTCTTCTCTCTCTCTTCTATCTCTCTCTCCTTCTTTCTCCTTTTTGTTTTGCACTCCCTTTTCTTCTTCTTGCCACTGATATATATAGAAATCTGAGGCGGCTCATCTACCATGAGGTGAGGTGAGCCATAACCTCATAACACACTAGAAAATCTAAGGGAATATATATATCTACCTACCCTAACTAAAAGGAGAGGCCTCTTAGTTTCCTCCGGCTGTCAATGGCTGTATAATTACGCATGTGCCCTTGTTAAATAATGTAATTACCCTTATACCTGCAACATATGTTTTGGAGCAGCTGCTCCGGCATACAGTTTAATGCATTATATTTATTTCTAGACTTTTCTCCGTCAACTTATAGTCTGAATAGGAGCCCTCGTCGCAATGTCTTCTATTCCGTCACCGCCATACTTCTAATGTTTATCTATCTCTACCGTCCAAATACATGAATTAGGCAAGGCGGCGGCCCACCCAGTCTACATCAGTTGCTCCCATTGTCATAGCGCTGCTGCGTTATCTGTTACTACCGTTTAGGGAACCAATCAAGAGATGACGGATAACCTCACTGACTTTTCTTACCCAAACCACCATATATGAGTTCGATACAATATGTCGTGTCTATATACGTATCTCCAGCTATATATATTCATTGAGTTGCATACAAATATCTACCAACAGTTTTCGATGCGATTGCAAATCAGATTTAACAATTAAATGGTGTATTTATGTTTTTATTTATAGCATAACAATTTGTTTGTACCGTTCGTATATGAACACATATGCATTTATATAGGTGGATGTTGAATTCTCATATTGGTTTTGACATATTGAATTGATCCTTTAAATATATTGGATTGCTTCTTCTACACGTGTCCATTCTACAAATCCTACACATAATCCTACAATATTGCCCTCCTTGTTCGGTATATATTTGGATATGCAGACAGGCAAAGTTGTAACCATAATTGTAACTACGTATGTAAGAGTTTTTTTAATAGCCAATTTGTTTATGATTTTCAAATTCTCACTCATTCACTTGCATCTGCTATTGTAAACTGCATTTGTGTATACCGTCACGTCATGGATTTATAGCATATTATATGCTTAGGCAACTGCATAACATCATGTTTATGTATGCTAATTGTTTGTCGATTTTCCTTGGAGATCTTTTGTAGTTTCTTTCTTGCCATGCTTTGAATCCAGTATAAATAAATTAAAAAAAATGATCTAGAGGATTGGAGCCCACAAACTGGTTGTATATGCATTTTACAAATCCTACCTAATTTACTAACAAGTAATGCTATACAACAAGAAAATATAACCAGAATGATGTAGCTGAGTTGTGGGCTTATCACTTTAAAACAAAAAATCTATCAAAATACATTTTAATTACAAAACTGCCACTGTTACATCATTCTGATTCAAAATTTTGTACAAAAATTCTAAAAGAATAATATTTTCCTTTACTAACTGCCTCACAAGAAAAGCACATCACAAAGAGTTACTTTTTTCTACTTGTAATTTAATACTTCAGGATCTTCGCTACTGAGTACTAATTGAAAGAAGATCCCCTATAAAATGCAGGAAAGTTTATGCACAATTGTTATCTTTTGGTCTGCCTTCAGTGATTCGAACAACTTGCAGGTAGCAAAAAAATTTTGTATACCTTTCTATTGCAAGAAGGGAAAAATCAATTCATGTAATCAGAATCATTTTGCTATTCTTGGAGGTACAAGAAATTGTTGAATAAATAAATTTTTGAATTTGAAAATCACTTTGAAATAAAATAAAAGAAAAGGGAGAGAACGTATACATATAAAAGTTCTCATTCCTTATTAGTACTTTCATGATGCATATTATGTTTAGAATTTTATTTTTCTTATAATACTATTTTTTTATTGAAGTGGCCGCACTGCAGCAGTTGGTGGCTGGAGGAGGGGGCTAGGGAGGGGGGGTCGGTTGCTCAACTACAATTATGATCAAAAACTCGCCACTACTTCCTCTAAGTGCCTCATTTTCCTATGATGTCGTTTGTTACATTATGTTTGGATATTAAATATGTAGAATAAAACGAAAAGGGAAAACTAATAAAAAATATTGAAAGAATTTAAGTTTATTTATTTTGAAATATTGAATAAATATTTTTCAAAAAATTCTATTTTTCCCATTTGGTTACATATAAGAATTGACTATGCATAATGCATAATTTTCATCTCCCTTCTATTTTGTGTTTTTCTTGATAAATCTAAAATTTAAACATAACATTAATTTTTTTTATTTTGTGAGCGATATGTATTGTCGGTATTTTTTTATATAAAATAATTAGCTAGACGTCATGTAAATTAAATAGACAAATGAAATAAGAGTGTTATTGTCTTAAGTACTTAGTTTGATTTGGGATACCATCTTGATGTTAACTGGGTGAAAATATTTGGTCAATCTCTATTTTTTTTTTGTTAATTTCGTTACAAATTTTCTCCAACCGTTATTGTATTATTGTCGTTGCATATGAATCACACGTGCTCAAGGCTAATATATCTATTATCTAGGGAATGCAAATTCGGTTTTTCTCCACCTTCCAATTCCGACGTGCCCTTTAATTGGTCATATCCGGTGAGGGCATCAAGTGGCTGGCCCACGTTTAACTCTCTCCCTCCTCTTTATTCCTATATTTGGCAGGTAGTTGACTGTTACGCACCCTTACACAGGTGCATTTATGGGTTGGTCCCACCCACGTGCATGTATACCCCATGTAGATGTATGCGTCGTACAACCTACTTCCAGAAATCATAATGATATCTCATATTCAATTCATAGCATTAAATAACTAAGCACAAGGGACCCACACATGAGATTGTTATCCATTCAAAAATTAAGAGGGAACCGTCTTCCTGTATATGAACATGGTTTTAAACGGTAACTTTTGAGTTACTTTAGGAGTTAATTACGTCAACACATCCTAATCTACTACTTTTTTTACTTTGTCACTCTCATCATTACAACATTACAAAAATAATCTCTCAAGTATTAAATATTTTGTTTAAACTAACGCCGTTAACAGAAAAATAAAATGACAATATTAATATTAAATTATAAGATATAAAATACAAATATTTAAAGTGTGATTAACAAAATATAAAATGATCAAGTATTGAATATTGTAATTAAGTCTTACTTGTTAATTACTGCTATTTTGTTACTTATCATTTATAAAAATACAACATGTTATTTAAATATAATCTAAAAAATTTATATATAAATTATTCTACATATTTAATTTCACTATAAACTCTTACCTACAAATCCTGTAATAATAGTAGTAAAAGTTAGGAGATAGTTTTCTTACAACAATTTAAATATGTTTAAGAGATGAGGTTTTAAGATGAAATTTGAGAGATAAATGAGATAGAGAGATGAATACGAGATTGGAAAAAATAGAGTTGGGAAGAGAGAGAGATGAATTTCTTCTCTATAACGAATATATATACACGTGATATATATATATATATATATATATTAAAAAGGAGACAATTTAATCTTTAAAATAGTGTCTTTGTAAAAAAAAATTATTTTAGAGATAAAATAGAAATTTTTTTATTATGTGTAATATACATGACTAAATTTTATTCATTTAGCCTAACAGATGTTAAATAGAAGAATAATATAGTCATTCATAATAAAAATAAAAAATTTATTTATAGTGTTTTGAGAATGAAAGGGCAAAATAAAAAACAGTGAAACGATAAGATGTTGACGTAAGTATCTCTTATTTTATCATTCAATCCAAACCACTTTTAGAACGTTAGTTGACAATCAATTCATCTCATTAACGAACTAAACGACAAGGGACCCACACATAAGATTATAATCTTACAAAATTAGATGTAACCGCCTTCTCACCGCCATTGCCCTTAGCCAAACAACATCATCCGTTTGACCAATCAAAGGAAATTACGGACAGCAGTAATAACAGTAAAACGAAAAGCATAGATAGTAATGACAGTAGGAGATTTGAGCAGCAGCAGTAGAGAAAGGAAGGCAATAGTAATAATAAAACGAGAAACAGGAGCAGTAGAGAAAAGACAGTAATAGTAACAGTAAAAATGAAAGCAGAAACACTGGAGACGGAGGGGTGCAGAAGAATGGATAAAGGAATGTCAGAAGATGGTCAGCGACTTGCCAGATCAAGTCGGCCGGGAATGGCCAAAGAGACGTCAAAAGTTAGTTGAAGGATCGTTTGAGGGACGCCAAAGGTTGATCGAAGGTTAGCCAAAAAGACGCTAGGAGTTAGCTAAAGAGACGCTAGAGATCAATCGGAAAATAGCTAAAGATGTCATAGGATGACCAAAAAATTATTGGTAGTTGGTTGAAAAATCGTCCAAAGTTGGCCAAAAAGTCATTGAAAAGTTGTCAGAGGACAGCCAAAAAGATTTCAAAAGACACTTAAAAGTTGGCCAGAGGGCAGTTGAAAAGATGCTGGAGGACGGCCGAAAGTTGGCCGGAGGATGGCTTCAAAGAAGCCGGACGGCCGAAGGGTGGTTGAAGTGGAGAAAGAGAACCTTAAGGGTTCTGATGTGAAAGATCCCTTGAAGGCCAACTACAAAGTATAATTTCTCTTAGCTCTGATACCATGTCAAAAAAGACAAGACTTATGTTTAATCACAATGTATTATAAAGCAAAGATGAATTACAAAAAAGAAGATTGAAGTAATAAGTGAAAAGATAAGTGAAATAATGAGTTTAGTTACATAAGTTAAGTCTCTATTTATAAAAACAAATAGGAGTCTAATTTTTTTATCCAAACTTAAGATAGACTTCTCAAGAATAATTATAAGAATTGAATATGTATAATGCATAATTTTCATCTCCCTTCTATTTTGTTTTTTTCTTCATAAACCTAAAATTTAAACATAACGTTATTTTTTTTATTTTGTGAGCAATATGTATTGTTTGTATTTTTTTTTTATAAAATAATTAGCTAGCCGTCATGTAAATTAAATAGACAAATGAAATAAGAGTCTTATTGTCTTGAGTACTTAGTTTGATTTGGTATACCATCTTGATGTTCACTGGGTGAAAATATTTGGTCAATCTCTAATTTTTTTTGGTTAATTTCGTTACAAATTTTCTCCAACCGTTATTGTATTATTGTCGTTGCATATGTATCACACGTGCTCAAGACTAATATATCTATTATCTAGGGAATGCAAATTCGGTTTTTCTCCACCTTCCAATTCCGACGTGCCCTTTAATTGGTCATATCCGGTGAGAGCATCAAGTGGCTGGCCCACGTTTAACTCTCTCCCTCCTCATTATTCCTATATTTAGCGGGTAGTTGACTGTTACGCACCAGCACGGCTCACACAGGTGCATTTATGGGTCGGTCCCACCCACGTGCATGTATACCCCATGTAGATGTATGCTTCGTACAACCTACTTCCAGAAATCATAATGATGTGTCATATTCAATTCATAGCATTAAATAACTAAGCACAAGGGACCCACACATGAGATTGTTATCCATTCAAAAATTAAGAGGGAACCGTCTTCCTGTATATGAACATGGTTTTAAACGGTAACTTTTGAGTTATTTTAGGAGTTAATAACATCAACACTTTCTAATTTATTACCTTTTTTACATTGTCCCTCTCATTTTTACAACACTGCAAAAAGACCCTTTCAAGTATTAAATATTTTGTTTAAACTAATGCTGCTAACAGAATAAATAAAATGACAATATTAATCTTAAATTATAAGATATAAAATACAAATATTTAAGGTGTGATTAACAAAATATAAAATAACCAAGTATTGAATATTATGATTAAGACTTACTTGTTGATTACTGCTATTTTGTTACTTATCACTTATAAAAACACAACATGTTATTTAAATATAATCTAACAAATTTACATATAAATTATCTTACATATTTAATTTCACCATAAACTCTTATCTACAGACCCTGTAATAGTAATAGTAAGAGTTAGGAGATAGTTTCCTTACAATAATTTCAATATGTCTAAGAGATGAGGTTTTAAAATGAAATTTGAGAGATAAATGAGATAAAGAGATGAACACGAGATTGGAAACGATAGAGTTGGGGAGAGAGAGATGAATCTTTACTCTATGACGAAATATATATATATATACACGAGATATATATATATATATATATATTATATATTAAAAAGAGATAATTTAATTTTTAAAATAGTATTTTTGTAAAAGAATATTATTTGAAAGATAAAATAGAGATTTTTTTATTATGCGCAACATACATGATTAAATTTTATCTATTTAACCTAACACATGTTAAATAGAAGAATAATATAGTCATTCATAATAAAAATAAAAAATTTATTTGTAGTATTTTAAAGATGGAAGGGCAAAATAAAAAACAGTGAAACGTTAAGATGTTGACGTAACTAACTCTTATTTTATCATTCAATCCAAACCACTTTTAGAATGTTAGTTGATAATCAATTCATCTCATTAACGAACTAAACGACAAGGGACCCACACATAAGATTATTATCTTACAAAATTAGATGTAACCGCCTTCTCACCGCCATTGCCCTTAGCCAAACAACATCATCCGTTTGACCAATCGAAGGAAATTACAGACAGCAGTAGTAATAGTAATGACAGTAGTAGAATGAGCAGTAGCAGTAGGGAAAGGAAGGCAATGGTAATAGTAAAAACAGAAACAGGAGCGGTAGAGAAAAGACAGCAACAGTAACAGTAAAAAAGAAAGTAGGAGCACTGGAGATGGAGGGGTGCAGAGGAATGGCTAAAGAGATGTTAGAAAATGGCCAGCGGGATGTCAGATCAAGTGAGTCGAAGAATGATTAGAGGGACGTCAGATATTGGTCAAAGGATGATTTGAGAGACGCCGAAGGTTGATCGGAGGTTGGTCAAAGAGACGCCACGGGTTAGCTAAAGGGACACTAGAGATCGATCAAAAAATGGCTAGAGAGATACTGTAGGATGACCAAAAAATTATCGGTAGTTGGTTGGAAAATCGCTGAAACTTGGCCAAAAAATCATTGGAAGGTTGTCAAAAGATGACCAAAAAGACGTCGAAGGACACTCAAAAGTTGGCTGGAGGACGGCCAAAAAGATACTGGAGGACGGTCGGAAGGTGGCCGGAGGATGGCTTCAAAGAAGTCGGATGGCCGAAGGATGGCTGAAGAGGAGAAAAAGAACCTTAAGAGTTCTGATGTGGAAGATCCCTTCAAAAGCAACCACAGAATATAATTTTCCTTAGCTCTGATACCATGTCAGAAAAGACAAAACTTATGTTTAATCACAATGCATTATAAAGTAAAGATGAATTACAAAAAAGAAAATTGAAGTAATAAGTGAAAAAATAAGTAAAGTAGTGAGTTTTGTCACATAAATTAAGTATTTATTTATAAAAAGAAATAGGAGTCTAATTTTTTATCCAAACTTAAGATAGACTTCTCATATCTAATTCTTCTATATAAATTTCTTTATACATAAAACTCTGTTCATGCATTTAATAATTCTGTTATTGCATTTTGGTGTTACTGTTTGCACATCACCTGTTTGCTGAAAAGTTTAACACAAAAAAAGTACCTAACAGGCTAACACTATAACTGGGTGCAAAAATCTATAACTGGGTGTTAATTTTTTGTTCTTCAACCATATAAGAATGCCTCATAAAACTATGTAGTGTCAAGAAGTGTGGTTGTGCCAGCTAAGGAAGGACATTCTACGGACCATCTGATTTTGCTGTAGCTCGAGAATGCAAACTCGAATATATCTGCCCACTCAATGTAATTGATCCACTTGTCATCAACCAAGCTTTGAAATCCAACTTAAGTTAGACTGGATCTTACTAATTCCCGAGTGAATTCTATTGAAAAATACAATACAATACTTCTGTAACCGTGTGAAAGTGAAAGCTTAAACCTATTACTTTTATACTTCATCTCATTCAGCCGCATTTCCTTCATGTGAAAAATAATTTTATATTTCAAATTAGGAAGGAAACAACCGACAAACTGGCCAAGATGGATAATATCAACAAGAGAGCTTGGTACCACTGAATGGGTGGTGGATTTTCACGCTTAACGTCTGAATTCGACTATCAATAGTTATTTAGTGGGATTAAATCTACTTTTTAGATATCAGAGCATGTGGTAAAATTTAAATTTTAATTCTGACATAGGTGCAGTATGACCTCTTACAAATGACTATGTCATATATAGTGCTAAAGGATAACTCCCACATATGGCAACGTCATATGTGATGCTAAAGAATAATACTTTATAACAGAAGTGTAAAATATGCATATCCATTTTTAGCACAAAACAAATAAATAAACAAAGAGAAATAGTTACTTTGGGAGACCCACCTCATCAAATGAGGCGTCTTGGATATGCTTATTTTAAAATAAAAAATTTTCATTCAATCGTATTATTCTGTATAAATTTTTTGATTATATAGCATTTGTTAAAAAAATAAATTAGTTGGGATTTATTCTATAGCATTATGATATAATTCTGAGAGGCAGTGTAGTAATAAAAATATATGCTTATTTTAAGCCTACTTAATTTAAAAATTTATATTCTTAAGCCCGTCTATTTAACATAAAAAAATTTTAATATATAAATTTTTTTCTCTATAAATAATATTGAATAGCATAAAAATTAATTACATATACATATGTATGTCATATAAAAATATATTATTTTATATATATTTTGGACCGAATCGGCCGAGCTTCGAAGAAAATTTCCAAGCCTGTCATATATAATAGCTTCGTGACTGTCTTAACAGTAATTCTTTTTTTTTCTAGTCTTGACACATGTTAACATTTGTCATTGTATAACATTATATACAATTTTATTTCTCAATTTATTTTCTCACTCTTAGAAACAGAGTTGTAGGACTCGCATTAATATATTTATGTGAGATCCATTTACTTATGTCTAAAAATAAAGAAATAAATTTTTTTTTTACAACAATTTAGGTATAACTCACAAAAAGATTCAATCTTTATGAGCATACTAGGACGTTAGGGTGTTTGTATGAGTATTTAATGAGAAAAGAGATTATACATAGCATTATTCGAGCAAATTTTGCGACATTAATCAGACTAATTAATGCCCGAACTGATTCATACAATATGGGCTGAATGGATCGATTTTTTAAAGAGCTAGGTCGCTCATCCATCGCCTCCAAATTTAAGCCTCAATAAATGTTGGGTTAGTCGAAGACCATATAGGTCAGGGACAGGGATGGAGGCAAAGGGCATGGCCCTCCCTAAAATTTTGAGAATCTCTCCGATAATAGTGTAAAATCTTTAGATATATGTATCACATAGGATATGGCCCCCTAAATTAGCTTGTTATAGAAGTTATACACAAATAATTCACTTTTAAGTTTATCTATTTAGTTTCCTATATTGTTTTGGTTTAGTTTTAAGTCTATTTTTTTTTAGTTTCCTATTTTGTTTAGTACCCTATATCAATTGTGTAAACTCTATTTAGTAAGAATCCTAATGACTTTGAATTTTTTAAGCATAAGATTTATCTCTCCCTCTGAACTCTCTATATCTCTTATTGTTCCCCTTCTCTCATCCACAAAAGTACTAAAATTTTAGTAATTAATTAATTTGAGTAGTTCCATTTTTTCTTGCCTATGATAGGATTGAAAAAAGTAGCTTTAATATGTAATTTATACTCTATTTTTTACTATTTAGCTGCAATAACACATTCATTGTTATTGTTAAAATTTCTCAAACCCTTGTTGGGGTACAAAAAATTAATTTCATTATATTTTACTCGTTAAACATTTCATATTATCAATTCTGTCCCCTCAATAAAAAATTTATAATTCCGTCCTTGGGTCTATGTCAACAGGACCCATCCAAACATATTCGTAATTTTTGTTATATATCTTTGCTTTTCAAAAATATTATTAGAAAACTATGTTTAGGACAAAGAAAATAGGCTGAAATGTAATGACCATTCTATGTTGACAACAAAATTGTGCAACGCGACTGAATATTTTGTAGCTCTTATATTCCACTCACATTTTATTTCATTCTCACATAACATACATGGCATAAGTATTTAAATTTGGTTGTTGCTAAGGATAGCTGTGGTTGTTCGTCATGTCAATTGAGCTCCACTTGCTGATGATGAGACTCAACTGATGTGGCGAACAACCGCAGCTGTCCATAACATGCCTCTTCAAACTTTTGAGAGTTGTGAAAATCGAGAAAAAGATATGAATAGAAAGTTATCTTTCTCATTTAACTAATATTATTCTTTAACAAATGCTAATTGCTAAATATTAGTAATTAAATAAATTTATTGAGTAAAGGGGATGGGTCATTTGGCCTCATGTGCCCTATGACCAGCCATCATTCATTGAATATATAAATTTATTTGGTTAGTATAGATGGTGGTCATTGACTAAGGTGACCTGGCTCTTTGGGGTCGAGTAGTTTTCCTATTTGGACGGACCATGGAGTGTGAGCCTGAGTTACATTGATAAAGTCTGGACTATTGTTGGTCTGCGTGCAACCTCTTAGTATTTATTGAGTCTGCCCTATTAAGCTTAGCTGAGATTTTTTGACCCACATAAACTCATGTCACACAACTAAAAAAATAAAAATTAATAGCACTTCTAAATGCACAGTATAACTGCGTGTTGATTTTTTGTTCTTCAACCGTATAAGAATGCCTCCAAAAAGTATGTAGTGTCAAGAAGTGTGGTTGGGCCAGCTAAAGAAGGACATTCTACGAACCATCTGATTTTGGTGTAGCTCCAGAATGCAAACTCGAATATATCTGCGCACTCAATGTAATTGATCCACTTGTGATCTACCAAAGCTTTGAAATCCAACTTAAGTTAGACTGGATCTTACTAATTCCCGAGTGAATGCTATTGAAAAATACAATACAATACTTCTGTAACCGTGTGAAAGTGAAAGCTTAAACCTATTACTTTTATACTCCTTCTCATTCAGCCGCATTTCCTTCATGTGAAAAATAATTTTATATTTCAAATGGGGAAGGAAGCAACTGATAAACTGGCCAAGATGGATAATATCAACAAGAGAGCTTGGTACCACTGAATGGGTGGTTTAGTAGTTAAATACTTAAATTTTCTCGCTCAATGTCTGAGTTTGAATATCCATATATAGTTGTTCGGTGGAACTAAATTTACTTTTTAGATATCAGAGCACATGATAAAATTTAAATTTTAACTCTGACGTAGGTCTAATATGATTTCTCGCAGATGACTATGTCATATGTAGCGCTAAAGGATAACTCCTGCAAATGGCAACGTCATATGTGATGCTGAAGGATAATACTTCATAACGAAAGTGTAAAATATGCATATCCATTTTCAGCACAAAACAAATAAATAAACAAAGAGAAATAGTTACTTTGGAAGACCCACCTTATCAAATGAGGCATCTTGGATATGCTTATTTTAAAATAAAAATTTTTATTCAATTGTATCATTCTGTATAAATTTTTTAATTATATAGCATTTGTTAAAAAAATAAATTAGTTGGGATTTGTTCAATAGCATTACCATATAATTTTGAATACGTGTTTTTCGTGTGGTATTTGGAATTCTTTAAAAGATGAAATAAAATTGTGATTCTTTCATTAAATTTATATAGTTTAGGACACCACAATAATGTAACAATGTCATTTTTATAATTAAAAGTTATCGTGATTAGTGTTATATTTTAAATTGAAGCCTTTTATTTAACTATATCATTTTATGTATAAATTTTTAGATTCCATGGCATTACCCATAATAACAAAAAAGGAAAAGAAAAAATAGCTTGAATTGAAAATGACAAAATGAAAGGCAGTGTAGTAATTAATGGTGATAGCCACTGTAGGTAATATGTTGTGTCGGTGTCAAATAATATTATACGTATATATATATATATATATATATAGGTTCAGTTGGGACCTTTCTTTTTTTGGCTTCCTTCAATTGAATGAGTCACTGAGAGTAACGTGCCTTATTTGACAACTCTTAACGGTGGACATTGGTACATAAATTTTTTTTATTGAATTTAAAATTAAATTTCAAGTCCACCTAATTAAAAAAAATTACATTCTCAAATTTGTCTATTTAACATAAAAAAAATAATATATAATTTTTTATAAATAATATTAAATATCATAAAAATTAATTACATATATACATATATTATATAAAACTATATTATTTTATATATATTTCTGGCCGAACTGGCCGGGCTTCGCAAAAAATTCCCAAACCCATTATATATATATCTAGGGTTGCGAATGGGAGGATTAACTTGGTATATTAAGCTTTGTTTTTTTTTTTTTTTAAATACTAGTCTAGGGGTGGGCATGAAAGATGAGACCAGAACTCGGAACCTATAAACAAGCGTGCAAGTACCGGCCAATCTAATTTCAAGAGGGGTTGTTTTTCACCACTCTAGGAATAAATTATATGTATATGTGTGCGAAGTGTGTAACTTAAAAGGGGAGCGTTTATTTGGGAGTAGAAGTAGATGCAACTTAGTTTAAGAGAAGCTATATAATAGGTTCGTGACTGCCTTAACAGTAAGTTTTTTTCTTTCTAGTCTTGCTAATATATTCTTAAAACACGTATTAACATTTGTCATTGTATAATACTAATACAATTTTAATTTTTAATTTATTTTCTCACTCTTAGACACAAAGTTGTAAGACCTGCATTAATATATTTACATAAGATCTATTCACGTATGTCTAAAAATAAAAAAAAAAGATTTTTTTTTACGACAATTTTGATATAACTCATAGAAAGATTTAATCTTTATAAGCATATCAGGACATTAAGATGTTTGTATGAGTATTTAATGAGAAAAGAGATTACACATAGCATTACTCGAGCAAATTTTGCGACATTAATCAAGCTAATTAATGCCCAGACTGATTCATACAATATGGGCTGAATCTGTCGACTTTTTAAAGAGCTAGGTCACTCATCGATCGCCTCCAAATTTAAGCCTCAATAAATGTTGGGTTAGTCGAAGGCTAGGTCAGGGGACAGGGATGTAGGCCAAGGGAGTGGCATGGCCCCTCTAAAATTTTGAGAATCTCTCCTATGGTAGTGTAAAATTTTGAAATAATTACACTTTATTTTCTTATAATTTGACTTAAAATTATATGATCCTTTGAACTTTAAAAGTGAATAGATGACTCCCATGTAGTTTTGAACTAAAATGTAAATAGATGAAACCGTTAGATTTAACGAAAATTATTATAGATAATTACACTTTACTCCCTTATGGTTTAAGTCAAAATCAGATAATCCTTTATAGTTTAAAAGTGAACACATAATTTCATGTGATTTTAGAACATTAAAAATATGATTTGACTCCTTTTTATGCCAAAAAGATAATGAAAACCATTAGATTTAACCAAAATTCTATTATAAGAATATTTTGGTCATTTTATATCTTTAAATTAAAACATTTAAAAGATGACTTGGTAAAATAACTTTAAAAAAAAAAAACCTCAATAGACAACACTTTATTTTAGCATAAAAGGACCAAATTATCTTTTAATATTCTAATTTAGAGATAAAATAACAAAACTGCCCATATAATAAAATTTTTGTTAAATCTAACGGTTTTCATTCATTTGCACTTTAGTCCAAAACTACAGGAGGTCATTTGTTCAAGTTCAAAGGGATCATTTGATTTTAGGTCAAACCACATAGAGTTAAAGTATAATTATTCCAAAATCTTTTAGATATATGTATTACATATGATATGGCCCCCAAATTAACTTGTTATAAAAGTTATACACAAATAATTCACTTTTAAGTTTATCTATTTTAGTTTCCTATATTGTTTTGGTTTAGTTTTAAGTCTATTTTTTTTTTTAGTTTCCTATATCAATTGTATAAATTCTATTTAGTAAGAATCCTAATGACTTTGAATTTTTTAAGCATAAGATTTATCTCTCCCTCTGAACTCTCTATATCTCTTATTGTTCCCCTTCTCTCATCCACAAAAGTACTAAAATTTTAGTAATTAATTAATTTGAGTAGTTCCATTTTTTCTTGCCTATGATAGGATTGAAAAAAGTAGCTTTAATATGTAATTTATACTCTATTTTTTACTATTTAGCTACAATAACACATTCATTGTTATTGTTAAAATTTCTCAAACCCTTGTTGGGGTACAAAAAATTAATTTCATTATATTTTACTCGTTAAACATTTCATATTGTCAATTCGGTTCCCTCAATAAAAAATTTATAGTTCCGTCCTTGGGTCTAGGTCAATAGGACCCATCCAAACATATTCATAATTTTTGTCATATATCTTTGCTTTTCAAAAATATTATCAGAAAACTATGTTTAGGACAAAGAAAATAGGCTGAAATGTAATGACCATTCTAAGTTGACAACAAAATTGTGCAGCGCAAATGAATATTTTGTAGTTCTCCTTATATTCCACTCACATTTTATTTCATTCCCACATAACGTACATGGCATAAGTATTTAAATTTGACTGTTGCTAAGGACAGCTGTGGCTGTTTGTCATATCAATTGGGCTCCACCTGCTGATGATGGGACTCAACTAATGTGGCGAACAGCCGTAGCTGTCCATAGCATGCCTCTTCAAACTTTTGAGAATTGTTGTGAAAATCGAGAAAAAGATATGAATAGAAAGTTATCTTTCTCATTCAACTAATATTATTCTTTAACAAATGCCAATTGCTAAATATTAGTAATTAAATAAATTTATTGAGTAAAGGGGATGGGTCATTTGGCCTCATGTGCCCTATGACCAGCCATCATTCATTGAACATATAAAATTTATTTGGTTAGTATAGATGGTGGTCATTGACTTAGGTGATCTGGCTCTTTGGAGTCGAACAGTCTTCCTATTTGGGCGAACCATGGAGTGTGGGCCTGAGTTACCCCGACGAAGTTTGGGCTATTGTTGGTCCACGTGCAGCCTCTTAGCATTTATTCAGTCTACCCTATTAAGCTTGGCTCGGATTTTTTGACACACATAAACCTATGTCACACAACAAAAAAAAATAAAAATTAATAGCACTTTTAAATGCACAGTATAACTGCGTGTTGATTTTTTGTTCTTCAACCGAATAAGAATGCCTCAAAAAAGTATGTAGTGTTAAGAGTGGTTGTGCCAGCTAACGAAGGACATTCTACGAACCATCTGATTTTGCTGTAGCTCGAGAATGCAAGCTCGAATATATCTGCCCACTCAATGTAATTGATCCACTTGTCATCTACCAAGCTTTGAAATCCAACTTAAGTTAGACTGGATCTTACTAATTCCCGAGTGAATGCTATTGAAAAATACAATACAATACTTCTGTAACCGTGTGAAAGTGAAAGCTTAAACCTATTACTTTTATACTCCTTCTCATTCAGCCGCATTTCCTTCATGTGAAAAATAATTTTATATTTCAAATGGGGAAGGAAGCAACTGATAAACTGGCCAAGATGAATAATATCAACAAGAGAGCTTGGTACCACTGAATGGGTGGTGGATTTTCTCGCTTAATTGTGATTCTTTCATAAAATTTATATAGTTTAGAATGTCACAATGATGTAACAATGTCATTTTGTAATTAAAAGTTATCGTGATGAGTGTTATATTTTAAATTAAAGTCTCTTATTTAACTATATCATTTTGTGTATAAATTTTTAAATTTCATGGCAATACCCATAATAAAAATAAAATAAATAAATAAATAGCTTGAATTGAAAATGACAAAATGAAAGGCAGTGTAGTAATTAATGGCAATAGCCACTGTTGGTAATGTGTTGTGTCGGTGGCAAATAAAATTATACATATATATATATATATATATAGGTTCAGCTGGGACCTTTCTTTGATTGGCTTCCTTCAATTAAATGAGTCACTGAGAGTAACGTGCCTTATTTGACAACTCTTACAGTGGACATTGGTACAAAAAAAAATTTTATTAGATTTAAAATTAAATTTCAAGTCCACTCAAATAAAAAAAATTATATTTAAAAATTTTTCTATTTAACATAAAAAAAATTAGTATATAAATTTTTTTTTGGTCAATAATATTAAGTAGCATAAAAATTAATTACATATACATATATATATCATATCAAAATATATTATTTTATACATATTTCGAACCGAACGAACCGGGCTTCGAAGAAAATTCCCAAGCCCATTATATATACGTCTAGGGTTGCGAATGGGAGGGTTAACTTTGTATATTAAGCTTTGTTTTTTTTTTATTAAATACTACTCTAGGCGTGGGAATGAAAGGTGAGACCAGAACTCGGAACCTATGAACAAGCGTGCAAGTACCGGCCAATCTAATTTCAAGGGCGGTTGTTTTTCACCACTCTAGGACGAAATTATATGTATGTGTGTGTGAAGTGTGTAGCTTAAAAGAGGAGCGTTTGTATGGGAGTAGAAGTAGATGTAACTTAGTTTAAGAGAAGCTATGTAATAGGTTTGTGACTGTTTTAACAGTAATGTTTTTTTCTGGTCTTGCTAACATATTCTCTTAAGACACATATGAACATCTGTCATTGTATAATATTATATACAATTTTGTTTCTTAATTTATTTTTTCACTTTTAGACACAGGGTTGTAGGACTCGTATTAATATATTTATGTGAGATCTATTTACTTGTGTTTAAAAATAAAAAAAGAGATTTTTTTTTTTTACAATAATTTAGGTATAACTCACAAAAAGATTTGATCTTTATAAGCATAGAGGACATTAAGGTGTTTGTATGAGTATTTAATGAGAAAATAGATTACACATAATATTATTCAAGCAAATTTTGCGATATTAATCAGGCTAATTGATGCCCAAACTGATTCATACAATATGGGCTGAATGGGTCGATTTTTTAAAGAGCTAGGCCACTCATGGATCACCTCCAAATTTAAGCCTCAATAAATGTTGGGTTAGTCGAAGACTATATAGGTCAGGGGACAGGGATAGAGGCAAAGAGGCAGGGCAAGGCCCTCTCTAAAATTTTGAGAATCTCTCCAATAATAGTGTAAAATTTTAAGATAATTATACTTTATCTTCTTATAATTTGACTCAAAATCAAATGACTCCCTAAATTTTAAAAATAAACAGATGAGCCTTTATAGTTTTGGACTAAAGTGCAAATAGATGAAAACTGTTAAATTTAATGAAAATTAGTATGAGTAATTATATTTTATCTCCCTATAGTTTGAGTTAAAATTAGATGGTCCCCTATGATTTAAAAATAAACACATGACTCCCCTGTGGTTTTAGAACATTAAAAAGATAATTTGACCTCCTTTTATACCAAAAAGATAATGAAAACCATTAGATTTAACCGAAATTCTATTATGAGAATATTATGGTCATTTTATATCTTCAAATTAAAACATCCAAAAAATGACTTGGTGAAATAACAAAAAACACAAAAACAAAACCTCAATAGACAACACTTTATTTTGGCATAAAAGGGCCAAATCATCTTTTTAATGTTCTAATTTAGAGATAAAATAACAAAAATACTCTTATAGTAGCTTGTTATAGAAGTCATACACAAATAATTCACTTTTAAGTTTATCTATTTTAGTTTCTTATATTGTTTTGGTTTAGTTTTAAGTCTATTTTTTTTAGTTTCCTATATCAATTGTATAAATTCTATTTAGTAAGAATCCTAATGACTTTGAATTTTTTAAACATAAGATTTATCTCTCTCCCTCTGAACTCTCTATATCTCTTATTGTTCCTCTTCTCTCATCCACAAAAGTACTAAAATTTTAGTAATTAATTAATTTGAGCATTCCCATTTTTTCTTGCCTGTGATAGGATTGAAAAAACTGGCTTTAACATGTAATTTATACTCTATTTTTTACTATCTAGCTACAAAAACACATTCATTGTTATTGTTAAAATTTCTCAAACCCTTGCTGGGGTACAAAAAATTAATTTCATTATATTTTACTCGTTAAACATTTCATATTGTCAATTCAGTCCCCTCAATAAAAAATTTATAGTTCTTTCGCTGGTTTAGGTCGATAAACCTATCCAAACATATTCATAATTTTTGTCATATATCTTTGCTATTCAATAACATTATCATAAAACTACGTTTAGGACAAAGAAAATAGGCTGAAATGTAATTACTGACCATTCTAAGTTCACAACAAAATTGTGCAACGAGAATGAATATTTTATAGTTCTCCTTGTATTCCACTCACAATTTATTCCATTCTCACATAACATACATGGTATAAGTATTTAAATTTGATTGTTGCTAAGGACAGTTGCGAATATCTGCTACATCAGTTGAGCTCCACCTGCTGATGATGGGACCCAACTAATGTGGCGGATAGTCGCGGCTGTTCATAGCATGCCTCTTCAAACTTTTGAGAATTGTTGTGAAAATTAAGAAAAAGATATGAATAGAAAGTTATCTTTCTAATTTAACTAATAGGCAAATGCTAATATATGCCTTAAGGGCATATGTTAAGGATCATTTATTGTATTGAATTTTACTCCTTTTCACATCTTCTTATATATTGTTTTATAAAAGTACCAACCACTCAAACTTAATGCTCCTCTATTAATTTAAATGACAAAACTAACCTTCTAATACTAATAGACTCAAACTTCATTCGGGTGAAATGTGAACATGAAGTGGGGCCTGTCTTATTTAATACTCACATTAACTACTCACATGGGGGCTTGCTATAGAATGTGAAGAGTTGTGCGATTTCTCGTTATCATACTTCATCGTTTCTTTAACTTTTATAACCCTCATTACAGCAATGTAAAGACCAATTATATTGTCTCAGTTTAAACTTGAACCTCATAATACTTGTATTTAACATTTTTCATATTATACTTCATAAACAAAACTCATTTAAATTAAAAAGTATGCCATAATCTAATATAATCTCATCATATAATTGACTTATCTATAATATATAATGAAGAGGGGATTTGCCAGTGGTGGTCCACATTCATGTCATAAAATCATGGGTTCACTCAATTACATTCTTATTTCTTTGTTTCGAGTTTGAATTACATGGAGACTTGCACACACCCACCCACGTAGAGTTATTAAAAATGTATAATAATTACTATATGTTACATTGAACTTATATGTTGTTAATTGTATTGGATTTGTGGAAAAAATAAAAGAAAATGCAATCTTATTGAATTTTGAATTAATGCAAATATATTTAATAGTTTTTTTAATTATTTATTACATTGCATACATAGCAAACTATTATTCTTCATAACTAATAATTTTTTCTAATGTTCCAATCACAAAATACTGATATCTAGTAAAAGTATAGTGTAATATCATTATTTTATTAATTTCAAAATTTTATCTTATTTATTAGACGATAAACAGCAAAAAGAAAAAGATAAATGAAAAATAAAAAAAGTGCATAATCCAACAACCTTATTTTGTCGGTCGGATTGATTAGTGGTATCATCATGATGTCAAATGAATAGCTAGAGACAAAGTCTTTGTGTGGGTCTTCTAATACTATATATTCATATACGTAGATAAAGTTGGGTGAAGGTTATTTTTGTCTATTTGAACGGATAGTTAGAAGCAATTAATATTTAGTTTTTAAGACTCCTTGAAAAGTGTTAGAATTAATAGAAATGTGGGGCTCATTGTATGAAAATAATGTATTTTTACTACCTTAACATGTGCCCTAAGGGCACATGTTAGCACAACCCTAACTAATATTATTCTTTAACAAATGCTAATTGCTAAATATTAGTAATTAAATAAATTTATTGAATAAAGGGGGTGGGTCATTTGGCCTCATGTGCCCTGTGATCCGTTATCATTCATTGAATTTATAAAATTTATTTCGTTAGTATAGACGGTGGTTTAACACGAACACAAACTTGAGAAAATAGTCAGTCAAAGTGTTGTACACTCGTGGCACAAAAAATTATTTGTTTAATGTGTTTTGGATGGATCATAATAAGAATCAATTCTCTTGCCTGGCCTCTCAATATTAGGAGGTGTTTGGACCTCAATTTATTTAGTAGCTTATAACTTAAACTTATGATTTTTTTTAATTGTGTTTAGCTTATCATAAAAAGAATAGTTTAAACAAGTTGCTTAGGTCTAATACGTTTTTTTTTTAAATCCATTTAAAAAAAATGACTTTTTAAAACTAGCTTCTAATTTATAAGTTATCTATTCAAACACCCCTTAATCTCAAGCTAGCTCTTCCTCCGCCCCCACAGGTTAATATTGTTCAAGCTATGTCATCGACTGGTCGAGTGAACTCTCCCCAATAAGTGAAAAGTGAACTCTCTTGGTGTTGGATCTATACCATAATTGTCAATACCATACCGACTAACATATTAATTGTGTTATTAGTATGGTATATATTGGTATTAGTGCAATACTGGATACCGTCTCAGATTTATAACTATAAATATTATATATTTATAAAAAAATATTTTACAAAATTTGTTATTACTCGTAATATATATTATTCAATAATAATTATTTTAGCATAATATAAATATGTTATTCAACCCAAATATATATATATATATATATATATATATTTACAAATACTGAAAAGACATATTATTTAGTAGTGTCAGTGCAAGTTCTAACATTTATTTATTATCAAAATATAATTAAATTAAATTATTTTAAAATAAATTATATAAAATTCTATACCATCTATTAAATTTGGTATTGATCTATACCGTTTGATACCATTGATATCAGCCGGTAGCTTGACTGGTACATATTGCCTAGTATTGACTAGTACAAAAGGGAATTGAAAACTATTATATATGCAAATGCAATTTCATTGGGCCTTGATGACGTTTCTACTTTTAAGATTGGTATACAAAATTGTTCGTGACCCAGCCCATTTCCACCCACTTCCTTTTCCTTTCCTTTACAAATAATAATAAAAAAAAAAGAATAAAGTTTTGTGTTTTTGGTATTCTCCTACAACTGTATGATCATTGATGATCAAATATCAATAGCATGAAAATTGACACCAGTACTAAAAATATCAAAAGAGTTTGGTGCTCAATCCAAATTGAGGGATAATTACGTTTTGCATTAATACACTTTATACCAAAATTTATTTTAGCACTTTTGCTTTAAACTGTAACAATTAAGCTATACACTTTTAATTCGTTTCAATATCAATTTTTATTTTAAAAATAGACAAAAAATTCACATATGATAGGGGGCGGATTGATACCTGTCTGAATGGTGTCAGTTGTCTCCACTGAATTTTAAAAAAAAATTTTTTCACTCGACCTAATTAAAAATGAATTTTGAAAATTCAATACCTATTTTAATTTTTTTTGTAATCCAATTCAAACTCATATCCAACTAAAATATATTAAAAAAGACAGAAGCCCTAAAAATATCCCTTCTCTCTTCAAAAATTAGTTGAGACAAAGAAAGATATTGTATACCCACTAGCAATACTATAAGTAATTAATTCATAAAAGATTATAAAACTCAAAAATCATGCATCGAGGCTCATTCATTAAAAAATAATGTCACTATTATTTTAAATGAAAATTAAAAGAGATCTTAAGTATAAAATGAAAAATTATTTGGTGAGTGTTGATATCAACTATTATTTTAAATGCAAATTAAATACAATAAACAACTTAATCAGAATTTAGGGTTTCTTTTTAAAATAGGAAATTTAATTAGATTAGTATAAATGAATACAATAGTCAAATAGAGAACTCATAGATATTCATACGTATAACTTAATGCAAATTAAAGACAATAAACAACTTAATCAGAAATTTAGGATTTCTTTTTAAAATAGGAAACTTAATTAGATTAGTATAAATGAATACAATACTCAAATAGGAAACTTATACATATTTATACGTATAACTTCAAATAAAAAACCAAACATATCTGTAAATATAAAATAATTAATAAGTACCTTCATTACATATAATTCTTTTAGAATAGAACTTCTGTAATAAATAGGAAACTTAATGGGATAAGTACCTCTATTGGTGTTGATAATATTCTCCTATATAATGTCATAAATTCAATACTTATCTAACCAATTGAGTGAATTTATAAGAAATTTAATAATTATCCAACCAATTACCCTGTGACGTGACATTTTAAAAGTATCAAAAGTTTTAGAATGCCACATAGGAGATAGACAAATTATAGGGACAAACACAACTTATATATATATATATATGATTAGTATATTTGCTTGTGAAGTTAGCATTGATCTTATTGATTACAACTGTATTAGTTGAGAGAGTTTTTTCTGCAATAAATATTATCAAGACTTCACTACATAATCGCATGAAAAATGAACGGTCAAGGGTGGCTCAAGTGTAAAGCTATCAGAGCAATTGCCTTAGGTTCCTAATTTTTGAATGCCCGTAAATTTTAAAACCCTACTTATTATAGTTAAAATTATGTATAATTTTGACTTTTTTTTTTTAAAAAAAGCTTCAATCTAAATAAGAAAATAACTCACAAGAAAAAAAGGCCCTAGTCTAAATGAGAAAAGACCTATAAAAAAAGAAAGAAAGAAAAAGGCCTACTTCAAATGAAAAAAAAAAACCTATAAAAAATGTCCCAAATTAACTTCTCTAATTGACTTTAAAAAACTATTTGAAAAAATATAATTACAAACACTTTTATCAATATAAGAAAGATAACTGGTCTAACGTATACAACTATTTTTTCCTATAATGTATACATTTTGACAAGTTTAAACCCACACCACACTCTCTCTCTGTCTCTCTCGTGCACAGACAAAAGTTTCAAATATAAAAATAAATTAATATATCTTACCGATAACACCATCAAATAGCTAGTTGATATAATATTTTATATTTTTTTATAAATCGATTTTTGTTTGATTTTTTTTTTAACAGAGTGTAATTTTTTATTATTATTTGTGAGTCTATGAGTAGCTGTTACGGCAAAAATGAAAAGTAAATTATTTACTATATTAGTTGAATCACAAATTTTGTATTATGCTGGTTAAATCATTTGGTAAATACTCCATCAAAAATTAATTTTTATTATATGGTTACATCCATTATGATTTAGTGAATACAACATTAAAAAGAGAAAAAAAATAAATTAATTAATAATTTTTCATCTAAAAGAAAATTTAAGTTTCAAGTAAAAAATTTACATTAGTATTAAAAAAATAAAAAACCTCATTTAAAAATTTCGCTTTAGGAGTATTTTTCGCTTTCACTGAAATATTTTCATAGGCCTGCCATTTTACTTTTTCAAAAGGTAAAGATATAAAATCATGCTTCTTCTTAATATGGTACCACAAATTTCTCTCAAAACACCATAGAAATATAAGTGTAATCAATTTTGTGATGTATATAATGTAATTAAGTTTCATGTAAAAAATTTCAATTCAACTCATGTGTGATGTGTGAGTTTTTTGGTGGGAAAAATATTGCATTTTACATATTTGTCACTTAAAAAAAAAAGTCATATGGTTATTATATGTAAACTTTTTATTCATTTTGCAAATAAAAAATTAACATTGTAATAAATTAAAAGTATAAGAGATTAATTGTTATAATTAAAAATAAAAGCCTTGAAGCGAAAATTAATATAAAGCATAAGCATCCAAAAAGTAATTAATCAAAAAATTTTGGAGCCAAATCTGCGGCCTAGAATCAATTGATGGTTAATTGCTTAAAAACTAAATTACATTTTGTACCTTTACGCATCACATCAAATCCTACTTCATAATATGTATTTTTAATTATAATAATTAAATCTTTGTACTTTTAATTTATTGCAATATCATTCTTTTATAAATTTCTATTTGTGTAATTGATTGGCAAAAGTCATATGCAATTCACGTGGTCTTTTTTTAAAGGACAAAAATATATTTTACCCACTATTTTTGCACCTAAAATTCCCTAGCCCTCCCTCATATGAGACGATTGAACGATATTTTATAACTCTAATTTTGTTTTATACACAAAATACCTTAATTTTAGAGGTTTTGTGAGAGATTAGTAAGAAATAGAGAGCGTTTGGGCATCAAAATTGGAGGGTGTTTGGGTATCAAAAGGGTCATGTGAGATACATAAGAATTTTGACTATTTATTACACAGATGATAGCTTATAAGAAAATGATATTACAATAAATTAGAAGTATAAATACTTAATTATTACGATTAAAGAAAGTGATATCGCAATAAATTAAAAGTACAAATTATATAGTTCCTGAAATGGGATTTCTTGATAATGGTAGTTTTGTAATTCAGTAAAACATGAGGGGCATTCTAGCTACTATCCCAAAACCCTAACATAACCCAATAAATAGTTTTCTCTTACTCGCTCAGTCTCCTACGAAACATTTCCCTCTTAAACGAACTTGGGCTAGGGTTTTCCCGTCCAGAAACCACAGAGCGCCCACACCTCTCACAATCCCCCCAACCATGGCGGCCGCCCCGGTTGAATCCGTCCAGTGCTTCGGGCGAAAGAAGACGGCCGTGGCTGTCACATACTGCAAGCGCGGCCGAGGTCTGATCAAGATCAACGGCTGTCCCATCGAGCTCGTAGAGCCGGAGATCCTCCGCTACAAGGCCTACGAGCCCATCCTTCTACTCGGCCGCCAACGCTTTGCCGGCGTCGACATGCGCATCCGCGTCAAGGGTGGTGGCCATACCTCCCAGATCTACGCCATCCGCCAGAGCATCGCTAAGGCCCTCGTCGCTTTCTACCAGAAGTACGTCGATGAGCAGTCCAAGAAGGAGATCAAGGACATCCTCGTCAGGTACGACCGGACCCTCCTTGTCGCCGATCCCAGGCGCTGCGAGCCCAAGAAGTTCGGTGGTCGCGGTGCTCGTGCTAGGTTCCAGAAGTCCTACCGTTAAAAGCGATGTTGTTAGTATTCTTCTATTAATCTGTTTTGGTTTATGTTTAGAGTGAAGTTTTTGAGAGGTTTTTCGCGAAGTTGTTTTTGGATGATAATCATATATGCATTTAAGTTAATTGAAACTTCGATACTAGGGTTTTAATTTGAATATGAACTACTTCGGTTGATTTTATGTCTTGATAGTGCTTAATTACCGCTCTCTTTCGTTTTCCGTTTTTACATAAATATGCGGCTCATTGTAGAAGGATATTTCTTGCGGAAATATTGCTCCGCTACACTTTCAGAAGCTGTATCGTAATCGTATGATAATTAAACTATGGCATACTTGCAAAGCCTGCCCACTAAAACTTTTAATTGAGATCCACGAATTTCAGCATATTGAGAGCCATTTCAAGGCACATTATGATTCGTCAATTGAATTGTTTCTGATTTTATGGGGTTTAATCTACTTGTGTACATTTCATAGAATTGTCTTTGAAATTGTCTATCAAAACCTGGCCTGCGTCTTTTAAGAGCACTGGGTCGTGTATTTTGTTGCTGAAGACCTCACTTTAGTTGTTTAGGTTAGGTCTTTGGTATAAATGTGGCCTATGTTACATGCTTAGAAGCACCAATACGGACAGGACACGATACGACAACACGGTAATTTTGAAAAAAATGCAGTACTCAACACAGTGGGACACGACAAAAATATATGAATTTATATTTTTTTTTATATGTCATATATATTATTCAAAGTTAAAAAATACAAAATAACACTAATTAAAATTAGAGAAAAATATCTTCCATAACTTAATTAAATAACTATGTGTAGGTAAAGAGTGCAGAAATGTTCTTAGTAATTGAAAAATAATTAGTTATTAAAACACTTTTAGTAACTGAAAAATAATTAGATGGATAGAGTCCGAAAATCAATTAGCCATCTTTTATTTTTAAAATTTGTGGTAGAGCTCCCATCACGTCCACAAAGTGTTCAAAATGAGGCATGCGTGTTCAAGTTGTGTCCAAGGAGTGTCTAAAGAAAAAAAGAAGTTAAAAAAAAATTGGCTACGTGTCCAAAGTATGTTCGCGTTCTAGAGGTGTCCGACACGTAGAAGGGGATCTCGGTGGAGTGTCCGTACTTTCTAGGTTACATGTATCAGATGTGTTTTTGGCACATTGCAAATGTGTAATAATTCGAGCTTGTCTTGGTGTTATTTCTTGCTGAAGGTATGACATGAAATTTAAATCAGGCAATTAGGGGTTCATGGAGGATTGTTTATTTGGTATGCATTTCTGTCAGTGGGACAAGCGGTAGATTGTGATGTCTTATGGGTTACATTTGGTTTGTATTGCTTTCTAGTGTGATTTAATGGCCATTATGCGCAATGATGGAGTTATTGCAAGCGGCCGATAACTGGCCTTTAAGTCAGTAGCTCTGAATTTATGTATTTTTTAGTGAATCAATTGTTTCCAATCGACTTTGAAATTTGGTACAATTAAAGAACTGCATAAGCCCACCTACGAGGTGATTCAGTTGTAAGGGCGAGTAAGGAACTGAGTGGTGATGTGCATGGTCTCGGGTTCGATTCTCGTTGAGATTAAACTTGTGATTTCAGTGGTGAGTTGTGGCGATAAGTTGCTGCTTTAACTCTCTACAGAGGATTAGTCCTCCCGAAGGTGGGGATACCCCTATTATAAAAATAAAAAACAAAGAAAAAAAGAATTACATGAAAATACACTTGACATGTGCAGGCTTTAGAAATGTTGTGTAGAAGTTTGGTGCTGTGCAAAATGATTGTTGAACTAAGCTCCAAGTGACGCATGCTTTTGGAAAAAAAGCAGCAGCAAAAGCCTTGACAGGGGTACAGTTGCTGGGGTAGATTAATAAAATTTGTATGACATTGCCCAGGCTAGTTGGTCATGGGCCTTTTTTTTTTTTTTTTTAACCTAAAAGGGAAGAAGGTAGACCACAAATTGGGAGGTTGGTTTGGCTTTTCATTGTGGTGTAGATGATAAACATAAACGAGGTTGGATTAAAAGAGCGTCAATTGCAACATTGTGATGATTGGGACATAAGAATGAGATTGTGGATCTCCTTCCCAGTACCATCCTTAGACATGCCCAAATTTGATGTAAAATTGATCACTGATTTTCTTGATTAATGAGATTTCTTAATTTGATTTTTGTGTGACCTATTCTAAATTTGATGGTGGAGGGCTTTACCATATTTACTACTTGCCAATTGAGGTTATTCCCATTAACTGTAGTTTTTGGTTTATGTTTATTGCTTTAGTTTCAATAGATATTGGTCTGATCACTTTGTGGCAGGTTCTTTAGTGTCGTGTGACTTGGAGTTATTAACTTATTTGTGGTTATTTGGTTAAGAGATAATTTTACGAGCAAGCTTATATGCTCTGTTTGGTTATGTAACTGTTCAAAATAGTGGGCTACAGTCTATGATTCCTCTACCCCTTCTACATAGTTATTGCAATAGCTGATATCTATCCCTCTCAATTTTTTGGTTATTTTGTGAATTCTGTAAGAGTATTATTAGTGAAACTACGATTTAAGCTTCTGTTAACTTGCCATGAGAGTATGAAGGCTTTGTCCTTGCACCAAGAAAGAGTGATAAAACTGTGGAGAACAGGAAGCCAGTATTCATAACTTTACTAGAGTTGAGCATTCGCATCTCAAACTTTAGCACCTAAATGCATGAAATGAGAAAGTTTACGTAGAATTGACATCATGTTACTTATTTCCACACTGAACTTATAAATGTGTTATGAAACTATTCATTCATAGATCTCCCATGTTCAGGTCCCATGTTCAGGTGCATCTGAAATTTGCTTCTTGTCTGGGCTGGGGTACCATTTCAAATTTTGCTTTTCGAGTTGTCTCTATTTGTTTGCAATGGTGCCCGAGTATGTGAAATAATGCAATTCTTTTTTCTGTGGACTCCATGCTTTTTTTTCTTTTTTTTTTTTTTCCGGATGTTTGTTGGTTGGTTGAGTTTTCTGGCAGTCCCAGGGATTGGATACATGGGCCGGAGGTGTTCTGGAGGTTTTAATGTGATTTTGACTAATAGTAGTGAATATTTTTCGTACTCTTTCTATTTGCTCATTTTGTGCAACTATGCTGGATTGCCTTAGAAAAGGTGGGTATCTTTGACATCTTTAGCACTTGAAATTTTTGTATCGGGGTTGCGCTATCTAATATGATATGATTATTTTCTGTCCGCAATCAAGACGTAATGTTTAACATTGTGGATTTGTTTATCCTTATTGTATGTCTAGATTTAGGTGGTGGATTGAGAATGGACAAGCTCTTTGGTTGTGTAATTGACTGTAATATAAGGTGTTTTTATTTAGTTTAATTAACTGTAATTTAAAGTGGCTGCTGGAATGTAGTTTTGCAGTTGACATGTACCATGCCATTTGAAGATTGATTGGTAGTATAGCTTTGTCTCATCCATGTCATGATTACGATTTTCTAGTTTGGAAAGAGTCCGATTCATGATATTTCACCAGTTTTCTATTGGACTATGATGTTGTGAAAACCAAGTGTTTAGCTGCATTTGGAGAGGGGCAAACTCGTGCACGCCTGGATAAGAGTTGCCCGCCACTAACAGTCTGTGGTGCCCCAACGATTGCCTACTTCTCGCGCTGGACGAAACACACACTGCGTTCTTTTTGTCTCGGTTGAGAAAAAATTGTCCAAATTGGTCTCCCTTTTTTCATTCCAGAAATTCTCTTTGTACATAAATTTTTTCTGTTTTTATAGAAGATACCACCAAAATAGTGCAGGTGCAAAATTGTGGGTGTTTGTTTTGAAATAAAAAGATTACAAATAATTTTGTAATTTTTTACAAAATTTTTTATTTGTATAGTATTATTTTTTAATTTTTTTGTTTTTTTACATGGTTAGAAGCTGATTGAGTGTTAATTTTTTTTTTTTTTTATTACAGTGATTATGTTTTTGACTGACTATTTTTTTTTTTGAACTCACTCAAGATCATATAAATTTTATATATTCTAGAAGCTCTTAGAGAACTGTTGACCACTCAATCACCATTTATGATTGATTGCCAGTGTCAACTGATCCTTATATCACTGTGCTATTATCATCCTTAAACGAATGGAAACATGCTAGCACAACGTGTTATGGGAATCGAAAGGTGTTCAATTCCAATGGGAACTTTGAGTGGATCCACCTATATGTCTCCATTTTCCTGCTATAGCGAATTTATTTGTCTTCTGTTGAATTTTTTTCGTGGCTTATAGATAATTGGATAAATTAATTAATTTTTAAAATTTTTTTTTTTGTGGACTACGATTTACCAACATATTAACTAATTATTTATAACATATTGTATAAATTTTGCAGCTTTTTCTTTTGCAACATACCATATCAATCTATGTTATAAATTTCCACTCTAAAAAGAAAGCCCCAAAAGGCTTTTACTACAAAACTAGAACTGGGACATCAGTACATATAAACCTTTCCTGTAGTCTCAGAACAAAAGTGTTAGACTTTTGACTCTCAGTTTCATTCTCTCTCTCTCTCTCTCTCTCTCTCTCTCTCTCTCTCGCAGAAGATCATCGTTGACCAATCCCTGAGGAGATTGTGTGTCTAGTAATAACCAGGCCTTCCTAGTCTTTATATCCAGCTACAGTTCTCTCTCTTTTTCTCTCTATGGATAACTCGTCGGACGTAGTCGAGAGAGACGAACCACTGACGCCGACGGGCCGCATGTTTTTGAGGCCGGAAATGAACCAAATAATCAACTGCGTCCTCGGCAACAAATACCCCATGGACGTCGACGCATTCAAATCTGAAGTCAGCAACTCCGCCATGATCAAGCACCCCAGGTTCTCGAGCCTGATGGTCAGGGATGGTCACGGCCGCGAACACTGGAGGAAAACCCAAGTCGACATTGACCGCCACATCATCGTCCGCGAGGAACCCGTCGGGGACCCCGCCGACAACGACGAAGAGGCAGTTAATGACTACGTCGCCGATCTGGCCGTCTCGTCGCCGCTCAGCACCGACAAGCCTCTCTGGGAGTTGCACTTGTTGAGAGCCCATAAGTGTACGGTTTTCCGAATCCATCACGCTTTGGGGGATGGAATCTCGCTGATGTCGATGTTGTTGGCGTGCTGTCGGAGGGCCGACGATCCTGATCAGAGGCCGAATCTCGCTTCTGTGGGCACTGCTTCTTCGTCTTCGAACCGCACGAACAGCAGGGAGAGGTACTGGAGGAGGGAGTTGTGGAGGGTTGTGAGGGCGGCGTGGTTGACGGTGGTGTTTGTGGTGGAGTTCGTGCTGAGGACTTTGTGGATCAAAGACCGGAGGACCGCCGTAAGCGGCGGTGCAGGGGTGGAGCTGTGGCCGAGGAAGGTCGCGACGGCGAAGTTTCGGCTGGACGACATGAAGACGGTGAAAAAAGCTGTGGCTGACGCGGTAAGTTGGTCAAAACTGATTCCGACTATCTGTTTAACTTCCAAATCAAAATAATTGTGTGGCCCTATCCTAAATTATTGCCATAATTGTCTGGTTCTGCCCAAAATAATTGAACCAGGGAAAAAAGTTTTCGAGTATTCGTACTATTTGACTACTTATATGTATATATTTTTTTTCGAGAACCAGAGGAATCAGACCATACATTTGCTTATATATCTGGCATCCAGACTCAGGACCGTTTGATGGACTTTTCGGCTTGACTGTTTTAAGTTTATAAGCGGAAAAAAAAAAGGTCTTTTTTGTTTAACTTTTAACTTTTTGCTTATCTTTAAGTATATAAAATAATTTTTTTAGCATTTTAATTTATAAGTCAAAAAAGTCAAATGAAAAAGCTTGACAGCTCTACCAAATGAACCCTCATTGTATTGGTTATTTGTGCTTTCACTTTGTTATTGAAAAAATAATTTTGTTATTTTTTAAAATAAAGTATAATTATACATGGTTATAAAGATTTTTTTTACTATTTTGGTAAAATTCACTATTTTTTAAGTGATGGACTGAAATGGAAAGTTTTATGTATTTGGAGAGTAAATAGTTCTGTTTGTTGAACTCATTATTGAACCTTTTGAACCCAAAACCTTTTGGGTTTATACTAGGAAGTTTTGGGTTTTGAACCCAAAACCTTGTGTCAAACATGCTAATTATAGCTTTCAAACACTCATTCTCATAATGCAGACCATTAATGATGTGCTTTTCGGGTTGATTTCATCTGGGTTATCAAGATATTTGGATATCCGATCTCCAAAAGGTATTATATCAATGTCTTCAAGCATTTTGCACTCACAAATGAATCAAATATCAGTAAATCTGGTCATACCTTAAACTAAATTAAGTTCAACTGTCTCCCTTAGCTCTGCGAGACGGGCTTCAAATTACAGGTGTAGCCATGGTTAATTTGAGGAAACAACCAGGATTACAGGTCAATTCATTTCTCTTTGCTAGTTTTCTTCCTATGTTTACATCATTGACATTAAATGTTTTTGGCTTGAAATTGAAATGGCTGGCTCTGATTAGGACCTTTCCGACTTGATGAAAGGCAGTTCAGGATTACGGTGGGGTAACAAATTTGGTATGCTTCTCTTACCTGTTTATTATCATCGTGGTGGTTCTGATCCTCTCCAATATGTTAAGAGAGCTAAGGCAATGATTGACCAGAAGAAACTATCTCTAGAGGCTCACTTCTCATACAAAATAGGGGATTTGGTGATGTCCTGTTTTGGACCAAAGGTGCAGTTCTCAAATTTAGATTTAAGTTGTTTGAGAGAGTACTCTTAATCGTACGTTAATAATGCTTTTGTTATTGTTTCATAGGTTGCAAGCTGGCTTAATTACAGGATTGTATGTAACACGACCTTTACAATCTCGAATGTGATTGGCCCACAAGAGGAGATTACAGTTGTTGGCAATCCTATAACTTACATAAGGGTGAACAACACTAGTCTACCTCATGTACTACTTCTTAACTCACTCTCATTTCCAGTTACAAATCGTTCTTTTCAATGGTGGAATCGAGTGAATAATGGGAATTTTAGCTCTCACTTTCTTTGTTGTGCAATGCAGGCAATCACAATGCACATGGTGAGCTATGCAGGAAGAGCTGACATGCAGATCCTGGTAGCCAAAGACATTATCCCCAATCCACAGGTCCTTGCGAAGTGTTTTGAAGATGCCCTGCTCGAAATGAAGGAAGCAGCTGAGGCAGGCTGCAACTAGAGTATAAGGAGTTTTTCCTGTAGAATCGACTGTTTCAAGAGGATTCATATCACAATGTAAGAAGAGGGTAGAAATTACCCTGTTTCTTTCTTGTTCACTATTTAGAAGTTAGAATGTAAAACCCAATGACAGAATGCAATAAAATATAGTTGATTAAATCATAGAAGCAGTTATTTTAGTGGTTTCAGTGCCTGAGGAACCAAATCTGATAGGAACAGTTTACTGCTCAAAAACATCATGTATATACTCAGTTGCTCCTAACCGGAACCATCCTACTCCGTGAACTCTTCGTCACTCTGGCCCTGCTATATATCATCTTGTTCTGCTATGTGTTTGCATCCCAAATACATGCTATGTATTCCTGGCTATGAAAATTCTTTGTAAATTATTAAAGCTCTTATAGATAACCAAACGTGTAGGCGTACAGATATATACATCAGCAGAATGGCATACAGGTATATACATCAGCAGCACCTGCAGCAGCACACAACTCTCTCTCTCTCTCAAAGTAAGCTGAAGACACATAAACTAGTTATTTCCAACAAAAAATGCAGAACAAGCAAAAACTAAAATCATTGACGAGCAAGTCTCGAATGGTGCTGGTTTTCATTGCTCCACAGTGCACATGTTATGTGGCAAAGGATCGAGATGTCTTCTTGCTGCCCTCTCTCTTTCTTCTCAGTAGTAGTTTCCTCAGAAAACCAACCCCTCCTCCCTGTTTCTTTCTCGGTACAATTGCCACAGACCCAACTGCTGCAGCATGAGCTTCATGCTTCAAACCAAGGTACGCTTCTGGAGGTGTAAACAGGACACTAGGAGCCCACATGGTACCACAATTGTCAGAGTGAAGAAAGGATGGTTTCTTTGCTTCCACAGTGCTTACAATTTCTTTTGTCTTTGGCGATTTCAGATCCCCTGCTTCACCGTCATCCTCAGCTAGCATTCGATCACGCAAGGATGACCGCTGGCTCAACTTCTTATTGTTGATGGTGGTGGTGCTGGTGGTAGAAACCTTGTTAAAAGCTGATGTTTCCCTTGGCGAAGTGAGTGCCTTTAACTGTTTGCCCAGGTTTATAATTGTTTCTTGGCACTCTGCCAACTTTGCAGAAGCAGCTGTGATCTCCCACCCCTGCACATTAGACCAGGAAGTCCATTTAATATGGTAATTAATTTTCATTTTCTTGACTATCATGTTGGGTTGTTAGCAGAGATCTGATCTAAACAAAACCAAATGATGATATGACTAATAGACTTTTCCTCTGTATAATTTTTTATTATTATTTACATATCTGACTAGAATCTTTGGCTAAGTAGCAGCTTCATTCCTCTACAAATTTTTTATGCATTTTAGCCCCTAAGGAGACATCCGAGTGGCAAGGGTGGTTACCCAACACATGATGTCTGGCTTTCAATAATTCCCTGAAACAGTTAGTAGGAAGAACAAGGCTTCGTTGAGTTGAGTTAGTGCGTTATAGTGGTAGGATACTGATAGAATTAACTGTGTTTTTCATCAACCCCAAAGTTCTTGGATGGCTCCATTGGAGTCTTGCATGGAATTTTTAAGGTTATTAAAAATACACAAGATTGATTTTATGGCATCCAATTCACTTGTAACGGTGGCAGTAATAGCACGTAATGGCCCCGTTAGGTTAATGTATTTGTGCATAAACAATAAGTAAAACACAATGTATTACTTTAATTCCTATGGAAGGTTAAACCATATTGTAAGATTGTCTTACATATTTGATCCTAACGATTTCCAAACATATCCAACCACCAAATTTTTAGAGGGAAAATAATAAAAAAAACCTCAGGATTGTGCATATGCAGGCACGGCACAGCATTAATGCCCCCTCAATCTCATAGATCAAATTCAGGCCTGTAACATAGAGTGGAATGTAATGAAGAGTATCATGTGCGTATATTCGTCTGTGGTCCTCTATACTGAAGACCTAGATCCCCTTGCCTTAACAGGTACATATTTCTCTCTCCTTTTTTCATTTTATTTTTCTTTCTTAGAAGAAACTAGCTGATAACATACTTGACATTCAATTTTCCCAAAAAGTAATGTTGCTTTTGTCAATGGAAGAGAAACTTACAGTTTGAAGAAGCCTCTCCCCTTGGTCTTTGCTATCCTTTGGAACTTCCTTGGCGGTAACACTGTATGTATCACATATTTCAAAAATCAGACACCTGTAGCTCATTAAGCACATTTATTGTTTAAATCCCTCAGAAAACAAAATTGCAAGAAAATACTAGGTACCTTTCTAGCTGGAGTTGAAGCTCAAGGCATGTTGCTTCTAATTCTTCACAACAGTGACTTTTATCTTCCAGTTCTACTTCAACAGATGATAACTTCTGAAGAACCTCATAGATTTTAACTTTCGCAACACTAAGTTGGGTATCAAGATCTTCATTAATAAGATTTTGATTTTCAATCTGATCCTCAATTATTCCTTCCGATTCTTTCAGAGTTTTTAGCTCTGTTTGCAAATATCCAATACTTTGCTCCGATTCCTGAAGTTGATTCATCAAGGCCTCGCTCTTATCATTTGCTGACCTTAGCCTAGCTTCTAACTCTTTTCGTGCAGACTCCATGGTCTTCAATTCATCCTTTAGGCTCCTATTTTCTTCTTGAAAATCAGATTGGGTCTTATCCATTTCACATATAACATTTTGGCCATTTGCAGAAGTAAGCAAACATGTCGACTGCCCTTCAGACCTGTGAACGTTGTCTGATTCTAAAAACGAGGCACCTACTCCATCTCCAAGCTGACTTGCATTTTGTGATTTATCCCAACTCAAATTCTTATTCATTTTATCGCTAACAATTGAATCATCTTGAGAGATAATGCAGTGGCTTATAATCCAGTCCAATGCAGATGCCAATTCCGCAGCAAAGTTTTCAAACTTGGCCTTCCCATCCAACAGATCGTCACAACTCTGGACAAATTGCTGTAAAACAGTGCTTATTTCTGAACTTTTCCATTGGAAAATACGAATCCAGTAGTCCGATGGTGTTGGCAAAAGCTTGCATGGTAAGGAAACCCAATCTCTTTCTGAAACATTCTGTGGAAAATAACTGTTCTTTGAGCACGTTACATCAATCCTTCTGATAAGCTCGATAATCTTACAGATTGACCTACCCATATCAAATTGAATATGTTGGTCACTCTTTCCTTCCATAGCAGTGTTACTATGAGAAACTCCATTGAAAGAACCCACCCTTGGAGATGTATTTGGAGAATTCCAAGTGCTGTAGCCACTAATGGGGATAGTATCAGGTGCTCCAGGATGCTTTGAACTTTCTTCCATGTCGGCTTTACTAGCACAAGAATGCTTCATGTATGTCAAAGCTATTCTAATATCTTCAAGTATATCATCAAAACTTCTTTTTGATATATAGGTTTGATCTAAGATCAACTTCAGAACATTCTGAAACCAATCATAGCTTTTTTGAGTTGATACATCCTTTGTTTGAATTTCCTGTTCAATGTCACTGGACTGACCTTGTACCACTGGAACTAGTTCCTTACCTCTTGCATCTAAATGATATCCACCTGACTCCTCCAAGGAAATCGCTAACGCATTACTTGCATCTGAAGAAACACAAGTTACCAGTGGGGTATCAACAGTAACTATTGCTAATTTCTCCATTTCAACAAAGTCATCCATTAAGCTCATGTCTGAAACTCCAAAAGTATCGTGTTCATGTGGAGCCTTGGGTTTCTGATTTCGGAAATGCTCCAATTCTGAAATTAAAGTAGTATCCCATGATTCAGAACGGTTAATCTCATCATTGCTGATGCCAAAACTTGGTGGAGAGAGCTCTTTTGATATAGTACTGCACATAGACAACTCCATATATTTTTGACATTTTGAAAGTTCTCCAATCTGAGCTTCAACCTTTGATAATTTCGAAGCTATTTGAGCACTCACAATTTGTGAAGAATGGAGCTCACCATCTTTCTTGGCTAGAATTTCTTTGAGAGTCTTGTTCTCTTCTTCCACATCAAACAACCGCTCAATCAAGAAACTGATCTTCTTACTGGGAATGTCAGGAGGGTTTTGTAGAGCAGTCTCTCTCACAACCAAACTTCCTGTTACAGGATTCGACTTTCTCCTTCTCTGCTCTGACTGATTCCTTCCCAGAATTTCAACTTCACTCTTCATCTTTGCAAAAGCTGCAGGACCTGGCAATCGCTTCTGCACTAGGACTCGTAATCTCTGACATTCTGCTTCCAACATTATGATCTTTTTTATACCCTCCAGGTGTTGCTTGTGTGACACATCAGCAGATTGACGATTGAATTCAATCTCCTCATTTCGAATCTCAAGCTCCTTCTCAAGCATGCGAAACTCGTACTTGAGAAAAGCATTTTCTTTTTCTATGGAATCTAGTCTGGCCATTAGTGTATTGAATTCTGCTTCTGCCTGAGACTTGGATTTACTTAGATCTTCAATCAGTTTCTCTTTCACTAGGAGGGTCTTACTCAGATGAGTGTTCTCAACAGTTAAGTTTGCAAGCCTCTTACTTTTTTCAGTTAATTTTTCCTCTAATTTTTTCTGTGCCTTCTCAAATTCTCCTGCTGTCTTCATAACAGCATCACATATCCTTTGTTCCTGTTCATCTCGAACAGAAGTTAATTGCCGCATGGATTGCTTCAACGCAGCATTTAACTGAGTTAACCTTTCATTTGAAGCTACATTATGCTGTAAAGCTTTGCCGAGTTCTTGATTTAGAGACACTGCTGCTGCCTCTGCCTTCTCCTGGCCTAAAATAAAACATTAGTGCATGAGATCCACCAAAGACCAAACACAATGAAGAGAACAAAGTATTAAAAAGATTGTCAGAAAGTTGACATGACATAAATCATAATCTCGCATTGAGAATCATTGTTTAGGGAAAGACAGAGAATAGTAGATCACCTGCGATGGCTTCTTCTACCATTTTTGCATGTCTTGCCAGAAGGTCATCTTTAGCATTACTCTCACAGATAACTGATGCTAACTTCCCATTTAAATTTCCCAACGATCTCTCCAGACCGACTTCTTTCTCGGTTGGAAGCATCTGCATTTCATACACACATTTCCATTTGGCTAAGTAAATCATTAGCAATGTCCCAAATCAGATCTTTGCTTCTTGTGTATAATGTGAAGTAGAGCAATTTTTTCTTTTTACATGCATCAAGACCGGCTAATTGAAGGTGAACTCCTCTCGTGCATAGACTGATCTATTAAAATCCAACAAAGAAGAAAATTCCATTACCTCTTCTTCATTTCCTTTTGAAGAGGAATCTGACTTAGTATTTGCAACAATAGTATTCTGTGATGATCTTTTCCTCCAAAGCCATGTCTTGTTGTCCATGATTTCACTCTATTTAGCAGACAAAAATTGAAATCTCAACTTCTTTAGAACCAGCTCAATAAAAATAACACATATAGCATTCAAAAAGGAGAACCTTTCTGCACCCATTCAAGTTCCAGAGAAAACTTGGACAAACATGAACCAGAGGACAAAGAATGCTTATTCCTGCTTTAGGAAGACAGTAAAAGTGAGACGATGCATGAAATTGGAGTATCTAAGTACTTGAACTTCTCCCCCAACTGACACGATTTCTAACTTTTGTCTGATAATTTGTGTGGGTACTTCATTAAGGATTTCGGCCATACCATTGCAATATGTGATATAGATAAATATTTTACTCAGATGAATTGTTCCCAACAAACCTTATGGAGCTACCAATTCCATGAAAAAGAGAATGGAGAATTTAGAATAGGTGATCTGAACCGAAATACATTAAGTGGCAAGCTTAAAAATTGGGTCTCAATTACACAACCCCAAGCTAGAAAAAGCTGAGGAGACCAGGAAAACAAAATGATCAACTTCCAGAACCAGTCACAGATGACCATTAGAACTTCTGTTCATAACAAAAGCCAGATCCATATCTAACATAGATATACAATATTCTTATGAAGTACTGTGGTAGGCAATCACACAAATGGATTCAATCAGATTTAGCAGCTAATATTAGAAAAAACTAGTAAAAGTGCGACAGAAGGTTGTAAACTTGTATGAACAAATCTGAGCAGGATTTTTTAAATACTAATTGATCGGCGACATCCTCTCTGCAGCATTCTAGAGTTAGTGCACATAAATTACTAAAAAGAACATTTTTTGCTACTATCAAAAGTCTAATAACAGATCCAGGGAAGAAGCAACTAAATGTTGGTGCTTACCTAACTGTCAAACATATTCAATTGCACATATCTAACTACAAACAAACTAAAGGGAGTTCTCCTGAAAATCACAAATTCACATATTAAAACAATACACACCTAAAGGTGTAAGATCAATAAATCTTGGAATGTTTTATACACACCACAGTACAAAAATAGCTATCCCATGCAATTGGTCTTAGAGACAGGCAAAATTAACTAATTGGACAAGGTGAGAATTATAACATACTCCGAAACAAACCGCTAGTTGGTCACGAGAGCAGCTGCCTGCTTGGGCGATGCGTGTCTTACCCGAAACTTATGGATGATGGGTGTTTGCAAACTCAGAGAGTTTAGGGTGGGTCTGAAGAGTTTTGCCTTGAACAGGTTCTCCCACGTAATAGAAAAAATAAAAAAGGAAAATAGAGAGAAAATTGTAACATGCTAACTTGAGCCTTAGAGACGGTCTCAAGAATATAGGTAAATTGAACTTTTGGACAGAATTTATCAATCAAGATAGCTAAACAGTCAATTGATTTACATTTTACAGTGAGAACTAATGACAATCTAATTTCTGCCATATCAATGGCCTTATGCTTGAAACAAAACTTAGTCGTCGGAGGGAGCATATAGTATCACAATGGTCCTCTAATTTAAGACAAGAAGTCCTCAATTTGACTATATGAGGGAGAATTAATCAGAAAATGCACAACAAAAAATCAATGGTTCCAACCTTGCGAATTGGACGAGCATTAACGGGAGATAAAGCAAGAAAACCCGGAAAAAAATTTGCAAAATTGAAGGTGGGTTATTGATTCAGTTGAACCTGTTACAGTACTCACTCACCTGGTTTAGTATAGCACGGGACGAAGCAGCTGACACTCTTCATAGGTCACCCGCCATTGTCGCTCTGTTGAACTCTCTTGAATGCCCCAAAATCTTCACTTGTCAAGTTATGATGAGTGTGAAAGAACACAATTTAACACAGACCCAGAAGCAAAAAAACTACAATTGACTCTGAAAATCCTGAAGAAATATTACTACTGATACTGAAGATGAGTATACCACCGACATACTCATGTGCAGTAAATATCATATACACACAAAAAGAGAGCGAGAGAGAGAGCGAGAATGTATGAAAGTCGAAAAAGTGATAAAAGTTTAGAGAGAGAGTCTAGAGAGAGAGAGCTTGAGGCATCGACAGTTTGACAGCATGCTTGATGAGATAGCGGGTGTCATCGTCATGCCGTGTACGGTAACAGGGGAAACTGATATCACGCGTATGGAAATCTCGTGAAGGACACGCTCCGTAACCTAAATAAGGCACTTGCTAAACACGTGCCTGAGAGTTGTTCGACAGAATGGTCAAGGGAATCAAGCGCATGCAATAATTTTGTCCTTTTCCTTTATTAATTAAAGCAGTCTTTAACTTTGAAAACAACCGTTTTCTCATCTTTTTCCATGGGAAGGAATCAAAAGAACAGATTAGGTTTCTTTTCTTTTTTTATTTCTTCCGATAAATTAAGAAATTGTTTAGTGTTACCGCTAGCATCACTTGCCCTTAATTTTATTTAATATGGGAGATTCCTCACTATGTGAATAATAAAATAAGAATAAGGTGGTGCTTGGATATTAAATAATTTATTTTTCTTTTGTGAAAAGTGAGAGAAAATTCGGAAGAAATGAAACTATTGTCAAGGGGGTAGGGTGATTGAGAGATCGGTTTTCTTTTAAACCATAATATTTTAAATATTTCAAATTTTTTATTTCACTACATTACGGAATTAATAAATAAAATTTAACGGATAATGTTATAATTCGATTGAAACTTATGTTCTCATTTTGTTAGTATTTTTTAACGTTAAGTAAAATTATAAATTTAAATAAAATAATATTATCTGTTAAATATAAAGACTAATACTTGATGTAGGGAGATAAAGAGTTTGAATAATTTTGGGCATTAAAATTGGAAGGAGAGCTGAGGTGATGATTGAACCCATTTGTTAGAGGGCTATTTTGTTGTTGCTGCGGCCAAGCGACGGCACAAAGCTTTGGGCATGCTATGAGAGTGGTCTCATTTATGTCTTTTGGTTTTTTATGAAATGTTGGATGCTTATGTTTGAGTTAATTGGTTCTTCTAATAGTGTTGTAGGGATTAAGGGCAAAACTTGTAGAAGAAAAATGAAGTGAGAGAAAAATTATATAAAAAATAATTTTTTTAAAGTTAAAAAAGAAATAAAATAAAAGGAAATTAAAAAGAAAAATAACTTTTTTTTAAAAGTTTTTCTATTTTCCCTCCATAGTCCATACTCCAAATTAAAACGAGGAATAAAAGAAAAATATATATTTTCGTTTATTTTCTTTCCTTAAGTTTCAAATAGATTTTAAAATAATTCATCATAGGATTTAAGACTATCATGCATCAAGTCTCCATTAACTTCATTGAACATTTGAAAGTGTGATGAGATTTTTTTTTCCCAGTGAAATAAGTATATTTTTACAATCAGTTTTAACTTTCTAAATCTAGAGGCATGATATATTTGACCACATGTATGTTGAGAAAATTTATAAATTAAAACTCCAACAATCAAGATAGCCAAGTGATGAATGGGTCATCTCAATTATGTATGTAATATAATTTAACCCTAAAAATGAAATTTTTTGTTAGATTTTAGGACCTATTTGAAATTTGTGATAAGGAAAAAGAACAGGTGGGTAAGTAATAGAAATGGTAGAGAAATTAATTTTTTCTTCTGTATGGTTTCTCAAATAAAATGAATAGAAAATTGAAGAAAAATAATTTTTTCTTATTTTAAATTTAAAGAAAAGAAGAAGAAATAAAATAAAATAATAATATTAAAAATGAAAGAAGGAAGAAAATAAAAAAAGAACGAAACTTAAAAAAATATTTTTCAAATTTTTTCTTTTTAAATTATAAATTATTATTATTAATTTTTTCTCCTTCTTCCAAACAGGGTGTTAGAATTGGACGGAAAACAAAAGTTTATAGCCTCATAAAGCAGGGCAAAACCGACATATAAAAATATCTCTCTCCGTCTCTCATCTCTCTCTCCCGCAACTTCGTCCTCTCCGTTCGTCCCAATCCCTCTTCATCTCCGTCCAAGACCAGCCGACGAAACTTAGAAGTCTATAGAGATAGTCGCCGGAACCGTAATATAGTATCGGAGCAGAGATGGAGATCGCACCGGCTGGGCCGGCGTTGGAAGACGGAGGTGATGGGGACGCTATCACCCCATCCGTCGACCCCGCCCTCAATCCAATCTCTTCTTCCTCGTCGCCTTCCGGTTCGCCTGAAAAGGATGCTAACAACAACGCGCTGAGCAAGTACGACGACGAGGAAGAGGAGGACGTTTGTCGGATCTGCCGGAATCCCGGGGACAACGAGAACCCTCTTCAGTACCCGTGCGCGTGCAGCGGGAGCATCAAGTTTGTTCACCAAGATTGCCTTCTCCAGTGGCTCAACCACAGCAACGCTCGCCAATGCGAGGTCCGTTTTCTCTTTCTCTTATTTTATTTCTATCATTAATTAATTGTGTTTTAAATCAAATGTTGTTTTGATGTGTCGATTGGACGCTCTTGTGCGTTTTTTGAGTCGATCTTGAATCGATGTTTCTTGGTTAGAAATGTTGATAAATTGTCTTCATAGTGGTTGAATAGGGTTTAGGATTTTGAATATGTTGTTGTGCTTTTGAACCGAATTTCTCCAAATAAATATTGGTACACAGAATTTTTGGCATTTCATTGTTACTTTTTGATAAGTAAAGGGATTTCATGGTGATTGTGAGGTAAATAGAGCTTATTCACAATAATTTGTACAATTTTTGTATACGTTTACATGTAAAGGTTTTAGGCTGCACGACCGAGAGGAAGGACAATGAGATGCTATAAACATTAACACACCCCACGTCCCTTCTATACCTCCTTTCACACCAGTCCTATTATACATACCATCATAATTGTTTAATTGGTAGTGCTAACCAAGTTCTTTAGTTCCCTTTCACATATAGCCTTGCAAAAATTTAATCCATCCATCTTTGGCCTCTTGTTTGCTTCAATAGCTATTAACAGCTTCATAGTCTCCTTCTCAAATACCTTGCATGGGATCCAAAGGACTTTGTTAAGTCCTTTGACCTTTTTTAAATCCCACTCTGACATCTCAACCCGTGACTCATAATTTGTCAAGTCCTTTGACCTTTTTTAAACCCCATTTGACGTCTCAAACCCATGACTTGTATTTAAAGATAAACAGACTTCCTAAGAATTACTTATCTACTCAACTGACCCCAGTCAATTGCATCTTCCTCCAACCTTTCCCCTACTTTGGATAAAACTCTTCACTGGTTTGAAAGCTGGACTTCCCCAGTACCGCTCTTCTCGTCCGTAACCACAATGGCCTATTCCTTTTCATCTCGACTAAGCCTGCTCCGCCTGTCTCTGAAAAAACAGCCCCTGCAAGTCCCACCCTAGCCTTTTGAAACGCAGCTATAAGTCCATTCCCTACCTCTGAACACCTTGCACCCAAGCCGTCTTCATCAGCTAACAAATCCCCTAACCCTTCCCAATGATTACTTCCCCTCCTAGCACACCATAATCTTCCTCCCTACTTCCACCCTCATGTTCCAAAATCCCACCCCCTACCCAAATCAATTGTTCCTCCATGCGTCCCTCCCTCCCTTGTTTTGGACAAAGAAACTAACGTTTCTTCAGATTGGTTGGCCTTGAAGATCATCATCCTCTACTTCGGTTCTCGGCAACTGATCCCCTCTTTCTTTCCTAGATGCATTTTTCCCTTGACAACTAGACTAAGCAAAATTGTCACCCCTTTGGTGATGGATTCAAGGGCTTAGGCTCACTGGAAGCTTGAGTCTCACACAAAATCATCCATTGGTCTCCTTAGTGGACCACCCAATCTGCACCCTTTTAAAATGCTCAATTGCTGGCTCATAACTGACCTAATTATGTGGGCTTAGTTGCATGAAACCTACTTTTTTTTTTAATACTTATTGGGCCTCCTCATTTAGCCCATCACAAAACTCCGATAACCGCAAATCGGCACTTGAGAAGCTTGCTCGAAAGTACTAAAACTGGGCCTATAAACTTAAACCAATCCACAAGACTTATCACCTCAGCTCGAATAAACCCAAACTGTTGACTGCCACCACTCTTTTTTGAAGAAGTCCAAGTGCCCTTATCACACTTATACTGAGTCTGAGGCCTGAAATCCTTTCCACTTTGAGCGTGGCCCGATTGGAAGTTGCTACGTGGCTTCTCCTTGGCCACCAAAAAAATCTGGAGACCAACCATGCTTTAGATAAAACTTGAATTTCCACGCACCTGCTTCAAGTCCATTCCATGCGCCTGCGCCCTTTCATCTTCAACTCTAGCAACGAGAGAGAACTCTATAGAGCTCGAGACTTCTTCAAAAAACATACCTTGGCCCCATCTTAGGCCATAAGGGACTTCTACAACCATCCTCCACCCCGACCTTTGCCGTAGTGGGAATCTTTGTAACATCCCCATTGATCAGAATTTTGGAGATTTCGCCTTGCCAACGTGGCTTCATCCATCCCCAAAAACCTACCACAACGTGCCCCTGTAGCCTGGAAGATGCTATCATCCCTAAGGTGAGCTGGCAAGACTAACACCTTAGGTCCTTAACCCTTATCCTATGGGGCTTCCCGCTGATCTGATACACCCTCCTGCCAGTTATCACCAATCGAGGAAGACCAGCTTGTCTCCAAATCTCCACCTCTACTTGAGTATTCTCATTGCTTCCTCTCGGGCAGGAAACACAAAAAGATAAAATGCTCTACCATAATCATCTACCTCCAGCACCCTGCTGGAATCTGCCATTTTTTGGCAACCCATACTTGCAACCGGTTCATTTGCATCTCTGTTTCCTCCGGCCCTCCTATTTGACACAATAAATATTGATCAAAAAACTTGAACGCCTCCTTGCATGAATTTGGGTTGACCTCAACTTCACATCAGCTTCCTCCAATCCTGACCTGAGTTCCCTTTGTTCCTCATCCGCTCCAATCGATGGCTCCCCTCACAAATATATGTATTCTGATGAGAAAGTTAAAGTGGACATGATCTGCGCCAAATTAAACATATAGAAATGAAATGAAAGTGAAGGTCCTTGGATTTTATCTTAGGCGGACTCTTGATTTTGAAATCTAAATATTTATACATGAATGAGTTGGATTTGATTGCACATTTTAGTAAAACTAATAGTATAAGCCCGCATTAAATTCACACGGTTGTATGAGGAGTTATTTTCTGAACTAAAACAATTTTTTGTTAAAGCGTCTTGCACTGGATACTATCTGAATTCAAGCAGTTGGTAGACACAATGCTCCTTTAAGTTTAGATTGGCATAAGCACATGTTTGTGAGGGAGTGAGAATGTGTTTTGTCAAGCTTCTCACATTGGAATTGAGATGTTGTTGTTATTTGAGAACTATACCTTCGAAGCTGGCATACCAGTTATTGAAAATTTTAATTTCTGTAGGCAGCAGCAACGCTTATAGTCCCATTGGTGTCAAAATAGTAATACTCTAATAATTTCAAACTTTCAACAGCTGATATTTATTTCCTTGATAAGATTTGTAGAATGATCAAGGCCAAAGAAGTGGTTGTAACCCTCACAGAATTCATTAAGATTACCAGCTAAAAGATCTAGTGTGAAACCTAGGTGTTATAGATGTGAAGTCTCACATTTACGGACCTTTCTAATGTATTGGCCCATATTGAGTTCTCTTCATAATACTAGGAACACTTGACTATTAATTGTTGTAGGATTTCCATAACTATACTTGATGCCTTTATGCTAAATGAGGTTGATATTGACTGCATATAAAACTAACTCCACTTGTAGTCCCACTGCTGAACTTGCCATGCCACATGATACTACAGGTAGATCTTCCATAAATAAATTTTATTTATGAAGAGAATAGGAGTTCAATGTATCCGGGGGTTGTGGGGTTGGAATTGGAGAGGGAAAAAGGAGAAACTTATTGGGTGGTTATGTAATTGTATCTATCGAATTACATGTTAATTCTTTGATAATTTGAAAAAAAAAAAAAAACTCATCAAGCCAAAGAATTAATCATTTCTTTTTCAACTTCTTTGGAGCTCAAAGTGCGGTATGGCTTCAAAAAAAGGCTTCACCAAATTGGAGTGTTGCCTTATTGTTATAGTGCAAATAAATGCTATGCTACTGAGGACAACCCATTAGTTTCTATAGTGAGTTGTATTCTATCATCTCTAGTAGGAGTTGCTTTTGCTTTTTTCTGTGATACCAAGTTGTCACGCCCCAATTTTTTGAAAAGCTGATTTTTAATGAATAAAGTCCCAAACGTTGAAAAGTCAAAGTCAAAATTAGGATCCACGTCAAATTTCAGTCAAAATAGGTTTTAAAGATAATTTTTTTTTTATAAATTTCTGAAACAAAATTGCGTGGGTCCATGTATTTTGAACCCATATTGTGCTATCTTTGGGTTTTAGTTAATTTATTTTGGTATTGTATTGTACCTCTACACTTTCACTCCTTTTATTTTGGATGATTGTATTATTATTATTATTATTATTATACCTTTGGAGACTTATTAGATGTTGGTTAATTAGTATGAATTATTGTCTATGCATTAAGATTCTTAATATTCCACTGGTTTGTGTTTCTCAGTATATTCACTTGATATTCGATTCCAGGTCTGCAAACATGCGTTTTCATTCTCCCCTGTCTATGCCGAGAATGCTCCAGCGAGGCTTCCTTTTCAGGAGTTTGTAGTTGGGATGGCTATGAAAGCATGCCATATTCTGCAATTCTTTTTGCGCCTTAGTTTTGTACTTTCTGTTTGGCTCCTTATTATACCCTTCATTACATTTTGGATATGGCGATTGGCATTTGTGAGGAGTTTTGGTGAAGCCCAAAGACTTTTCTTGAGTCATATATCTACGACAGTTGTTCTTACCGATTGCCTGCATGGGTTCCTACTTTCGGCAAGCATTGTGTTTATTTTTCTTGGAGCCACTTCTTTGAGGGATTATTTTAGGCATTTACGAGAAATTGGAGGGCAAGATGCTGACAGAGAAGATGAAGGAGACAGAAATGGTGCCCGTGCTGCAAGAAGACCTCCTGGACAAGCTAACAGGAATGTTGCTGGGGATGGAAATGGGGAGGATGCTGGTGGAGCACAAGGAATTGCTGGAGCTGGTCAAATAATCAGAAGGAATGCAGAAAATGTTGCTGCTCGGTGGGAAATGCAGGCAGCTCGTCTTGAGGCTCAAGTTGAACAAATGTTTGATGGTTTGGATGATGCTGATGGTGCAGAGGATGTACCCTTTGATGAGCTAGTTGGGATGCAGGGGCCTGTTTTTCATTTGGTGGAAAATGCATTCACTGTAAGTCTATCTTTTCTCTCTTCTCTTTTTGTTGTTATCATCATTATTTTTCGTTATTCTCTGTTTTCTCATCTATTACTTCCTAATTTTCATGCTTTCCATTTTCATGCTACTCCATTTCATTTAAACATGGATCTTTATTGGACATGGGCCAGCATATGTGTGATGCCCGGCCCGTATTGGTTAATTCAAGTTACACTGATGCTATGTTTGGTACAAGGGAATGGAATGGAATGACCATTCCCACTTTAATTCTCATTCCCTTGTTTTGTACTACTATTTAAAGGTGGAATGACCATTCACATGGAATGTTCATTCTCACATTTTGTTGGAATGACTATTCCCTATTTCAAGAGTGGAAATGGTTATTTCATTCTCACATAAAACAACATAAAATAAAACTTAGTAAGATTTTTATTGTCAAATTTCCTTTGAAAAATATAAAATATGTTTGGTAATTATTTTTTTTATTTTAAAAATTAAAAAAAATTAAAAAATTGAAAATTCATAAAAATATTTAATAATTAAACCACTGCCGTCGCCGCCACCACTACCATTACAAATGCTTAATAATATATAATAATTAAATAATATATTACTAATATTTTGTATAGACATAATATTAAATGTTCATATCATACAAAAATTTCATTCCATTCTATTCTAGCATTGTTCATTGGTCTTACCAAACAAGGGAATGAGAATGACTATTCCATTTCATTTCATTCTCATTCTCATTCAATTCCTTTCCAATCCCTTGTACCAAACATAGCCTGATAATATTATGATTTACATGCTGCAGTAGTAGGTCTGAAACAAACTACTTATGTAGTAGGGGTTAATGAATCCTGCTTTGCGATTAAAGTATGGGCTCAACGGTCTTGGCCTTCATCAGGTACACAACCTGGCCATGCCTGTGGCAAGTAGACGGTCATGAATGAGGCACGGAAATTGGTGTTAATTGTTCATTAATGTCAAATGTAGGTGTAAATATACAAGTGCATACTTTCAGATCTAATCAAATACTGAATAATAGTTTGAAGCTTAACAATAACACTTCTTTGATCTAAAGTGACCAATTATTTAGAGATATTAGATTGAGTTTTCCTCTTGAATAATTTTATGTGATCATCAAAAAGAAGAAAAAAGGAAATACAAAGCAAAAAAATAGACGAAAATAAAAAATAGAAGTAAATGGTAAACATACCATTCTTCAACACATCTGTAACTATCTTTTGAACCTGCAAATCTCGTAGCTCCCTAGCAATTTCATGACCAGGAATCTACCTTTATAGGTTATATTTTAGCAATTAGCTTGCTTCAGCAATAAAGGAAGCATATGGCATAACGGGCATAGTCGAATTATTTGGATTGGAGCTCAGGTCATACATACATAGCTATATAAGAACTATGTTTGGTGGATATTGTGAGATGTCAGAGAGAATAGTTGAAAGTAAGAAGAGAGACTCCTAGTAGGGAACACATACATCAAACTTTATGTTGATTTAACATTTAATTTAAATTTATGAATTTGTTAGAGCATTTGCCATAGCCACTAGTCACCCCCTCCAAGAAGTACTGGCATGGACATGGATGTCAGTATGACATTACAGTGGCATGGCAGATTATAAAAAAAAGTAGGACATAGGAATACAAGAAGATAGTTCATTATGTACATCAAATGTGTAACTTTGATCAGTATTTTGAGGTTCGATATTCGGAATTTCTATGTGAAAAATGAAGTTTTGTAAGTTAATTTTGATTGCTATATTTTGTAAATGATTACTACTCTCTTATTGTATTTCTACCTTGACTATTTTTTATGGTATTCTATTGAAAATGCCAAATGCATGGTTGACTTGTTTATCTGTGTGGATAATGTTAAATTTTCTGAAGAACAAAAACTATACACTTGGCCATGTTGGGGACTCTGTAGAATGATGAAATGATGTTTAAACATTGAGACATCACTTTTTTCAATCTGTCCTAAAATCAGTGCATAATTATTTCCCTCCCTCCCCCCCCCCCCCCCCCCAAACGGCCGATTTATGTGTGCTTGTTGGTGTAAGGTGGATCATGAATGTTGAATCTTTTACTGCCTGGAGTCAAAGAAACGTTATAATTTTGTTAAATACTGCTTGCCTTCCATTTAGATGAGATCAGGTCATGCATGTACTAGTAGAGCTGAAGTGGGGTACATACTTTATTTAGCCAACCCCATTACTGATTCTTGTGGAGCAAATCTCACTTCTGAGCTGTCCATTCCACTTTGTGTGTTGAAGATAGATAGGGCAAGACTGATTTAATTTGAATTTTCACTAATAGTTACTATGGATTTATTATCTTCTTATGTTACTCTAATAAGTTTTGGTTTGTTTTCCATTGCTGCAGCTTGATTCAATTACTAGAATTCTGCATGGATTTGCATGTGCGAGGATGAGGAATGAGTTTTATTTATTTATTTATTTTATAAGGAATGTATTTTCTTCTTCTTTCCCGTTTTGGGTTTTCCCAAGTTAACAGGCTTGATTTAGCAAATTTATTTCGTGTTTACTGGGGAGTTGGTACATTGATATGCTGATGTTTCTGCAGGTTCTTGCCAGCAATATGATATTCCTTGGTGTTGTAATCTTTGTGCCCTTTTCGCTGGGACGGATTATACTTCATTATTTATCATGGCTTTTATCCTCTGCTACTAGTCCAGTGTTGTCAACAGTGATGCCACTTACAGAATCAGCCCTTTCCTTGGCCAATATCACCTTGAAGAATGCATTAACTGCTGTTGCAAATTTGACATCTGATAACCAAGACAGTTTGCTTGGCCAGGTTGCAGATATGTTGAAAGCAAATGCTACTGGACCACATGAAGTGTCGAACAATCTTACCACACCACTTTCAGCTGATATTATGAATGGGGCATCTGCTGCAACATCAAGACTTTCTGATGTTACAACTCTTGCTGTTGGCTATATGTTTATATTCTTCCTGGTATTTGTCTACCTTGGAATTGTTGCATTGATTCGGTACACTAAAGGTGAACCTTTGAGTATGGGAAGGTTCTATGGTATTGCTTCAATTGCAGAGACAATACCATCCCTTTTCAGGCAGTTTGTGGCCGCGATGAGACATTTAATGACTATGATTAAAGTTGCTTTCCTTCTGGTAATTGAACTTGGTGTTTTTCCTCTGATGTGCGGATGGTGGCTGGATATTTGTACCATAAGGATGTTTGGGAAGTCAATTGCTGAAAGAGTTGAGTTTTTCTCAGTCTCTCCATTAGCAAGCTCATTGGTTCATTGGGTGGTAGGAATTGTGTATATGCTACAAATAAGTATCTTTGTCAGCCTGCTTCGAGGGGTATATATTTTGCCTGCTATTGGTTTTCATAATTCATTTTCTAAATATCAATCTTTCTATGATTTAATTCATCCTCACATACTTTGGATAGGTTTTGCGTAATGGTGTTCTGTACTTCCTTCGAGATCCGGCTGATCCAAACTACAATCCATTTCGTGATCTGATTGATGATCCTGTGCATAAACATGCTCGTAGGGTTCTGTTGTCTGTTGCTGTTTATGGGAGTTTAATCGTGATGCTGGTATTTTTACCAGTTAAACTTGCCATGCGAATGGCACCCTCCGTTTTTCCGCTTGATATTTCGTAAGATTGCTCTCCATGTTTTAGGGCATCGATTGCATCTGTTGCACTTTCCAGTCAGATGTATTAGCACTGTGTTTTTACTTAAATATTCACGTCTGTGTATTGCAGTGTATCTGATCCATTTACTGAAATCCCTGCTGACATGCTCCTCTTTCAAATATGCATTCCATTTGCTATTGAGCATTTTAAGTTGCGCACAACTGTCAAGTTTCTCCTCCGCTATTGGTTTACGGCAGTTGGATGGGCCCTTGGTTTAACAGATTTCTTACTGCCCAGACCTGAGGACAATGGTGATCAGGAAAATGGAAATGTGGAGCCAGCAAGGCAGGATAGACTACATGTACAACGAGGCGGACAAGATCGGGCCTTAGGAGGACTTGTGGCCCCTGATGATTTGAACAGAGGCAGGCATGCATCAGTGAACGCTAGTCTTGCAGAAGAGTATAATGTTGATGAACAATCTGACTCAGAGTAAGTTGTATGACAAATTATAATGACATCAGTTTAGAATGGGCAAGTGAGTTGCATAATTGCAGGAAATTCATCAAAAAAATTCGCTTCCTTCGAGGTTCTGTTTGTTTTTTTTATTTTATAGTAAAGTCTTATTGTGTACTTATTTTGGTCACTAAATTCTTTTCCATTGGTGATGCACTTTTTTTATATTTGAATTTAGTACATTGCATAAATTCTTCAGCAATACTTGCCACACTATCAATGGGTGTTTATACAAGCTCTGTCTTATTTTGTTTTTCCTTTCATTTTTGTCTTTTTTGGGGGCACCCTCTGGGGGTTTGGTGAAACAATTGTTGTGTAAATATAAATTATTAAAATTATATATACATATATATTTGTTTCTAAATGTGATATTTTTAACAATTTATTTAGTAAAAAAATATTTATTTAGAGTCCCAGTGTACTATCAAGTTTTTGATTTTTAATTAACCCTAATTTCTTTTATTTTTGTCATTCATTACTGATTCATAGTAGTTTTCAACTTATGTTATTTATTTGTGTCTCTTTATTTATTTATTTATCTTGTGTAATTTATATATATTCTACAGAATCATGAATTGAAGGTTGCATTTGTGCCCTATGCTGACAATAACCTTATGTATTCCTGATGTCAACAATTTGGTTTCTCTAATTAAGCTTGCTTTAAACATTGAAAAAATAAAATAAAAATAGATTTGCTCTTGGCAATAAACCTGGCATAATTTGTTTTTTCTGAGTTTGTTGTTGTTATTTGTCTTCTTTACATTTTCACTTAAATTTTTGTCCAGAGTTCATCTTAACTGTTTTTATTCCTGTCCGGATGTCAAAATAATCTGAGGAGTAAGTTATTGATTGTGTGCAGACCTGTTAAGTTATTTTAAGTAGCTTGGTTGGCTGGGCTGTCGTTGGACCTTTACTGATCCTAGTGTCATATTGGACCTAAAAGCTGTCTAGCTAAGTCAACTGTCTTGGAGCATCCTGTGGAATCCGAGCATGTTTGTTATGGTGATCTATTCTGTTAGAGACGTTTCCTATCTTGTAAAGATTCTTAATGTGTTGTTTTTTTTTTTTTGGCAAAGTGGCAAAGAAAGAAATTTGTGATACTCTCTGGATTTCTTCTGTTTGGTTAAGTCACATGCAGTGAGATCAAGAAAGTAGGTCGAAAATGTTCTTAAATATAGCTTTCAGGTAAATGTTCTTAACTATACCTTTCATACCTGAAAACTACTTCACTTGATGGATTTTCTTCATAAATGAGGGGAGGACTAGAGGATGAATGAAGTGGAGCAGTGTTTTTTGGGTTTGGTATGGTAGTAGATATTTAAGTTAGAACTATTAAGATGGGTTTGATGATTGATGATTGCTAATAAAAAATGAAAAAAAAGAGGGCTTTGATAATTGATGACATGGAACATGAGGTAGTTGAATGATAAATTTCAATGGATGTGTCGCAAAAATGATGTTAAGATGAGTGGATGGAAATACATGAAAGATGTGAGTGCAAGTGGGAAGTTGGGTGACACCAATTTATTGCAATATGGAAAGTTGTTTGAACAGATTTTGCTATTTGAAGCAGCATTGCAGTGGCAAAAAGTAACTGATTCAAAGGTACATACAGCTTAATTGGTGCTGTCTTGGATTTCAAACTTTGGTTCAATACTTCCTAGGAGCTTGAGTCCATCACCCACCACCATCTAACCATACCATGGTGCAAAGAAGTAGAAGTTTGGTGCTTGAATGAAAAGTAGTCAAACACACAGATGCTGAATATAAGAAGTTGATAGTTGTTGCTGCTTGGAGTAATGACACACCCACATGCTCATTAATAGAAGTTGATATGTGTTGCCTCATGAAGATGCTTTATTACTTTGTCAATGGGATTTACATTCTTTTAGGTTAAATACTTGCTGGTTGAATTGTTTCACCTTTTTTATTTTTAAGTTCACAAATCTTGCTCACTAATTTAATTTCTTTTATTTTCTTTTCTTTTTCTTTTTCTTTTTACAAGTTTTCTTTCTTTATTCTTTCTTCTTTCTTCCTAGTTCTTATTCTCTTTTCTTTCTTTCCTTTTCTTCTTTTTTTTTTTAATCAAATGTTTTTTTGAGACGGTTGAACCGTAGAAGGCATGATTCACCATACTTCTGTGCAGAAACTTTTTCGTGTTCTCTGTGTCATGAACAATGATGGGTTGTCTTTTGAACTTGAATTCTTTTGAATGCTTCTGAATCATTTTTGCTATGATCTAATAGTTTTTTATTGTCTCTTTCAGCAGGTATGGGTTTGTGCTTCGCATTGTGCTGTTGTTGGTGGTGGCCTGGATGACTCTACTTATTGTTAACTCTGCCATAGTAGTTGTACCCATTTCGCTCGGACGCGCACTTTTCAATTCCATCCCTCTTCTCCCAATAACTCATGGCATAAAGTGCAATGGTAATATGATTGACTTGAATTGGTTCTTAGTCACTCTATTTTTTGCTTTTACAATGAGAACATTCACTATGTGCTGCAATTTTCTTCAGATTTGTATGCTTGTGTCATTGGAAGCTATGTCATTTGGACTGCTGTAGCTGGAGCCAGGTATTCTATTGAGCACATTCAAACAAGGAGGGCTACAGTTCTGCTAAGCCAAATTTGGAAATGGTGTGCCATTGTTTTAAAGAGTTCTGCACTGTTGTCAATATGGGTAAGAAAATGCCATCCTGGCTGTCTTTTTGGTGATCAGCTTTTCAATCCTTTTGACTACGTCACCTCTGTGTTCCAGATTTTTGTCATCCCGGTGTTGATTGGACTGCTTTTTGAACTTCTGGTAATTGTTCCAATGCGGGTGCCTGTGGACGAGAGCCCAGTTTTCCTTCTATATCAGGACTGGGCTTTGGGACTCATCTTTCTTAAGATCTGGACGAGACTGGTGAGACTTTAATTTCTGCATTCCATGAATGCATATATATATATTTTTTTTTTTGAGATGTGTGGCAGAATGAATTTTATGTTTTCTCTTCTGATCATTATACCCCACACACAATCACATTTGGGCCAAAGAAGTCCAAACCCACGCATTACCTGAAAAGGGCCTAACTCGTGCAGGATGATATTGAAATTGATGTGCAATATTGTTTGTTGCAATTTTTCACAAATAGAGATAATGAAGCGGCCATAAAAACAACTGATTTTTTCGTTATGCTACTAATTATCATTCTTTTGTTTTATATATTCTCTCTTTTTTCTTTGAAGTTTCATTTATTGTTAAATATTGTAGCAAGATTTTTCTTAACTATGACGTGCTTCTTCCTTGTTCTTTTCCATAAACTGTCAGCCATGTATTTGCTTTAAAGTTTTAGGTTCTGAGCAGAACCTAAAGTGCCAGATAATTCTGATTTTTAAATTGGACACTATTATGATATGTGTACCTATTTAGACATTTATTGTGACGTTAACACTTAATTTTTATTCATGTCATCTGTAAATTGTTTAACTTTTGAAATTAAGTTATTCCTGCATATTTTCTTGTACTTAGATAATAGTTTTGGGATTTGAGTTCAATCTTGTTGTAGCCCTGGACTGGGTTGTGATCAATTTGTTAAAGATAGGATAGTGGATGAAGGATGTTCGTTCCAAGGGACTAAGTCATATCTGGCATTTGTTTTGTACTGATCAGGTTATGCTTGATCATATGGTGCCCCTGGTGGATGAGACTTGGCGAATGAAGTTTGAGAGGGTGAGAGAAGATGGTTTCTCCGGGTTGCGTGGCTTTTGGGTACTTCAGGAGATTGTGTTGCCAATTATTATGAAGCTGCTTACTGCATTGTGCGTGCCCTACGTTTTGGCCAGAGGGGTGTTTCCAGTATTTGGATACCCATTAGTAGTTAACTCGGCTGTCTATCGGTTTGCCTGGTTGGGATGCCTTGGCTTCAGCCTGTTTTGCTTTTGTGCCAAGAGGTTCCATGTCTGGTTCACCAACCTCCATAATTCCATACGTGATGACCGCTATTTGGTTGGCCGTAGGCTTCATAACTTTGGGGAGGACAAGGGGGAGACGCAAAATGAGACAGAGAATCCTTTGGAAATTCAAAATTCTAACACACTGGGGACTGCTCTAATCCGGCATGACCATGAAGCTGATGTAGGGTTGAGGCAGAGGCATGCTAATCGGCAGGATGCCTGATTAAGAGGCTTATAGCCGGTTTCGACCACTAACCCAACGTATCCACTTTTTCATGTGCTCCACAATGTAGTTTCTGTTTTAGATTGTGAATATAGTTCATGAAAGCTTAGTCACCAGAACATAGAAACTTTGGAAATTGTTTGTTCATAGAAAATTTTCTTTCGCAATGTCTTATTGTTCGAGTTTCAATAGTCTTCTTTGAAATAAAAGGATTACTTCTTCTCGAGATGAGTCATCCTTGTACCTTGGTTTCATTTTTGTATTGAAGTAAAATCTAACAACTCTGATTTTTTAAGTTGTGAGAGGGTTGAAAATATAGAGCACTCTTGAGCTGGTTACCATTGGGATCGAGGTTCAGGTTCTTTTCGTCAGGTTTTCAATCTTCTTCTTAGGTACTAAACTAAAGTAGTTGGAAAATCAATGGCTCGAAGGGTACAGCTTGTTGTATGACCTTTTTTGGGCTGTTTGTCAATGCATCTTCTTACACTTAGGGATGGCAATGGGCGGATATGGGTCGGGGATCCCTATCCCAACCCCACCCCATGTTAGGAATTTTTTCAAACAGAAAATATGCAAAGCAAAGATCACAGATTTACAATGGCAGAAACAAAAAAAAAAAAAAAGAAAAGAAAAAGAAAGACCACAATCCATCAAAGTCTACAATACACAAACAAGGAACAAGAGAAGCTGAGAATCAAAACCTTCACACATACGGAGGCGTATGAGATTTGAGAAACTTTGCTTCATTGCTCTTCATTGTTCTTGTGGGATATTGTATATCACTGGGAAGTACAGCCCGTGATTAAATATTACAAGGAACATATTAAGTGGAAGAAGGCTAAGGCAGTACGAGTAGGAATCCGGAGGTCTTGGAAACGGCAACCAACGGCGGAGCAAAAGAATGGAAGAAGAGAGAGGATCTTTTAACAGAAGTATTATTGGATTTTTCATAATCTAATAAATGTGTATACATATACATATACATATATAACCAATACAGATTCGTGGCGGGGCAGATTTTTACACCTTACTTCCAAACCCAACCCTAACCCAACTAACATCACCACATATTCGTCCCAGTAGGCACAGGACGAGAACTCAAATTGTCTGGTTGTTTTGACATTCCTACCTACACCACATTTGGTACAAACTAAAGGTAATAGAAATAAACAATGCTATTCAAGCTTGACTCATTATGTAAAACAAGCAAAGCTTGAATACATTTTAAAAATCGTTAAATTTCATTAGTTTTCAAAGCCAGAGCTCAAGTTCAGCTATACTTTGCACCTAGCATCCATTGCCCGTGTTAATAAATTCCACAATATCCAATATCCAAACGGAAAACATAGCAACCGAGCAAACCACCGTTTGCCCGTTAAAAAGTCTAATCTGCGTATCTATTCGACGTCATCCAGACCACCTCTTCAATCTTCTGACTCACATAGGAATCATTGCCGCCGTAGGTGTGAGACACAAAGGGGCAAATTTTCAGTTATCTGATGGCACCAAATTATTCTCACTCAAATCACTTTACCACTGAAACTTTTTTTCCAATATTAAGAACCGAGCCTCCAGTGTTGCTATCTTTTTTTCATTTAAAATGCAGAATGTACTGTCCGGCATAAAACAAAAGCCAAGGAGTCCCAAGCTCCCCTTGAGCAGATCTGCTGGTAATCCTACCCATTTTAGGATTCTGAAAGCCACAAACAGAAAAAAATAAGCAAAACACACCTGAGTATAAATGTTGGGAGTCTTCAAAACAACACTCACAAATAATAGTGCCAGGGGCATACGAAAACAAGTACGTTCCCTACAAGATTAACTCACTTAGAACCATAATAAAATCACACATAAAACTGTTTTCAAAATCAACCAAACTCCAAATTTGAGGTGCATGCAATCAGGAAACAAGGCCATCATTTAAAGACAATGAGGCCAATTGATCAGCAGTATTGCCGGCCTGCTGCTGTTGAACATTCCTTAGGACTTCCATAGCCTCCGCAACCTTGGCTTTCAGAGATTCTGGAGACTCCAGCAAGTGCAAAACCTCAGTCTGATCCATCTCCAGGAGCATGCCAGTTACCTTAGCTGCCATCTCAGGCTCCAGCTGTTCCACAAGTGGATACAGATTTTCACCCAGCATCTACAGTTGTTCACCCAACATAGATAACTCAGTTATTCATCCAGGACCTTGTCATTTACTAACAATAGTATTTACAACACCAGTTAGCATTTTTTAAACATCATGGCATATGGATCAAAAGGCTTTAGAAAAACCTTTGCTGTGGTATGATAATTATCTTACTAATCATAGCATTTCAAACACTGACTTAAAAAATTAGATCAATAATACCATCAGAAGTTATGTTATTCTGTTGATTGAACACAGATGAATTTGATTATGTGAGAGAACTCCAACAACTTTTAAGTAGCCCCTTAATACAAGAAACATATTGTGCAAATCAATCCACACAGTAAACTTATTCACTTTTTTATTAGATCGGGCAACTGTTTGGCAAACCATCTACATTAATAACAAAAGATAAGATGAAGAATGTTAGCCCTGATCAGAAACATGGTACTGAAAGATATCAAAGCATAAAGCTACCCCCCTCCCCTCAACCCAAGAGCAATAAATAAAGTAATACAAGTAAAATGCGTACCGTCCTCTGGTCTGCCGGAGAAGCATTTGCAAGGGCAGAAGCCAAAGCCCCAATTGGAATTGGTTGTGACATTCCCCCATCACGGAAAGGCATGCCACCCATATCATAAGGAACTGAAAGCATACCTCCAGCAACACCCGACATGGAAACATCAGGCAGGCCACGCCCTGGAGGATAACGGTAGACCCGCCCCCTTGGAAGCATCTATCGTTCAAACAAGCCATCCGATCAGATGAAGCACAACAAATTTGAATATGAAACTCAAACAATTGGACCAAAAGCAATAAAGTGGCACCTGCTGCTGCATAAGTGGAACTGGCTGTTGGCCCTGCGGCACTGGAACAGCCCCTGCACGTCTGCCACCTGGACGCTGACCTTGCTGACCCTGCTGAACCATTGGCATAAAGAAATTTGGCATGGGAGCCCCACCAGGCCTCATGCCTGGTACAAGTTGCTGCTGATACCCAAATCCAGGCTGACAAAATTTAAACACAAGCAAACAAAACATGTTAACCACGTGTTATTATTATGAAACACTGCCTATATCCTACACTCTAGTCATTTCAAGGACTAAACAGAGAATATTGAACTTATAATTTCATGAAGCAGCATATTAACATATCTGAAAATTCCAGATAGGTGTCAAAAAAGTGATCCTTAAGAATGGCTGGACACTCTTTGATCTAGATGGCTTGATATCCTCTATATTCGTACACATGCATCAATCACCAGTTTCGAGAGGTAGCCTTCAAAAAGTGAACATAGTTGATTATACCATTACCTCACGGTTGCTACAATGCTACGTTCAATAGAATTACACAATGGAAGTGAATGTTGTCCTTAGAAGAGTGAGAGATTTTCAAACTCCCAGTGCTCAATGACAGATTTTCAAACTTCAGCAAAAAAATATAGATTCTTGTGCAAGGTCAGTTCCCAAAACCTATGTTACCTAGACTCTTCTAAATTTGTAAAATACCTGCACCAGACACTCAACACTTGGATAAGGGTATGGGGTATGTGTCCAATATGACTAGTTGGACAAGCATCCAAAAAGTACATATAAACAATAAACTATAGAACTATTCATAAGACATTTATTTTATGCATAAAATATTATATTTTAATTTGTAAACACCATTTTAAGTAAAGGAAGTACTAAAAAAATATAAAAACTCGCTGTGTCCAAGTCTAGGTAACATAGTCCAAAACCATAGATTAACACAATTTGGGTATTCATTACCAATAACATATTTTAATTGGGGTTAGAAACTAAGTACACTAGGAGAACAGTACTTCTGATATTATAATTTTGGAACTAAGTATACCGCACAAGCCCCCAATTTTGTATAAGTAACTGACAATGGAACTCAAGTGCACAACTAGATGCCGTAGTTTTAAAGACTTATGGGGTTGTTCACCTGTTCAACGAATACTAACCCTAACATTGCATATGCAGTAACACTGGTGAATCAGTTCTTACATGCATCACAATCATGATGCATAGAGACTCTATAAAGGATTAATTTATGTTTTGATAATGCCCTCCGCAAGGGTTCTTGTTAGCCAGGCATGATCATGTATGAGCAGGGTCATACTGGCCAAGCATGTAATAGTATCTTCACAGATTAGGCTTAGCATCATTACACCAGCAATGGGAGTGCTTCTAGACAGTAAATTTACTCAGGTATAATTCACAATAGCTCATTAGGGGTATGATTCCATGATCTCAAACCTTTGATATGTAGTATAGATATAATGTAGCAAGGTAGGATAACCTACTAAAATCTCTGTTATCCTCATTCTATTCCTCTCTTGTATTCCAAGTTTACATCACCAAGAAAATTCTTTACATAGAACCAATGCACCCTTTCGAACAATCAATGTACCATAACTTCACCCTTTCCAAGATCAATACCCTTCCCTTCCCATCAATATGGCAAGTATTTATCTTATCCACGCAACCAATGCATCATTTTTAGTCCATAGCAGATTCTATGGAGAAGTATAGAGCATTATGTTTAACATCAATAAGGTTTTCTATGATCCGAATAACTTCATTTTGTTTATTTTTATTTTCCCTTGAATTTTTTTTTTTTGGGGGGGGGGGGGAGGGGGGGGGGGGGGGGGGGGGGGGGGGGGGGGGGGGGGGGGGGGGGGGGGGGGGGGGGGGGGGGGGGGGGGGGGGGGGGGGTGTCTCTATTTCCTAGAGAAATAGAAACAACCATATTGCTTGGTTTTCAGATCTATTCCGGTTCAAAAACAAAAGACTACAAGAAAGAATATGATATTCCAAATTTCCAAGTTTACATCACCAAGAAAATTCTTTACATGGAACCAATGCACCCTTTCGAACAATCAATGTACCATAACTTCACCCTTTCCAAGATCAATACCCTTCCCTTCCCATCAATACGGCAAGTATTTATCTTATCCACGCAACCAATGCATCATTTTTAGTCCATAGCAGATTCTATGGAGAAACCTAGAGCATTATGTTTAACATGAATAAGGTTTTCTAAGATCTGAATAACTTCATTTTGTTTATTTTTATTTTCTCTCGCTTAGTTTTTTCTTTTTTTTTTTTTTGGGGGGGGGGGGGGGGGGGGGGGGGGGGGGGGGGGGGGGGGGGGGGGGGGGGGGGGGGGGGGGGGGGGGGGGGGGGGGGGGGGGGGGGGGGGGGGGGGGGGGGGGGGGGGGGGGGGGGGTGGTTGGTTTCTCTATTTCCTAGAGAAATAGAAACAACCATATTGCTTGGTTTTCAGATCTATTCTGGTTCAAAAACAAAAGGCTACAAGAAAGAATATGATATTTTTGTAACTAGTAGTATGCATTTTTCACCATAAGAGTGGTTAAATTGTTGAAGACAGGATTATAGAATATAAAGGTTTAAATACATAAGGATACTCTTCAATTGACTGCAGTATTGGATATTCACATGTCTAACATATGACGGAACGTGAAATAGAATAGGATTACTTGGGGAGGTATTATAGCAGGCGGAGCTTGTCCGTAGAATATTTGTTGTCCAAGACCGGGACCACCAGGGGGGTACATTGGCATACGAGGAGCAACTGAAGGAGCCATTGCAACTGGACGCATTTGAGAAAATTGAGCCTGCACAAGCAATAGAATTACTATTTTCATTTAATCAACCATGTTTTTCCACGCGCACATGTATCCATGGCAGCCCGAGAGAATCAACTCTAAAACTAAATTAAACCACAAAAGCACCATCGACTCATGTGCGCCATTCATCAGAGCTGCATCTTCTTTTTACTTTTTTTTTTCAAAAAAAATAATAACTCAGAAGAAAATGAATTACAGTTATTTCTTCACAAAGTGGCAAAGTGCAATGAAGGCAGCATAAGACAGGTTTGTGACATCCCATAATCGCTAAATTTGGTTTTCATGTTCCTTTGGAGCTCCTCTACAGTTGAATGGAAGCTGAAAACATCATCTAGAAGTTTACCTGCAATCTTGCTCTTCTATCTTCTTTTCGTTGTGCATGGGCAACAAAAAGAGGTTTGTTGACAACCATCTTCCCGTTCATCTCCAATAGCTATCCACAAAAACAAAAAAAACTAACAGTAATTCTACGATGAAGTTTATATAAATGCAGAAAACATTCAATAATAATAACAATCGATATCCTATGATTGAGTTTTTGTAGTAGCAGAAGATATATCAACTTACAGCTCTAGATGCCTCTTCAGGAGTAGAAAATGCAACAAATCCTGATCCCCTACTTACTCCATTAGGGTCTCGCATAACCTGTTAGTATATCAAAACAATAGAACTAGTCAACTCTTAACCAATATACTAACAGAGCTAACTATATGGATGCCTTCCGAAACAATATGTAGATGATACAAACCTTGCATGAACTTATCGTACCAAATGGCGAGAACAATTCCTTAAGCTTATCATCACCAACGCTATCATCTAAATTTTTAATGTAGAGGTTTAGCCCTTGAGATTTGTCCGCCGCCTCCTTCGCACTCTGCTCAAATCGAAGTTTCAATTCAAATTCCCTCTCAGATTTTTTTTGGGCTTTCCCAACATACCACTCCTTATTGTCAATTTTTTGTCCATTAAGCGCCTCAACAGATTGAGCAGCATCATCTGCGCTCTCAAAGTTGACAAAACCAAAGCACTTAGAGTTTCCTTCAGCATCCCTCATCACCACAGCACTAGTGATTGTTCCAAATTCACCAAATATTTTCTTCAGATCTTCTTCTGTTGTTGATTCTGATAGATTCTTTACAAAGACGTTGGTGAATTTTGCCTTGTCCATGGCCATTTCTCTTTCCTGCTTCCGAAGGAATGGTCCCACATAGACTTGCTTGTCATTCAACAGCATGCCATTAAGCTTCTCAATTGCTTTTTGGGCAGCTTCCTCACTATCATATTGCACAAACCCGTACCCTTTTGACTGACCAGAGGAGTCTGTAGATACCTTGCAAGAGAGAATATTTCCAAATGAAGAAAACGTATCATGTAGTGCTTTGTGGTCAATAGCCTTGTCCAAATTCTGCCAAGACAAAAAAATGTAAAAACTTGGTCAGCACACAAAACAAATTTAAATCCCAAAAACTTCTCAAATCAGATAACAACCGACTATGGAAAGAAAAAAATAGTACCTTAATAAAAATGTTTCCAGTACCACTTTTGCGTGCACTAGGGTCACGATGAGAATACATTATCCTAATGGGCTTTCCATTCAGAGGAGTGAAGTTCAGCACCTCCAACGCCCTCGCAGCTATCATCAACATAGATTAAATATGTAAGGAAGAAGGCGGAAAAAAAGAAAGGCCAAAATGTTCCAAGTACACAGTTCAGAACAAAAATATCACTTTTTCAGTTTCAAGAAGGAAAAGCATCATCCCCGTGTGCATAAGCTCAAGTAAGCACAATGGAAATCAAGAAGGAAAACCAAAGAAATGCCTTATGCGGACTATTCTGTATGATCCCAGATCATTATTGTATGGGGAAAGACGAAGAGAAGCACCATCAATAATTCACCAGTTCACCTTCATTGTTATTTGGCTCGTGAATTATTTCTTTCCTCTTAAGGTGTACTGAATCAGTTCTTTCCATGGTTAAGAACAATATCATTCACAATGTGGATTACATGGACCAAATGGCTGAAGCAATAATCTTGAAAGCCTGCCCCTATTGCACAATGTTGGAGCTTTTTCCTATCGAATATATCATAAGTTTTAGTAGGATTCTAATTTAGTGGACCTCGACCTTTAAGATTTTCGAATGGATGTTATAATTTAAAAGCTTTGTTTTGATAAGTCAAGTTCCTCAGGTCGGGTTGCTCAAGTGGCCTTACTTTATTATGCCTAACGTTCATTCTTATTCTAGCTTTTGAGACAGGCTACCATTTCTTATGGACACATACACCCCTGGATGTATCTGCATAGGGCTCCTGCGGTTCGCGAGAAGGAAAGTACTCGTCCTTGGTGTTACCAGGACCAAAAAACCCGAGTCCTAGCAATACAAATGGAAGTTTAGTAGGCTAGCACCATGTTCGTTCCACACAGTTCTCTCTTAAGGCCCTGCATAGTTGCATGACCAGCCCATCATCCCAAGCAGAGAGCTAACTTGGAGTGGAATGAATTTGAATAATAGAACTCTTGAATTTAAATAAAATGGAAGGGAAATGAATGTGATAATACAAAAGCATATTAATTTTGGGCAACCGAAGAAACGGGTGGGACAAAAATCTAAATGAAAAGCATGTATTTTCTATTTGAAAAGTACCTTTATGGGGAACCTATGTTTACCCGTAACCTGGATCGTTCTGGTATGTGGAACGAAAATGGGAATGTGGTACACCACATGTTCTAAAATATGGTATGCTTGAGGTAAACTTCTATAAAGTATACTATTAGAATTAAGGTACTTCTAAAAAAAAATTCTTTAATAATCGCATTTAATAAAACATAATATATATTTTTTCAAATTAATCATCTAAAAAGACATTATAGGAGCATCATGACCCATTTTTTTGCATATTGTTATGCCAAAATTTAATTCTTCCTATATTTTTGTTCATTATAATTTTTTTTTTCCTCCGTTAGGTGACCTTTAAATATATAAATAGGAAAAAAAATTTGAAATCGCTTTGGATGGCTAAATTCACCATTTTGGAATACTAAAGTACCACGTTTCAGAACGTTATTCCAAAAACATAATTCGCTAGAGTAATAGAGTATTATAGTAACACAGTAGGGAACTTATTTCGAATTATTAGCATAGATCAATCAATTCTACTTCATTCAAGCGATCACCCAAATCAAGCTTGGTTGAAATCCAGTGTACACAACAAAAGATGTGATCCTAGTCCTTAGGCTATTCAAAATCCAACCATATTGGAATGACCTGAAGAATGAATGTTCCCACAGCAACCTTTGTGAGATGACTCCAAAGACTAGGAAGAGCAGTTCCTGGGATTGGAATAGGAGTTGCTAAGCACTACGCCATCGTAGTATGGAGCACCTATCAAGTTCTTACCACTTCAATGAATAACTTGAGCCCTAGTAAATTTTGTCATGGAGCTAGACCAGTGAGTTCTTATGCATGAGGTTAATATGAGTTAGTGTGAAAGGCTTCCCTTCTTAGTCTATTGTGATTTCAATGAGGGGTTTTTTCCTCTTAAATTATATAAATCTTGCAAACATAGATTTTTTTCCTTTGGGAAAACACGGATTTTATATGAAGAATAGGGTGCTTTATCAAGTTGCATCTGAATTCTAAATGAAAAATCTCCATGCTTAGATCAAGATACTTGTGAGAGGCACTAACTTCAACTGGCTAAGGTGAAGTTTCCCCAAGTGATGGAGAGATGATGCATCAAGATCCTTAGGAGAGACATTAAGTTCAACTGGCTAAGGTGGAAAGGCACTATCTCATGGAGGGATGATGCACATAGCACACCAGAAAAGTTTAGGAAACACCGCACAAACTGGGAGAAACCAGATTCAAAGAACATCGTAGTTATTTGGCACAACTCTAGTTTTAGAACTTGCCTACGAGATAAACTGTTCCAAATTTTAACAATCCTATCATGTTAAAGTTCGACATCGGGGATAACTTTGTAATTTTCGTTATGGGCTGTCAAGTGGGCTGCTATAGTTGTCTTTTGTATGTGGGCTTGCTTTTTTAGCTTGAGCAATAAGTAGTAGGTCCAAGAAATGGTCAACGATTACTTGGCGCTTGGCCTCCGCACTGTTCCCTTAGTTTCCAGGCTAGAAATCCTATATTTATGTAAATTTACAAGCTTTCTTTAAGCATGGAATGAAAAGATCCTGTAAAGCCATTTTTTATGTGTGATGCATCTTTCTTGAAATTTTTGTGCCTTAGAACCTAGGTGTGATTGCCTAGGCTTCTCTCTCCTATTCTCCTTCTCCATATTATTCTCTAACTGCAAACCTATTGTTCTTTAATCTCTCTATCCTTTTCTCTTGGTTCTAGAAGTAAATGTCCAACATTAATGTATCCTAACAATTGCAGACAATGCTACAAAAGCACCATTTATGACATGCACTGAAGCGAAAACTTATTTCCTTTCTTTCGAGTTTAATTATCGAAAGGCTAAAAAAATGATCACGGAAGTTTGCATGAGGACAAAATCAAATGCCAAAAAATATAAGAGTAAAGTTTCCTCCTTTCTTGGTCCTCTTGTGTTTGAATTGGCTATAAGTAAATGCATTACCTTTTCTTTCACGGAGTAAATATAAAATAAAAAGGCACCAAAAGGAGGCCATACCTATTCCCAATTATTCTCTTAACTGTTTTAAATTCAAATTGCAGCCTTCTCATCAACATTTTCTAGAGTTACCAACATTGTTACTCAACAAGTATTCAGGTGACCAAATTCATTTAGTAAAGCAAGAAGTATGTCACTGTTTATTGGCTAACAGTGGAGATTGAGTAGTTTTCTTCATGTAAAGCAGGAAATGGCACTTGAACACTTTTAAGAGAGCATTCAACAGTTACTCCACTAAAATGGTCAACTCTATCTCTTACATTACAGAATTTGAATTACATCTAATAAATGTATTTCCCGCGACAACTAGTTAGTCACTTACAGTTACTTCAATAATAATATGAAGTTATGCCAATGTATTTGAGTATCAAATTTCACTTGAACACCATCTAACAATTAAATACCCTACTTTATGAAACTGGACATTAAAAAAAAAAAAATACGCCAAACAAAGCAATTAGATGTTATGCCAATGAATTTGAGTAACAAATTTCAGTTTAAGCAAATGCATTGAATAGTCAAGCGAAGAACTAACCATCTTGTGGGTTTGCATAATTAACATAACCATAACCGAGCGATCGCCGAGTAGTCAAGTCCCTACATACTCGAACAGAGACGACCTGACCCAGCTGGTTAAACAAATCATACAGTTGCGAATCGGTCACATTCAGCTCGAGGTCACCGATGTACAGCGACGTAGTCACGAACTGGTTTCCACCAGCATTCACAGCCGGGGGCTGAACTTGAACCTGTGCCATATCAACCAAAACCCTGAAAGAAAATTTTCTTTTTCAAAATTTTCCAATTTTTTTTGTTTTTTTGTTTTTCTCTCTTCCCTCTCCCCTTTGTTATTTATAGAAACCAAACCCTAGACAGCATCGAAGGACACAGAAACGAAATAAAATAAAAACAGAAAGAAAGAAAACCAAATCCTAGAAATTTTAGTTTTTTGTACGATTTTCTTTTCTTTTGTTTTTCTTGGATGGATTGATAGATAGAGGAGAGGGAAGGGTAGATAGGGGTAGATTAGTCGGAGATCCGACGGAGGACGTAGGGATATCGCCGCCGGCCGCGACGGCGACGCCGGGGATGGGAAGAGAGAAAGGGAACAAACGTGAGGTTAGGAGAGCAGCTTTGAACTGCACACCGCAAAATCTCGGTCACGTAGTTTACAAACCCTAAGATTATCCAAAGAGGACGAAATCTCCGCCGTTTGATTTGGGGGATGACCCCACTTGACTTCAGCTGGTTTTTGGATAAGGGGACCTGAGAGTGGAGATGTGTCGTTTAAAACTCCGGTTCGTCCGACCTTGCTTTCGGTTCACTAAACCGTCCGGTTGTAATTTCATTTTTTCATTTTTTATAATGATAAACCATTATAATTATATATTATCTGATTATATTAATGATGGTAACGGCTCGGATATGGTTTGGGTTTGCCTAAACTCTAACCCTACTCTAATCAGAAAAACTTCTCCCACTCCACGTTATGTACCTATTGTTTGTGTTGGGGGATCGAGAGCCTATAGTCAACTTACATGGGGTCTGTCTGAGAGTCTTGGCAATCATTGAGAGTGACTCGTTCGAGTCTCCCAACCGTGAAGGGGTGAGAACCAAAAGGACAAACAAGAGAGAGAGAGGGATTCACGAGCCTATAAAGGCTTGTGTAATGAATGTGATTAGGTTGTATATATCTCTGTCATAAATGTGTTGAGAGTATTTATAGTAAGTAATAATTAGTACTGTGCGAACACGTGGCGTAACGTGACTGAACAAACTTGAGTTCCGCCATCATGACCTGGTAAAGCCTTGTCAACGGCCACGGCAAGCAATTGGATACACACTACTATGGAATCAGGCACTTGTTCAACCATGGCTCGCCACGTGTTTATTGCATTAAATGTGCGTCAAGTCAGCATTTAATGTTTAAGATACAGTATTTGAGTAGTTCTGAGGGTAGATCTCTTTCTCTTAGTTGATTGATGGGATTGGTCCCCTGCGCGCTCATAAACTGCGCGGCTCAATAGTCCTTTTGGTTCTAGCCTCCATTCCACTACCCATAAAGAAGGGTCTCGAGCGAGGGTAAATTAAACAGTTAAGAGCCTGGGCTTGTTAGGTAGTGAGTTTTAGGGCCTCAAGTGGTGCTAGGCACAGGCCCTGTCTTGCATAGGTGCTCGTTTTGGCTAGAGCTGTACAGGCGTGAGGGTCTAACTTAAGAGGAGTTCTTGGAGTTATTTGAGCGAGACTTGGTAATAGGGTGTTGAGCCTGCCGCGAGGGCGAGGGCAAGGGTGCCGCACTGGTTTGTTCAGGCATAGTTTGACTCACAGTTGACTTTGGGGTACTCAAGGAACCCACGTGGTCTACCAAGCGAGCAAGTGGGGTGCCACTTGGTGCCTGCTAACTGGGTACCTATACCCGTTAGGGAATTAATCCTCCAATCTCATTCCTGTTTATATTCAAATTGAGTAAGATCAGGTTAGACTAATACTTATATATTTTATTTTTTTGGTAAGCAACATTGATAATATTTTCATAATTTCATATTTTTTAAAATAATAATTATATTACATAAATAGAGGTTGACAGTGCTTTTTCATAAACTTTGTATATGTACTAAGTAGTATTTCGTGTCATTTGGTACAAAATAAAGTCAGTATCAGATTTTGTTGTTTCTTCCATACTCGTTCCATATTCGTTTCGAGTTTTATTCTTTTTTTCATAATCCGCTATTGATTCTTTTATTAACACTTTGTTTGATATTTGAGGAAATAAAGAAAAGGAAAGGTAAAATTTCATTCCTTTGTTTGGTTTCTAATTTAGGAAAGAATCCCTTTTCTCTTCCTTTTATCTTCTTTTTCTTTTTTATTAGTTATTCTATTTTTTTCTCTTTTTTTTAATTTTAAATAAATAAAAAATAATCTTCCTTCCACTTTACTCTGATTTTCTTTGCAATATCACTTTTTCTTCTATGCTATCTCTTATTTCTTTTTCCTTCTACAACTATTAAACAGACCCTAAACCTCCAATGGATCGGCGACTCAGTTTCTCGGATGAAATTGCCATCCTAGATTAGATAACCCAGTGTATTTACAATCACCCCTAAGTCACGTATCAAGCAGGATGCAAACGTCCTTTTTGGGCCACCTGCCACCACTATTCCCGCCACTCAACTCTGCGGCCACTCTCCATCAGTATCACCTATAAAAGAGACAAATTATAATTTTGGTATTCACTAAACACATGTTTCATAAAATAAATAAAATAAAATAACGGAACATAGGAACTGGCGATATAAAAAAATAAAAACATTACCCAAATCATAGTGTTCATACTTTTTTTGGGAAAAAATATATGCGAGCACTGTTGTACGAAGTCATTATGTTAACGTAGTATAATGTGTCAATAATTTGTAACTACGTAATCATATTAAATCTAAATCATGAATTTTTTTTTAAATTTCTTTGATGACGAGGAACTGTCCCAAGGTGAGGGGTAGCAAACCCACTAACCAACGTAGATGATGACAAGAGGACTAATTTAATTAATTTGTAATACCACGTTAGCATAATGATGTCAATATTAAATTTATACATGATTTTTATATAGAATAATGTGTCTGAATAAGATTTTTTCATTTTAAAATAGAATACTAATTGTAATGACTTAAATTACAAATTAAGTTTCTATACAAATTTTTATATAAGATTGACATTTTGCAATATTTATTCAAGTTAAGAAAATATTATTCTTCTAAAAAAAATGTTATACAAAAAAACACTCACTTGTAATTAAAAGCTATAGTAATAGTTATTTTGTTTTTGAATGAATGACTTTCATTCAAACCGTGATAAATCTTGTTTGAATTTTTTAAGTTACATAACATCGCTTTCAAGTTGTGTTTTGAAAGTCGTGGAAGGAAAATAGAAAGAATTGGAGGAAAAAATGGTGGGGAAACTCTATTTGATTTTGAAGAAAATGAAAGAAAGTGAGAAAAAGAAAGGAAAATTGACGAAAAATATCTTCCTCGTGTTCCTTCTGTTTATTTTCTCGTTTGTTCCTTTCTGCCCGTTGTAGTTGGAAAATTTGGAATTCCAACCAACCGACTTTGGCGCTTTTCATTTTCTCCCTCTGGGAAAATTCCGTTGCAACTTGCAAGCAGAGTCTACCATTTCATACACTTCAAATATCAAATCTCACACGGAACCCATACTATTCCCACTGGACCAGCAGAGAAATTTCTACCACTCTTCATATATATTTCAGTTTAAATGTAAATAAATTCGTGACCGCCGCGCAAACATTCCATTTCGTTCTCCCTGTCTTTCGAATCCTCGCTCTTCATTCTACACATCCGTACTCGACAATGGATTCGATTGGCTTCGCCTCTCCTCCCGTCTTCCCTCGCCTTCCCCGTCCTTCTACCGCTCTCCATCACCACCGTCATCGCTATCAATCCCCCGGCCGCCTCTATGGTCCTCGTTGGCCTCTTGCCGTTTCCGCCGCCGCCGCCTCCGTCACGACCAATTCCACGCCGGTAAGTCACTCCTCGCTCTCTCACAATGCAGACGCACGCGCACACACATGTACGTATATCTTTCATCTTACTCTTGTCTCATTTGCAGTCAATAAGAGGTATTCAAGCGGTCGGCGATTTTATGACGAGAAAGGAACATTTACATGTTGTCAAAACCACGACGCCCGTTGATGAAGGTAATTAGGATGCACAGCTTCTTTCTGTTGTTAAAAAAATGTATACGAATCTCATCACCGTCCTTGTCATCAACAGCACTGGAGATTCTTGTGGATAAAAGAACTACGGGCTTTCCTGTGATTGACGATGACTGGAAATTGGTAAATTTTTTTATTACCCTTAGCTTATATTTTAGTTTCGACAATTTTAGGCCCCTGTAGTGACCCTGTTTTGTTTGTTCTAGAGCTTGGATTTTGTGGCTGGGAGTACGGTCTCAATGGCATTTTGATCTCGTCGAAGCACCCATAATGCTGTAATGTTGTAATGTTCCCCAATGAAGAGTGAGATCATTGAATGAAGCACTCATAAAAAGAGGCAAAGAGCTATAAATAAAGAACAAGTTCATGCTGATTATGTTAATGAGATTTATCACTTGCTTGATTGGTTAGCATTGGGATAGTTAAAATGAAGAGGGTGATTGGGTGCACAGAATGGATACAAAAATATCTCAAAATATGATATTAAATAGGACAACGATGACCTTTTTTCCCTCTTAGATTAGACAAACATGCATGATTCATATTCTTGTTATTTTCCGGCTTCAGCATTCCTGTTGATTGGAGACTGTGTGTAATGTTCTGAGTGGAGATTCCATCTTTGGTGGCTTTCGTCATTTCTTACTACTTTTAAATGGCTATAGTCTATGTCCACGTGGTAGATCAGACTGTTGTATTTCCCAACTAGAAACAGTGAAAGGTGAATGACTATAATGCATTACCACGTCATGTTCACATAGATGTTGGCACACCTTATAAACATGCACCATACTATCCATGGTATCTCCCTCTATTTGCTTCAGTTGGCTGGTGTTCCCTCAAAGTGATAGCAGTAAATGACGAGGCTAACTTCGAATTTTGTGAAAAACCGTTTCAAATTTTCTTCGATTGTTTTGGGAAATGTTTCATGGGTAGCTTTGGAAAAATACAGGTTACACCAAACACATTGTATGTATGTAATTGATGATAGTTCAGGATTATGTTCTCAAAGTGCTATCCAGAGATATGTAATGGTTTAGAAATCCTTATGAAGTATTAGTATTCTGGTTTCAAGTTTACAAGCTTAGGGTTGACCAGGGCATATTTGGACCACTTATAGATTGATAGCTAATTCTCATTTATGTTCTTATTAAATACCTGGGATAGGTTTCAGGGTGATACCTCTGCATATCTGTGTCCTAAAGTTTCAAGAATCTGCTTGTCTGGAAATGCCATCATTGTGAATATTCTTCTGCTAGCCCTGCATTAATGTTTCAGCTGGATAGTTTAGGTTGATGGTGGTGTTTACGTAAGTAGACAATTGACTTTGAGGATAATGTGCCTGTGCTCATTTGTATTTTTTTATTTAATCTCAGATGCTGCCTCTGTTATTTAGCAAATTATTTCTGTTAACTTTTTAATGTATTCAACTCCCTAAATGTGATTGTTATTGTTCTATATTGAGTAGAAGTTATATTGTGGCTGCAGGTTGATGTTGTTTCAGATTATGATTTGTGAGCACTTGACCCTATCTCAGGTACTATTGTTAAACCATATTTAAAGTTAGGTCAATTTTCACTCAGAGTCAAACTTGTGCTTTTTAGTAAATTTTGTCATGGCATATATTTGCTATAGGTAGCTTTCTGGTTTTTAGTAGTTTTTTCAAGGGGGGCATCATTTTCATTGTTGTGAGGCTTCTTCCTTGTTGATATTATATATCTTTGTATGTCTGGTTGGCAATTTGTCCATTTTCTTGATAATTAGGTTGGTGCTGGTTGTACACTTTGTCATAGTGGCTACTTACTGTTGATCAACTTTCACAGGGATTCTATTAGGAGGTCTTTAAATTCAGTTCTTCACAAAAAATTTAAAATGATTACTTAAGGGTCAAGTTTTTGGTTCTTAGGTGGTGTTCAAGCTGAAGCAATCCTGTTTCCGGATGTTGATAGTTCCTGGAAGGTATGTGAGATAACTCTTCTCTAATGATTGCTTATGCTCTCGCGTGAGTTTTGTTACTTATTCCATTATCTGTTTCCATGTACTGAATTGTTTGACAAAGTTGTGGAGTGTTACTCTTCTGATTCTGGTTATATGTACTACAGAGTTGTATTAGTTTCAACTATTTCAAGAATGCTATAAGAAACATGGTAGACCTATTAATTTATCTTCCTTGCAAGACTATTGGAAGTGGACAGTTTGCCAAAGGAATGCACTTCTGCTTTAATTGGTGTTGGCTCATGAAAGGCGAATAATTAGACAGAGAAGTAGTCAAGCTTTGGCAGTATACAAATTTTTGTCAGAACAATTATAGGCGTAGTATTTAATTATTAAATTTGTTTACTGATTTACTAGAATTGAAGATGATCCTAAACTTTACTCGACAGCTGGCAATTCAACCACATCCCTCTGTTGTCTTTTTAAGTATATCATAGCTTTTTAGCACTTGCATAGTCCTATGAGTTTATCAAGTTCAAGTCTTGTCTGAGTCTGGTAACTATGAATATAAGCATGTTATGCGGAATTCATTTTAAATATTTCTTGACGAATGTAGGCCACATCTTGTATATTCACTAAAATGAAGTATTTCATCATTACTCTAATTTCTCAGTTTTGATCAAGTGTAAAAACCAGGATGATTGATTTCACACCAGTAATTCAATTGTTTAGTTAAATTAGCTGACTGCATAAACCTAGAAATATGAAAAATATGTATTTTTCATATTTTATTTCCTCGGACTTGTGTTTTGCTTTTTCAAATTATACCAAAATTTCACTTCTATAATTACTATTCATTTTCGTTGAGAAAATAACCCATGGGAAGGACTGATTTGAGGATGTCATGCCCGGTGCCACGAAATGACTGAGAACTACGTCGCGGTTGAAATGCATTTTGTTCTTTGTATTCAATAAATATTGCATGACCGAATAGTTCAAGGAGGGGCGTACTTCATCGGGGAGGGTTGGTCTTCCTGATACTAAAATGTCAAGGCATTCTATCCTGACCTAACTAAAAATATGCATCTTTGAAGGCACTGCATTTGACTGTTCGAATAAAATAACTGAGGACGTTGTGGGTAATGTCTTAGACCTTCCTGATGGAACTGTAATGATTTTTGCTACCCTCATGGTGCTAGTATGTGAACTTAGATGATGTAGTTCATTCAACAGCCAGTCACAGTTCTATTGTATAAGGATTTATTTGATGCTTTTCTTTTTCCTCTGCAATCTAATCTATTGGGAGAGAGTCACCATATGAATATGGTCCTTTCTACATGTCTGGGACTATAAAAATTTGATCTGATGGGAAAATCCTCCAGACACGATGACAGCACCTTGCCTGGAATCTGAACTGATGAAGGCCGTCTTTTTATCCTTTGCTTTTGTAATGTTTTGTTCTGTTAGTTGACAAAAGAAACTCTTTAGCCATGAATTGTGTGAAATATTGACTCACAAGCTACTAGTTTTTCTGATTCTGGACATTATTGCAGACATTTTATGAGATTCAGAGACTGCTTAGTAAAACTAATGGGAGTGTTGTTGGCGATGTGATGACACCTGCTCCACTGGTTGTTCGCGAAACCACCAATCTCGAAGATGCTGTGAGGTACTTGCTCATTTTATTCTTCCATATGCATCAAATTAAGTTATTTATGGGTCACTTTCTGGACTGTCTTTATAAAACACATGTTCCTTGTAAACTCTTAATTGTTGGCAAAGAGGGTTTCTGTGGGTTTGTTAAAATTGTTGTTCAATTTGGAGTTGATGGAAATTTGTCCTGCAAAGACAGCAAACAGTAATGATTATATTGCATGATTCTGCTTATAAATGAAAGGCATGAGCTACTGCAGAAATGAGAAAAAAAAAAAAAAAAAGAGAAGGATCTGTCAACTTTGAATTTTCACAAAACCATCTTAGGTTGGACTATAATACCCCAAACTGATTTTTCTAATTTCAGGTTGTTGCTTGAAACAAAATTTCACCGATTGCCAGTTGTAGATGCTGATGGCAGGCTGGTAAAGAATCTCTATCTGTTTTTTTTATATATTAGATTTAATTTTGTTGCGGCAGTATGTAGTTTCTCATTGGTCTCTGTTTTGTAAAGGTTGGAGTCATTACAAGGGGAAATGTTGTTAGAGCTGCCTTTCAGATTAAACTTTCTAGTGGGAGCATGCCATAATCAAAGATCTTGGAGGGTAGAAATGAATAATGACCAACCTCCAGCTGCCCAAGTCTAGCTAGCTATCTCTCTTTTTCATGCCTGTGCCTGTAATTTTCAGTAGCATATTCTTTAGCTGGGGACAGAGTAGATTGAATAGCAGTCTTGTGTAAAATTTTGTACTAGAAATTGTCTTTGATTATAGAATTTCATTTGAACTATATTAACATTAATATTTGTTGAAACTCCCCCTTGTTAGTGATTAAACAAACCTTATTATTTAGACTAAATTTAAATACAGTGAGTTTCCAAAGCTGTGTAGCAGCTCACGTTTCTTATTTTTCCCCGAGAAACCTTGATACGTGCCATGTCATGGGCATGGCAGAGAATACAGATTGAAATAGGCCAAGTAGTATCAGACGCTTAACCTTGGTACGAGGGGTTAAAAAAAAAAAAAAGAAGAAGAAGAATCACGTTTGAGAATCCTATTATATTTTTGGAGGATTAGATCTTTTTGATTCAGAGTTCACATGACAAGAACTCAGGTAAATTTAAAAAAAATAAAAAATGAAATGAAAGGAAGAGAAAATTTTAATTCTGTATAGCATGAAAATGGTCTTCATGACATGACTATCTCACATGGTCGACCTAAAATTAAAAGCATTTCAACCATATAATAACTAATTAACGCTCAGGTACAAAATGTATGACGAAAGTGATTATGTCAATGCAAGAACCTTCCATGCACATGCACACCCATAAGCGAAGACCCCTTCCCCACGGCTTATTACGTGTTTGACTTAAAACCTGTATATTTTTGACTGATCTTCCAGTATCCGTGAACCCCAAACCAACTTCTAGATATTTTAAGCTTTCTTGATAGATTACTCATTCCAAGTATATAGATTTTTAATTTGATTTCTCTCTCCTTTACGGCCAAACCTCGAAAGCATGATGACGAATGCAATAACGCGTGGCCAAAGAATTATTCCAATTTCTTCCAGGCTGAAATGTCTCTCTACATAAGCATGTTCTTGTATCGATTACCCATTGTCAAATAGTCACTGAAAAGAATTGGCTTGCCTCCTCCTTTCTTTCCATTTTTGAAATCTCCACCATTTGCTCTGAAAATCCCGATCCTAGTAGTAGTCAAATGGGTCAGCTTCATGTCTTCTTCTTTCCAGTGATGGCTCATGGCCACATGATCCCAACTCTTGACATTGCCAAACTCTTCGCCGCTCGCGGCGTAAAGGCAACCATAATCACCACTCCTCTCAATGCCCAATACTTCAAAAAATCAAACGACAGAACCAAGCATCCCGGTATCGAAATCGGTATCCGCACAATCAAGTTTCCGGCGGCTGAGGCCGGCTTGCCGGAAGGATGCGAGAGCGTTGATCAACTCCCTTCCGACGACTTCCTCCCCAATTTCTTCCGGGCCACCACCATGCTCCAAGAACCGCTGGAACAAGTCCTCCGAGAGTGTCGCCCCGATTGCCTCGTCGCCGACATGTTCTTTCCGTGGGCCACCGCCGTTGCGGCCAAGTTCGGCATTCCAAGGCTGGTTTTCCACGGGACAAGCTTTTTCGCTCTCTGCGCCGCGGAGAGCATGAGACTTTACAAGCCTCAGAGGAACGTTTCGTCCGACGAAGAACCCTTCGTCTTGCCTAATCTTCCCCACGAAATACGACTCACAAGGATGCAACTAGCCGATCATGATCGACAAGGTATCGAGACAGATTTCAATAGAATGGTGAAACAAATAAAGGATTCGGAGCTGACAAGCTATGGAACCATTGCCAATAGCTTCTACGAGCTTGAACCGGACTATGCCGATCACTTCACCAAGGTTTTGGGAAGAAAGGCTTGGCATATCGGTCCAGTTTCTTTATGCAATAGGGAGATAGAAGACAAGGCACAGAGAGGTAAAGAAGCATCCATTGATGAACACAAGTGCTTGGAATGGCTCAACGCGAAGACGCCCAATTCCGTGATTTACGTTTGTTTCGGAAGCGTGGCCGTCTTCACTGCTTCTCAGTTGTATGAGATTGCAATGGGTCTTGAAGCTTCTGGGCAACAATTCATCTGGGTTGTGAGGAAAGGCAAGAACGAAAATGAAAATGATCAGAGTTGGCTGCCGGAGGGATTCGAGGAGAGGGTGAAAGACAGGGGGCTAATTATCAGAGGTTGGGCACCCCAGGTTTTGATTCTTGATCATGAAGCCGTTGGAGGTTTCGTGACTCACTGTGGGTGGAATTCGACGTTGGAAGGAGTCAGTGCCGGCGTGCCAATGGTTACTTGGCCGGTGTTTGCCGAGCAGTTCTATAACGAGAAGCTGCTGACTGAGATTTTGAGAATTGGGGTTGGCGTTGGTGCTAGGCAACATAAAAGCAGAACGGCTAGCGGCCGTATACAGAGAGAAGCAATAGCGGAGGCGGTGAAGCGGATCATGGTGGGGGAAGAGGCGGAGGAAATCAGAAGCAGAGCGAGGGGGCTTAAGAATATGGCGAAGAAGGCTGTTGAAGAAGGTGGATCGTCTTACTCCGATCTGAGTGCTCTGATACAAGAATTGAGCTCTCCTCGCGCTTAAGGCGCTCAAACTAAACCGGATTACTGTGTGAATGAATGCATGTTTTGTATTCGTTGTTCTTGTACTAGTTTATTCATCTGTTGTTCTGAATTTGGAAAAGTACCAAAATTGATTCAAATTTGAATAAGACCAATGATCAATTTATCGAATGATAGGAAAACAAAAGACAGGAAACTAGTTAGCTAGTCCCATGGGGACTGACTCTCGGTCAAAACTTAGTCAAATCTGGACATACAATTCTTCAGGCTGCAACAATTTGAAAATGTTGGCGCTTGATGCAAAAACAGATAATTATCAATCTAGTGATATAGAGTTTTGAAGTATACCTGTGATCTGTGATCATTCTTATGGACGTTTGATAGGTCATCCAGGAGCCGCAAAATAGGTCAGATGGCACAGGAGCAATGCTCTGCTTTCTCTCTCTCCATTTTTTTGAAGCAATGATTTTCATCATTGTTTTCCTCTATTCTCTTTCTGCTCTCATTTATAAATCTAGCTTTTCAAAGTCCAAATTAAGTTAATGCTACACGTTGTCCAAACATGGGATTCGGGATAACTCGGAATTGGAATAGGCTATGTCTGAGCCCAATCTGATCCAGCCAGAACCTAGACCCATTTATGGCCCATATACGTTTTACGTTTAACTTTGCATGGGCTTGAGATCTGTAAACAAACTCGAAATTAGAAGCTGTTTAATGACGGGAAGGCACTTTTGCCTCCCACCACCACTCAAATTCAAATTATAATTTAGATTTTTGTTTTTCCTACTATATATCAATTTAAAGTTAGATTTCCCATAATCCTTACTAAAAAAATTGAGATTTAAGCTAAGCAAATCACTTGAGTTTCAAAATTTTTTTTTTTGCTCTCTCAAATTGCAGGTTGTTAGGTGGCACCCATATTTTTAGGGTACTATTGTCGTTATAAATTTTAGCTTTACCCTCATAAATTGGGATACCCACTGTAAATATTGAATTCAAATGAGAGTAATCGGAACTACCAACCTATTAGTATTTGTGCGACAAAAATAACAAAAGACTAGAAAGCTAAATTACCGCGTTAAATGCGGAGTGGATGGCTGTCTATTTCCTTAGCTTTCTTGGTAGTGCGTTGCGTCCTTTCATTCCCGCTCAATCTTAGACTAAAATGAATGTTTGCAGTGTAATTTGGCTTCGATTTTTCACTTGGGGCCGCGTTTGAAGCTGAAATGAAGGGATGAATCTGGAATCTTTCGGAAAATACACCATAATTGGGTGGTGATATTACCTTCTTTTTTTTTTTCTTCATGTGTGCTCTGTTTTTAAGTGTAAGTTTCTGTTTCGTCATATCATTTTGTATAATATTTTTTACAATTTTTAATATTATAAATTTAGTGATATAGAATGCTAAATATATATTTTTAAAATTTAATTTTGATAAAATTTTAATAAATATTTTTTTATAAATATATTGGCATTAAAATGCGACATTTGTTTATAAAATTTTTTCTAATGTAATTAAATTTTAAACGATACAAAGTGATGATTCAGTAAACTTGTATGGTCGACTCCAGATCAAGATGAACTTATCCGGTGGAATGGGAAGCGTCTATGGGCTATGAATACCGGTGTGGTGCCTGCCAAGAACACTCTGATAATAAAGTTGGGCTGTGAATATGAAGGAAAGTCTGTAGAATATTGGTTGATCTTTTTCTTACCCGTTTGGGAGAGGTGGAGACCTCTTTGTATACCAATGTAGGTGAGAGTAATTCTTGGGTAACGGCTACACACTTAGTGGGTGTAATCGTGCCCCCATGTCACGTCCTTCATGGGTGCAATCATGCCCCTGGTGGGATGGTGGATGTTGATTTGTATGCATAGATATCGAAACGTACTGTTGAGGTGCCTTGCATCGCCCTAGGGATAACGTGCTAGTTATTCCAGCCCGGATTCCTGAGCAGGGGTAAGTCTGATCGGGTTATGACTGATCAGAGCTAGGCCCGTGATGGGGTCTTCTGGCTATTGTAACAGTTGGGATCAACACCTATCAGATGCCCCCAATTTCTCTTGTTGTCCTGTTCGCGATCAGGGGAATTCTGTGGTCGGCAGATCCTCATAATGGGGGTGCATTTTATTGCACCGCATGCAAAACGATTACGGTGACTAGACACGTTGCTTTGTGCTCCCGTTACATGGCAACACCTGATTGGCTATCGACCTGTGGCGTGTCCTTTCAACTGCTAATCGTTGGATATGAGGCAGATGGAGTAATCTTGGCCCTTCGTTTCGGACAGGAGAGGGTTTAGGCTTTGGAGGTTTAGCTTTAGCCCTTCACTTTGCCTCCAACGAACTATTGCAACTTCGTCCTCATTTCAACTTTTAAGCTTTTGCGCGTTGATTCTTGCCTCGTTTGGTAAGATTCTTTCCCTTTCTCTCTTGCTTTCCATTTTATGCGTTAGTTCTTTGCTCAATGCTTTTGGTACTACGAGCACATACATAGGATTCTATCCCTTTTAGGTTTTGTTGGTGACTTGAACTTGCTTGGGGATTTGATAGGATTAATCAAACCTGCAATAGCAGAGTTAGGAGCTTGGATGAGTTAGGAACCATGAATAACCCCGAGGATATTAGCTCTGATTCTGAGAGAACGACCCCCAACGATTTGGTGGCCGTGAGGCGTGATGGCTCAGGGAGTGCTTCTGTGGTTACTTAGGGGCGTCGATGGAGGAGGTGGTGCCAGAGTTGGAGGCCTTCATTTTTAGAGTAGGGGCTATTGTGCCTAGATCTAGTGGTCTGATCGTCCCTTAGGTTAGGGAGTATGATTTTGTTGCGGCCCATGTACCCTCCACCATGAAGTAGGAGAAAATTAGGAAGATGTGAAAGGAATATAAACTCCCTGCAACCCTAAATTACAGTCCTTAGGGAGGGGGATACGGCTTGTCGCCTCGCCCTGATGAGGTAACCATTTACGAGGGAGCCCTGGCCGATAGCCTTAGGTTTCCCCTTTCCAAATCCATTAGGGTAGTGCTGTGCCGACTATGCTTGGCTCCTGGCCAGATTCTCCCGAACTCGTGGAGGATCCTTTTGGGTTGGACCTTCATCTGGCAAGCCTCTAGCAAGAAAAAGAATGACCTGTCAGCAACGGAGTTCTTGCGTTATTATAAGGTGATTGAAAGGGAGAGTGGCTTCTGGTACTTCTCGGCTAGGAGTGCCCACCTGAACTTGGTGAAGAATTAGCCCACTTTTCACAAAAAGTGAAAGGACAAGTTCTTCTATGTGTATGGCGAAGGGTGGGAGTTCCAGCCTTGGGAGTCTATAGATGAGAACACTGTTCGGGTCCCCAAACAATGGGGTGGGCTAAACAAGAAAGGTATGTAGTGACTAGCCTTTTAGCTTTTACTAGTATTTTTCCTTTTTCTTCGAAGTATTGGAGTTCTGACCCAGGTTTGTCTCATGGCTGGTCAACATGCGCTGCCTCCATCCTGGATGACGATTAGCTGGCCAAGGTCGAGCGTGCCAAAAGGCATGGGGTTAGTGACACTGGCATTCTAGTGAATGCTGAAACTCTTGGTATGTACTTGTTGGGTCCTGAACCCACAATAGAAGCTTTAGTGGCTGAGCACGAGAGGAGTGAGTCCATAATTGCTCTTTCTCCCTTTTTATGATGTATTGCTTTGACTTTTGGTGGTAGTTCTCTTTTTACAGATCAGGAGCTTTATCCGAAGGAAGAGATGGGTTTTAACAAGTCTTTCGTGAAGAAGGTGATGAGATCTCTGAAGGAGGATGACCGGAGCGTAATCAAACAACCTAAATTCAACTTTAGCTCGGGCTCTAACAAGAACAATAACAAAGACAAAGGGGTGATGAATCCTAGTCCGCAGACGAAGAAAGCTCCTCCCCCTCCTCCTCATGCTGCTCCTGTTGAGTTGCCCATGCTTCATCCTGTTCAGCCGAAGAAGGATCATTGTCCTCATCCAAATCAGACCTCTAAACTTTCTATTTTTGAAAACATGGAGGTTGTTTGGCAGAAGATGAAGGGCATCATTCTTGCTGACGACGTTGAAGAGCTAAGGAGTGTGTCCAACTCCTGAGTGACAATGGACTTGGCTCATGACTTGATGAGGGTGAGCATTGTCTTTTTGCTCTTTTTGTTTCATTCTTGTTTTGCCTTGTAATGTTGACTCCATTCTTTATTCTGTTTAGGTCGATGTCCGAGCTCTTATTTTGGGCACTAGGCTATCTTCTATAGACAAAGGTTATCATGAGTAGTAGAAGAAGGCTATTTATGCCTACGCCGAGGTGTGGCCTTGAAAAAGTAGTTGGAGTAGGCAGTGGAGGAGAAGGAGGCCTTAGCCATTAAGAGGGATGCCTTACTTGTTGAGAGGGACGCTCTGACTCCGGACTTTAGAACTAAGTTGGTCTTAAGGGTGGCCATTCAGGCTAAGGTATTAGCCTTTCTAAAGGAGCTCGAGGAGGTGAAGGATCAGGTCGTTTAGGACTTCAAGGCAAGAGAGGCCTTCAATATATAGATGAGTGAGGCCTATGTGAAAAGCTTTGTGGATGCCAAAAGGATGGTTGTTCATGCCTATCCTTGGCAGGACTTCTCCATGTTGAAGCTTGGCGAGAATGACACTACTTGTATGGTAATGGGCGGCCGAGGGGAAGAGGACTGTGCTATGGATGTGATAGATGATTCCCAGTCTTAAGCTTTTCTTCCCTGTCCTAGATCTTGGCCTTCATTATTTTAAAACTTAGCCTTCCTTCTTTTGTTGTAATAAGTTCTTCCCAAATGTAATTTTTCTAGTGTTAATAAAGAGGCTAACTTTCTTCTTTATTTGTAGTTTTTGCACTTCTCTTTTTTTTTTTTGGAATGAATGAATGATCTTCCTTGTATTTTTTTGTATTTCACTTTCTTTTGAACGAACGAAAAATCTTGTGCTTTTTGTATGCATTCTACCTTTAGAGATGCTCGAGCCCCCTGACCCTCTGGTATGTTAGATCTCGTGAACTGAACATGAACACTTTGACCTCGTAAGCCTTTAGCCTCATGAGCCTTTTACCTGTTCGGTCTGGTGAACCGAACAGGAACACTTTGGCCTCGTGAGCCTTTTGCCTGTTCAGTCTTGTGAATCAAATAGGAAAACTTTGGCTTCATGAGCCATTTGTCTGTTCGGTCTCGTGAATCGAACAAGAATACTTTGGCCTCGTAAGCATTTTACTTGTTCGGTCTCATGGAATACTTTGGCCTCGTGAGCTGTTTGCTTGTTCGGTCTCGTGAACCGAACATGAATACTTTGGCCTCGTGAGCCGTTTGTCTGTTCAGACTCGTGAACCGAACATAAATACTTTGGTCTCGTGAGTCCTTTGCCTATTCGATCTTGTGAACCGAACAAGGTCACTTTGTAGAAGAACGCCCTGTGTACTTGAGAAGCTTATAAAAAAACAAACTTTTATTGATCTTTGAATTAGCATTATATTTGAACCATCTACGTATAGTACTTTTTGAGATGCTCTGCGTGCTCAAGCCTTTGAGTCGATATGTCCCATTTCTTGTGAAGCCAATGACTTCATAAAATCCTTTCCAATTTGGCTTGAGCTTTCCATCTTGGGCGTCCTTTGTGGATTGGTTGACCTTTTTCAAGACCAACTCTCCTGGCTTGAAGTCTTTGGGATGCATTATAGTGTTATAGTATTGGCACATTTTTTGCTGATGTGAAGCCATTCTGACCGTTGCTTGTAGCCTCATTTCCTCGAGTAAGTCGAGATTTATTGCCAAAGCCTCATTGTTCGTCTCTGGATTATGGTTTTGAACCCTTGGACTAGGGAGACCGATCTTGACGAGAATCACGACTTCTGTACCAAATGTGAGCATGAAAGGGGTCTGTCCGGTTAAAACACTCTCAGAAGTTTGGTAGGCCCATAGTATGTTAGGAAACTCTTTTGCCCAAAGGCCATTGGCTTTCTTGAGCTTGGTTTTGATAATTTTAAGGAGGGATCGGTTCGTCACTTTTACTTGCTTGTTGGTTTGGGGATGTTCTGGCAAAAAGTAATAGTGGTTGATCTTTAAGTTCGAACTGTGAGACCCTAATATTATAATTTCATCAGTACTTAATTATATTTATTGTATGGTTAGGTAATATGTAAAATTATGTAGGTGCATGTGTGTAATTTACCTATTTATTTTGAGTATCCTAACATCGTCATACTTCATTAACCATCGCACATGTTACCGTACTTGAGAACGACACCTCACTACACACCCAAAATAAATAAAAAAAACAGCGGAATAAATACCCTCTTTTATATAACCAGTAACCAACCATGTTTAAATATAAAATATATAAGAGTAAACAATACCATAACCTTAAACATAACAATATCACATATAGGTGCATAACAAATCCACAAATTGTTGTTAACATACAACAAAATACAACTATGACGATAAACTGAAAACAATAACAAGAGTTTTCCAAGCCCCAAGACACGACCTTTGACAACGACGTGAATACCACCGCGGCTCAGACCAAGACTACAATGAACCAACTAACATCTCCATGTTCAACCCGAAGGAAGACCTATCACATGGCAACGGCTTGTGGTAATCTTTAATGAGCAATACTTTCCACTTATCTATCATTATCAGAAAGAGCAGGAGTTCATCACATTGAAACAAGAGAGCATGTTAGTAGTGGAGTAGGAAGAGCATATGTACCAAATCCATCTCATATGTTGGTTCAGCAACCGGTTGAGTTAGCCGATGACTTGAGTTATGTTGAGGAACCAATTCAGATTTTAGACCGAATTGGCACCATTTTTTAAGCCTTCTGTCGTGATATTCCAGTTCCCGAATTAAATATTCTCTTTTTGAATTGTTCTCATCTGCCTGAATATTTTTTCACATCCCGTTCCACAATTTTAGATTTGTTCGCCAATTCCACATACCTTGTTCACTCAAATGGAGATACTCGAGATCGGATCGATAAATCTAATCCCTGTTCGAGTCGTCGACATTTTACATCCTCAGGGGGTGTGACATGAACAGAATTGATTGAATTATTTTCCTTCAAATTATTTCCCGTTATCTATAATGACAACCTTGGGGATTCTAAAGTAGCAAAGGATGCCTTCTAGAGGAAAATCTTCATCTTCATCTTCTGTTTTGTAATGGTGGGTAGAGCTCCTACCTCAGTCCACTTGATGAAATAGTCAATGACTACCACTGCAAACTTGTTCTACCCCTTGCCTAGCAGTAATGGTCTCACTATATCGATTACCCACTGGGCAAGGGGCTAGGAACTCTGGATTGGAGTTAACTCTTAAGCTGGTTGCCTTGGGATGCTTGCGAATCTTTGGCACTTGTCATATTTCTTCACAAAGTCCCAAGCATCTTTGCTCATGCTAGATTAATAGTATACTGCTCAGAGTATCTTGTTAGCCACGAATGTCCTCCAGAATGATTTTCACAAATCCTTTCATGGACTTCTCTCATTATGTATTCTGCCTCTTCTTCTGTGGCACACTTGAGTAGAGGTAAAGTGTGTCCTCTTTTGTAGGGAGCACCATCGATTAGCACGTACTTGCTTGCCTGGAACTTTATTCTTCTTACTCCTGTCTTGTCCTCTGGGAGGATCCCCTATTCCAGATACTCCCTGATAGGCTTGGCCCATGGGTCCTCTGTCCTTACGCTGTTAACTTCTGGGGTTTGGATGCTTGATGAACTAGTATCTCTATGGGCACGTTAGGATCTACTTCTTTGGACGAGGCAATTTTTTCTAGTCGATCAGCCTTCTCGTTGTTTAGTCTGCGAAGTCTTCTTAACAGCATTTTAGCGAACTTCCTGGTGAGGTTGCTAGCCATTTGGCAGTATTCTTTTATCTTTTCTTCTTTGACCTCATACTCCCCTTGTATTTGTTCAATCACTAGTTGAGAATCGCTTTGTACTATGACATGTTCTACCCCCATTCGCCAAGCTATTCGAAGTCCTACTATTAAGGCCTCGCACTCTGCCTCATTGTTGTTTATTGGAAACTTGAATTTGAGGGTGTACTCAATCTTGTGTCCATCTAGTGTGACAAGGACAATGCTTGCTCCGCTTGATTGTTCGTTAGAGGAGCCTTCTACGTTCAACACTTAGTCGGGCTTGGTGATTGTTTGATCGGGTTGGGCGTTTAAGTGGGTTGTGAATTTTGCTATGAAATTTTTAGCAACTTGTCCATTTATCACCAGTTGTGGTTTGTACTAGATATGTCACACCCCCATTCCAATTAGACATTACTTATGTCATATTAGGCAGGGCGTGATCGCACAAGTCACTGTACCTGCGAACGACACCTTAATCCACACCTAACCAATATAATGTAACGGAAGAACACCATTGCCTTATGAAACCATAAACCAATCATGCATAAATATAACGTACATTTGAGTAACTCATCCCATAACTTTACACACATCATGTCAAGTATAGGTAAATTATGACAAATCCCAAACTCAAGCTAACGTAAAGAAAAATACAAATAGAAAAGACGACTCAAGCCTTGAGACATGACATCCGAACACCAACATGAAAGCCACCACGGCAATGACCAATATTGCAGTGAACCAAACCTTCATCTCCAAGTTACCTGTCAAAACAGTCTGTGTGGATGTGAGCTAATTGTCAACGTGCTCACAATAGATAATCAAACTCATAAAGAATGATAATAAGCACCCAAATGCACACAGGTAGAAATGATTAATATATTTATATCATGGATGTCTCAATGCAATGCATGTATCACCCACATGTGCGCGCAATTTTAGATAACGTTGGCCCAATATATTGATGGCGCGTTATCAAGGAATGCCCACCGTGACACCCCTAGGCTAGTCCATCGTGACTAAGCCTTGGTTAACCCACCGTGGTTAACTCTCTCCAGTGTAATGGAAGGCATACAATATGAATGGTATGCAATGCCACCATATATATACAATCATCAATGTCTCCACAGAACTTCTCATATAATACCAATTTCACCTCATATATAAACACCTTCAACACCTCATATGCATTTACCACCATTATACATATCAAAAACAAACAATGCATTTAACATGAATAAGATTATTTCAAAATCTCACAATCCCATAATTAACACCAACATAGATAATAATACAAGCAATATATATTCACTTCTAGATGAATAAGATTATCCTATGATCCTACCTGTCATTGCACACACACTATATTAAAGATCACTTCTAAGTTGACGTTGAAGGATCTTACTCTCCGTTAGCTCCTAACACTACAACCGTATTAGTTTAGGAAACTCAATGTATACTCCAATAATCATAAATATAATGTATATATTCCAAACAAATTATAACACTGAAATTCTACATTAAAACTACCATATGCTAATCTCAATCACACTCCCAATGTTAAGCTAGAGATGAAAATACCAAAATACAATAAGTCTTCTAATCTGTCAAAACTGACACATGTTTCCTAATCTGGACATAATTTCGTGAGTTTATACTCAAAAATTCTAAAACTTTAGAAATACAACATAGGCATCTCACAGAGTATCCAGACAAAATTTTATATTTTTTGAACATGCCTAAGTATTTATTAGGTATTTTCTAAAACAGGGTAGTGCTGTAGAAACTTGAATTCAGCAGCAAATGCTCTACCTTTGATAAATTCTTAGCATAGGTAAAAGATATCGAAATAACCTGAAATTTTGTACAGATTATCTTCAACCATTCTACTAGATACAGTAAAAATTTTATAATTTTTGGGCTACTCTAACTTGGTCGAATTCTCTGTCAAACCAGAGACTACAGATCTGGACAGATCTGGGCATCAGACTTCTACAATAGCAGTTTAACTTTGAAAAATCACCATAATTCGAATATAAAACATTTTTTACTGAAACCAAAGCCCAAATTTTCCTAAGATCTCAAAGTTCAAGTGTGTAAAATTTTAGCCACATATCAGATTGTTAAAGAGGTCAAACAACCTCCGAAAGTGGTTGTTTCTGCAGATTTTCGCAACAGAAATCTTTCAACTTTGGACAGAAGTTTCTCTCTCAATTCTTAATCAAATAAGATGAATTTTGTATCTAAATCAAGTAATTTTTCAAGATCTATCTATCTATAGCCTGATCTATAGCAAGGTACGAATTTTTATACCTGAAATTCGCCTCTTCTTGCACTGCAGTAGCTTTTGCTCCTCCCTCTCTATTTCTCTGCAACTTCTCTCTCTCTCTATATCTCTCTCCTTCTCTCTCTCTATATTTCTTTCTTTTTGTTTTCCTCTTCCGTCACTTTCTCTCTTTCTTTCTATCACTCTCACTTTTCTTTTCTTTCTTTTTTTTTTTTTTTATTAACTATCTCTTTCAACTAGTTAGGTAAAAGCCTTAAGTGTCACCAATTTTTTTCTCCCATCAATTCTCGTTCACTAAGTGACTTACACCTAGGTGTCAACTCCTATTAGTAGGGTAATTTAAGTCAAATTAAACTTATTTTACATAAATGCTAATTTACATACGTCTTAACCATGTAATACTATCATCATTAATGACTGATGAAATTAAAAGTTGGGGTCTCACAGGATGTCTAATTGACTGAGCTCAACCGACCACTTTATCAATTGCGCTGAGGTTTTGGTTTTGTGCAGGACTTTCTTTAAGGGTTGGTCTGTCAAGATCACAATGGTATGTGCCTGGAAGTAGGGTATGAGCCTTCGAGCAGCTATTATTAAAGCCAAGGTCATCAATTCCATTTTTGGGTATCTTTCTTCGGCCTGTCGGAGGGCTTTACTGGTGTCTGGTGTAGTAAAACGACTTCAGTATTCCTTCATCTTTTCTCCTTTGGCCTCATACTCCTCTTGGACCTGTTCAATCACTAGCTAAGAATCACCCCATACTATAACCTATTCTACCTCCATTTGTTGAGCTATCTGAAGTCCAACTATTAATGCCTTGTACTCTGCCTCTTTATTGGTTGCTGGGAACTTAAATTTGAAAGCGTATTTAATCTTGATGAGTTAGTAAACTTGTATAGTCTGCTCCAGGTTAAGATGAACTGATTCGATAGAATGAAAAGCGTCTCCAGACTATGAACACTGGTGTTGTGTCTGTCAAGAACACTCCGATAATAAAGTTAGGCTGTAAATATGAAGGAGAGTTTACAGAATATTGGTTGATCTTTTTCTTACTCGTTTGGGAGAGGTAGAGATCTCTTTATATATAAATATAGATGTGAGTGATTTTTGGATAATGGTTGCACACTTGGTTGGTGTAATCGTACTCCTATATCACATCTTTCTTGCATGCAATCATACCCCGGTAAAATGATGGATGCTAATTTGTAAGCATGAATCTCGAAATGTGCCATTGAGGTACCTTGCATTGCACTCAGAATAACGTGCTAATTATGTCAGCCCGAATCCCCAAACATGGATAGGTCTGATCGGAGTATGACTAATTAGAACTAGGCCCGTGATGGAGTCTTGTGGCTGTTGTAACGGTCGGGATCGGCAACTACCACAAAGTAACAAATCTCGTCAGTTTAAAAATATTTTATTATCTCAATTAAACTACTCTCTTTTTTAAAATTCATGATGCGTCCCTCATCACATCAATGTTGCAGTACCAGAATACCTTGTGATTCGAGTGCTCTCTCAATCCGCTCCGTGATTCCTCTGTCCCCTATTATCTCTATCTGCGCCTCCATTCCATTTCCAAGTAATCTAGAGAGAGAAAGAGATAGGTCTGTAGTCTCTGACTCCTCTCTTTTATCATTTTTACTGCATCACCTCTTCTCTCTGTCTCGCTACAAGTTCTCCTCCCTCTAAATGAAGGGAAGCACGAAGTTGATCGTCTTCCACCCTTCAACACACAAGCATGGAAGTGGTTCCCACCGTATTTGGTTTTTCGTTTTCGTCTCCTTCTTCACTTTCGCCTTTGTTTTCACTCTCATGACTACCTGGGACTCCATGCCCACCACCAGAGCAGCCACTACCTCCGCCGCGGCCTCCAACTCCGCACTACCCAAACCCGTCTTCGACGCCCTCCTCCAATACGCCGCCGCCTCCAATACCACCGCAGGCGCCGGTCGGATGTCTTCTGGTGAGCTCAACTCCATCGCCGCCGTCCTCCGCCGCTGCCCCAACAACCCCTGTAACTTCCTCGTTTTCGGCCTAACCCACGAGACCCTCCTCTGGAACTCCCTCAACCACCGCGGCCGAACAGTGTTCGTCGACGAAAGCTCATACTTGGTCTCCAAGCTCGAAGAGAAACACCCAGAGATCGAAGCCTACGACCTTCAATTCACAACCAAAGTGAGCGATCTCTATGACCTCATGGACTACGCGCGAGAGCAGCTTAGAAATGAGTGCCGGCCGGTGCAGAACCTTCTCTTCTCGGACTGCAAATTGGGCATTAACGACCTCCCAAACCATATATACGAAGTGGCATGGGATTTAATTTTGGTGGACGGCCCACGGGGCTACTTCCCGGCGGCGCCGGGGAGGATGTCGGCGATATTCACCGCCGGCGTGATGGCGAGGAGCAAGAGAGGCGGCGCTGCCAAGACCCATGTGTTTGTGCACGAATTCGATAGGGAGGTGGAGAGAGTTTGCAGCGACGAGTTCTTGTGTAGAGAAAACATGATCGAGTCTGAAGACTTGTTGGGCCATTTTGTGTTGGAAAATATGGATACTAACAGCATCGAATTCTGCCCAAACTCTTCATCATCGTCGTCGCCATCATCGACGTCATCATTGGTAGATGATTAAAATCGGCCCCGTTGTGATTACTTGTATTATCTCATAATGTCTTTTTTACATTCAAAACTTATAGTATTTAAAATGTGTAATTTTCGTAGGTTCAAATAGTTTGCAGAATGATGATAAGATCAGATAAAGATTTGGGTTTCAAACTTATAGCTCTTTTTGGTCTCTCAATAAACTTTGGGGATCTTGGGACCCGAAAAGCAAATTAAAAATCAAGTGTACAATGTACTATTATTTGGCTTAGATGAACTATACTTCATTGTTACCTTTTATAAACATGAGATTTGGTAAATGAGTTTTCTTTTCTGTTTTCTCGGCAACCAAACAAGGCTAAAGAACCGTGTGTCGGTGAAGAAGACTGAATAGTGACTGGAAAGCAAGAAGTGGTGCTGAGGGTTTCAATCCGTGACAACCTTGGGCATTCTGTATCTTCAGTGCAAGATCTTTGGACCATGTTTGGGCCCCATATTCGCACGGGCCCAATGTCCTTTTTCCGATCACGTGCTAAAGCGTACGTTCCGGTGGAAGATATAACAGATACAGGGAGGAGGGAAGGTGACAGTTCAAGTTCACACACGAGTGGTCTCTTTACAGTTAAAACGAATGGCACGTGCCAATGGTAAAAAATTTAGTACTTAGGGTTTAAAATCTCATAAAATATCATGGTAGACGAACTCCGAATTACTGAATTAAGAGCAAATTTTTTGTCAAATCTTCAAACTCAGTTAGATTCTCATATTCTAATTTGCACCCATAACTGGTTGCACCTGTATTAGTAGGTTAGTAAAACACAATATAATACATCTTTTATTGAAATTTTGCATAAAAACTTTTATAATTAAGTAAAAAAATTATTACTCTAAATTTTTTTTGAGTACATAAAATGGATATACATATAGGTTATTTCACATACCTACTAAGGTGCATTATCTTTAGCACCCACAATCATTTACGAATAAGGTCAGCCCCAATACAAGCAAAGGGACTCGTGTGATTATTTTGTTTATTTTACATATTTTAAAGATTATAAAATTAGTTTTTTTTTAAGAAGAAATTAATGTTTAGGAAATATTTTTAAAAATTTAAATTAATGTTTATGCTCTTATATAGTTATATGTTTATATTTGAATATGTTAGTATATATGTATGCAAGCATACGTTTTTGTTTTCAATATATTTTCATAAATGACGCTCTCTCTCTTGCTTCCGCTTTGCGAGTCAGATACCAATCTTTCCATCAACCAAGCAGTGCTGCATATTTGAAATATTCTACTCATCCATATTACATGGCAAGGCTTGATTTTATCTGTCTCAATGGCTAGCAGAAATGGTTTGGAAGTGCTTCAAGGAGTGAGGGTCCTGTAAACTGTGAATTTGAAGGAAACGTAGGGGTGGGTCTCGGACTTTCAATGTCTGGTTGGGCTAGCTTGAACTTCGAATGACCACCCAACTCCCAATATTCATGGCTATTACAAGCCTATATTAGTAGGAAGAGAGACAAAGATGTTGTCCATGAAAAAGACACTAAGTCTCATCTTGGTTGGTTTCAATTATCTTCAATAGAGACACAGCATTGAGGTTTAAAAAAAGAAAAATACTAATCTTGCAAGAAAGTTAAAAATAATATCTTTTCAAAATAGTGTGGTAATAACAATTTTGCAATTGAAAATAATTTTTATTAATATTTTATCTTAAAGTGAAAGACACTTACTAATTACATAATTTTGTGCAAAAGTTATATATAATTTTTTTTATTTGTATAGCATCATTATTAAAATCATAATTCTTTTACTTGCTTACTTTCTTTTAATTTAGATAATCATATTGAAGCCTCGTGCACGTAATTGTCTCTCTCTCTCTCTCTCTTTCTCTCTCTCTTAATTTTTTTTTTTCTATTTTGAACTAGATTAGTTGGTTGTTTTTCTATATTGACTTTGAACAACGACCTCCTCTCACTTTGATCATGCCTTCTATGTGAGCGAGTTAACTGCCCTAAGAGTAACAGTAGGGATTCTAATTAACTTTTGGCAAGTGACATTTTTTACAAATTTTGTATTGAAATTCTCACTAAAATGATGATTGGATGCTATGTATAATGTTTTAAAATAAACAGCGTTTATGCAATCACCTCATTTTATAAAAAAATTATGTATCAATTTTCTATTATACAACAGTACATTTAAATTTTGATGCCGTGTGTAGCCATGAATCATGATAGATCCATTCCACTGGCATTTTCGGCACAAAATTGTAGGACCCTACTCTTGTGTTTGGTTTCGACTGTAGTGCTGCATCCGTTTAGCCTATGCTCATGCCAAGAGCAGAAGCAAGAAACGTATGGTTGTCGTTTAGGTCTTCATGAAAGTAGGAATAGTTGGGGATGGTAACGAGTCGGGTATGAGACGGGTATGAGACGAGTTTGTCTAAACTTTACCCCAACCCTAATAAGAAAAACATCTCTCACACTTCCGTCCCATGCCCATTATGGATTGACCCTATAATTCCATATATTTTTATGTTCAAATCAGATGGGGTCAGGTTAGTCCTCTTTTTTTTTGTGTTTAGCACATGGACAATATTTTTTTAATTTCACATATTTTTAAAAAATAACAATTAATTTACATGATAAGAGGCATACAATACCTTTTGATATAATATTTCTACACATATAAGTGGTATTTATATATTATTATAATATAAAAAGGGTATTTTAGTTATTTTGATACATAATCGGGTCGGGGTTGAATTTTGTTATTTCTTCCACACCTTGTTCCATAATTGTTTCAGATTTTGTTATTTTTCTCATAACTAACTCCTAATCCTTTTAATAAACCCCTATACCTCTCCTATTAGGATCGGAGCGGGTCGGTACCGCTTCTTTGGAATTGCCATCCCTAGAAATAGTAGATTATCCCAGATTTTGAGAGTTGTGTTGTTGGTTGTGGTCTCCACTTTTTCGTATTATGAAAATTGAGACTGTGTTTGATAAACTATTTTAAAGTAATTTTTTGAAAATACTCAAATTTTATGAAACCAAAAACAAAAAGTTATTTTCTTAATTTTTGATAACTATGTTTTATGTAAAAATGATAATAATATGAAAGTGATGGTCCTTTAAAAGTTTTCGTTGTTTTTGTTTCCAAAAGCACTTAGTGGCTCATATTATTGATACTAAATCTAGAAAATAATTGGGCAAAATATGAGTATTTTGGGAATCTTGTCCTCGTATTTAAGATTAAGATTTCATTTAAATTCGTGCAATCTAATTGCAACACTTTTTTTTCACAGAAATAAAATAAAACTCTGCTGCTGTAGTGGACATAGGTAGTCTAATAGATTCTTGATTTTTGCGCAACAAACACGAAATTTTTATTTTATTTATTTTTTTTGAAAATGATAACAAACGAACATTGGCCTCCTTGGTGCATAACTATTTGGAACATAATAAACTAAGGTGCCCATTGGCCTTTTTCTTTCAACTAATAACGAACTCACAGACATGCTCTATATGAAACACATCAAGGGATTGAAGATTATAACTCAAGACTTGAATTATAAGCTGTCACAGGAAATGTTTATTGTCTGCTTGATTCCATTTACAAGATTTAAATTTATAATGTCCTTAATTTCCATCTGTTTGGGTTCATCTAGAGCTTGTACATTGCAACCGTTGACATACGAGAGCTTTATAAGATCGCGGCGGTGCAGCCGGAGCCGTTGATCGACTATCTAACGGCTCCTGTAAATTGGGCTGAACATAATTACTACATTAGATCAAACTACAGGAGCCGTTAGATAGGCTCCTGTAAATGACTTCTCAAGAGGACGGATCTTGGGCCTAGAGAAGGATTCTGCACAATTAGCCTCTGATCTTTGCATCTGAAGGTCCAAAAAAATGGTGCATGACATTAAATAAATAAATCATCACACTACATAAGCATGAGTTTGACTCGCTTTCCTTCTTTGGCCCTCCGATGTACCAAAAATAAATAAAAAAAAACTCTCGTGATATTGGATGAAGCTTTATTATAAAAATAAATATACAGATGAAAGTTTTAAAGACCAGAAAAAATATTAAAAAAAACACACACAGAGGATGAAGCTTCCTTATAAAAACAGGGTTACCACACTGGCTCCATGCTATTGACATTATCGAGACCAAGACTTTTATATTCCAGAGCATTGAGACTTGGCTGCATTAACAAAAGAGACTAACATCAAGTTATACTCTGAAATGGAATTCCTTAGGCAATAAGCAAAAGGAAAAAGGAATTGCATACGGAACTCAAAAAAATATAGAACATCGACAATTGGCTGGTGGAAGAATGAGTTGTCATTAAACAGCCCCAAACAAGAAGATATAATCTTGATCAATGGACTTAAAAGCGTATTAACAATGTCATATGGTTATATATATATATTAGGTGATGTTAAATTGCATATGTAATCAGATTCAACATTCTTCCATAGATAATTACCAGGACATTGCTTGCGCTTCAATCTGGTAGTCTGCCAACAGAATTGAAGTAACCAAACACAAGACTCATTAAACTGAGAGAGAAACAATAAACTAATATCAAAATATTTCTTGTGCTCCAAGTTTATACAGACAAAAGAACTAGACCAAGAAATTCATTGCAAAGTTTTGACTAAAACTATTATATTACCATGTAGCTAACACTGAGTTGAAATATAATATAATCTCTTTGCTTCCCTTCCAAGTTCCATTGCGTATAAATAGGAAATCAATGCATGTGATGGCATAAGAAAATAAGAGAGAAAATCTGAAATCAGTCCTTCCATTTACTATCACTCCCTCAAACTAGTTGGTATTGTCGCATACCCAAGTCCCAAACTCCTTCCAGTCTATCTCATCATCTGTTTCCAAGTTTTCATTCCTCCTACGAGGCTAAATGGGTTCAAAATCCCATCAGCTTCACATCTACTTCTTGCCAGCAATGGCCCATGGCCACTTGATACCACTTGTAGACATGGCCAGGCTATTTGCTCAGCGTGGTGTGAAGGCAACCATAATTCTGACACCCCTCAATGCTACTCGCTTCATCGCAACAATAGGAAGGGACAGAGAACTTGGCCTTCCAATTAGTATTAGTCTAATTAACATCCCTTGTGCGGAAGTTGGGCTACCAGAAGGATGTGAGAACCAAAGTTCTGCTACTTCTCTGGAAATGTCCCTAAAAATTTACAAGGCCTCTGAGCTGCTTCAACAACCATTTGAACAGCTCTTAGAAGAAGACTGCCCTGATTGCCTTGTGGCTGATGTGCTCTTTCCATGGGCTACTGAAGTTGCAAGCAAGAATGGGATTCCAAGGCTGGTTTTCCATGGAACTAGTGCATATGCTCTCTGTGTTCATCACGTCCTAGACCACCAAGAACCTTACCAACACGTTGAATCTGACTCTGAAGCCTTCATTGTGCCTGACCTTCCCGACACAATAAAGTTGACAAAACGGCAACTTCCAGATCACATGAAAGATGGAACTGGAAGCCACTTAATCGAGATGATTGAAAAGGTTAAGGAAGCAGTGCTGACGAGCTATGGAGTAGTTGTAAACAGCTTCCACGAGCTGGAACCAGCATATTCAGAACACTACAGGAAGGTCATAGGAAGAAGGGCATGGCATATTGGTCCAGTTTCACTCTGCAACAGAGATCATGAAGATAAAGCTCGTAGAGGAAACAACACCCCCATTGATGAACACGAGTTTTTGATTTGGCTCACCTCAAAGAAGCCAAACTCAGTTCTATATGTGTGCTTTGGAAGCTTGTGCAACTTTTCAGCTGCTCAGCTACTTGAGATAGCAGTGGGTCTAGAAGCTTCTGGACAGCAATTTATTTGGGTGGTAAGGAAGGATAAAACAAAACAAGAAGAAAATGAAGAATGGTTGCCAGAAGGATTTGAGAAGAGGTTGGAGGGGAAGGGCTTAATAATAAGGGGGTGGGCGCCCCAAGTGCTAATACTCGATCATGAAGCAGTTGGAGGGTTTATGACTCATTGTGGATGGAACTCAATGCTGGAGGGAGTGACTGCTGGGGTGCCAATGATCACATGGCCACTCTTTGCTGAGCAGTTTTACAATGAAAAGCTGGCGACAGATATTCTAAGGGTAGGAGTAGGAGTAGGGGCTCAGGAATGGTGTAGATGGCCAGATGACAGTAAGATCTATGTGAAGAGGGGAGAAATAGAGAAAGCAATAACTCAATTAATGGTCGGTGAAGAAGCTGAGGAAACAAGGAGCCGAGCAAGGGCACTGGGAGATATGGCAAAGAAGGCTGTTGTGAAGGATGGATCATCTTACTCTAATTTGAGTGCTTTACTAGAAGAATTGAAGTTGAATTGCCATTGAGATAAGTTACTAGATCTTTGGCCGTTGTCAAAGCCTGTGTCTGTCCTTCCTTTCTAAAACACTTGTAGTTTTGCATTATGCATTATTGTTATTATTATTACTTTTGCTATTAAAAATTAGAACATTTAACCTACTCAAAGCCCACCCATTTACCACTTAAGCCGAGGCTCCAGAGATTTAAATACTACTTGCAATTAGAGAGAGCAGGGGCTCTAAAAAATTGACAAATTAACATCACAGCAACTAAGGAAACACAATTGGACAAACCAAACTCCACCACAGATGACAAAATCAAAGGAGAAAAAACTTGTCATGTTATGTTTGAAAAACACTCGTCGAAACGTCAAATAATAAAGAAAAAGAAAAACAAACAGAATATGAGGAAGCAAAAGGTACCAGGCGAGCAATGATCCAATCCACAAAAAGTCAAGAAAATGGGGGAACACTTTCTTCAGGAGCTATGGTTTCTTACCTGTATTAAAGGGCCTCATCTTTCTCAATTCCAAGAACAAAACAACTATTGATCTCAAAAAAATTTGACAAGGGAGGATATAAAGGAAGCATCATATAAATAGTTGTTGCGTATAGGAACTCAATTCTTTCATGAACAGCCAGCCCTCTTTCTCGCTGCAGGAACAGAGTCTGTCTTAGCTGGAATGAAAGAATCAAATAAACAAAAAGCAGACAAAAAGCAAAAAGAATATAGACATACAAAACAGATAAACCCATTCGGAAATAGTCGAAGTTGGGGTTCCATTAACATGAACAAGAATTCAATATGTTTTTTTAGAGAAATCAAAGAATCATAAAGTGCTCATTGTAAGAAGGCAGGTTACACATCAAAACACGAGCAATTGCCAAAATAATCCATAACAACTTACAAGGATAGAATACTACTTTGTCATATGGAATATTTCCGCACAAACAACCAAAATATATGATACCACCCTTAATTAACATTAAAAAATGTCAGGTAACAAAGAGTACTAGTAATTCCACAATTCCAGCAAGTATAGCAAATCCTAGAGGAAGTGTAGAGTGCAGCAAAACTTACCAATTTCGCAGCACCGCCGGCAACTGATTGTCATAGGTCACTCCCTGCAAGACAACAACTTTATTTCCTTACACACACGCAACTCATATAGGCATTTCATCAAACAACATATAAGCATATCATCTATCAGACCCGCTCATCATATTCTCCAGCAGACATTTACAAGTATAGAAGTCTGAGGAGAACTTCGAGGCAACTCATTTAAGGAAACATATTAAAACTGAATTCAATTCAGCTCAACACATTTATCTCGCAGACGAATTCTGATGATTCTTGATTGGAAGTTTTGAGTACATATTAATAAATTCCGAAATATGGTTGAACTAGGGTGGTCATGTACTACGGCCGTTTGGTAAGGCCTTTTGTCCAACTTTTTTTCAATAATTAGTTTTTTTATTTTTTTATTTTTTCTTACCTTTAGTTTTAAAAAAACAAAAAAATTTTAAATTTTTTATTTATAAGTCAAAAAGGAAAAATTATAAAAAATTTAAAAAAACTGTTCTAATGGACCAAGTAACCTAAGTTTTGACCTTTTAAGAGTGGAACTTTAAACTCAAGCTAATATTTTCTTATTCACCAAGTAATCTATTAACTAACGCCACCCTATTACATGTTAATTAAAAATAAATATTTAATTCTACTTATTTAATGTGTGCAAAATCACTATCATCATTTTTTTGGTATAAATTATTATCATTTTCATAAATATGAAATCTAAATTTAAAATTAGATGCTATTTTAGTTGAATTTACTTTTAATTTATTTCGAGACTTAAATGGTATGCTATCAAATGCACTATAAAAATATTTTTTAATATATTTATTTTTTTGGTTTAGACAATTAATAACTCTAACATTTTTAATTCCAATTCAAAGAATTATAATTTAATCTCATAAAACTATTTTGGGTGAGTATTTTTGAATTGGAAGAACTCCTCTTTTTTTTTTTCTTGGAAAAAGTGGATAGCTACCAAGCGTACCACATGCATCAAAGTATCTTACCATATAATAACGAGGAGTTTCGTGTTTACATTAGTGCCCGTCTTTTCCATATTTATGCGGGTCACCACTTTGATGCCCACGCGACATGAGAAGTTATTCAGTGGTTGTAGGACACCAAGTGGCCGTGCTACACCATACACATAAGCATGGACGAAGCTAAGTTATGGCTAAGGGGATCTTCAAAAAATCCCAATATATAAGGTAGAGATCAAGCCCAAAAACGTTTACCTAATAATGTGTTCCCATAATATTAAAAAAATCCTATTATATTTATTATAGAATCAAGACCTAAAATATTCCACATAATAAAACAGTTTTTTTCATGTGCAGTTTACATTGTAACCCATTTTTGTTTATTATGTGACTTTTATTTTTATTTGTTTATGATCTGATTTGTCTATTGTCCAAAGTCTATGCTTATCCATGTCTAATTAATTTAGGTTTAAGGCAAAATTTGAAGAAGAAAAAATATTGCTCTCCATTTCTAATATGGAATCTTGGCTTCGTCCCTGCACATAAGGCCCTTTGTGTGGGGTGATCAACAGAAAATTATTTCAAATGGAAGTGACGAGTAATTATTCAAGATCACACCATGTCATCATGCTTATGTGGTGTAACTTTTTATTTAAATTGTGACACATATGACATTATGTACATGGTGAGAATTTTAAATTTGAGAAGTTATTATACATGTAAAGTAATGACTATAATGTCTTAAAAAAATTTCTTTCTATTTATACATGCATAAAATGAGTAACCTGTGACACTCTATAAGTATGATAACATTATGTGACAATTACATTGAATAATTTTTTGCAAGTGACATTCATATACATGATTTTGAATATTTATTTTTTTATATATTTATGTGGAACTTAAGATGAATACTAAATAGCAAGTAGAAAGAGTGAACAAAAGAATGTAGAATATCCATGAACCGAAATAATCCGATCTCTAGGGATTAGTTTGGTTTGGGTTTATTAATTGATTAAATTGGTAGCATTCGATTAAGTTCTTGAAGTAACATTATTGAGATTAAAATTTACATGAGAATTGACTAAAATTGAGTGGACTCAATAACTGATTCAAAACGGTATAATGTATGTTATAATTTTTTTTTATGTATATTGCATACAAGTCTTTAACTTATTATTTGTTGTACTAAAATATTATTGATTTAGTTTATATTATTTTTTAATTTTAAAAAGAAGAAGAATATAAAATTGAATCTCTTTTTAATTTTTTTAAGTGAATAAATTAAATTTTATACAAAATAGAGGACCTGGCTTCAATATAACAGAAGCAATTTGACCCAATCCACCTTGAATCGATTTAGATTGGCTTTGCTTAATTTTATCGGATGATTGATTTGATTTTTTGTTTAAAAATTCGAAACTGATCAAGATTCTCAATTTAGCATAGATTCGAATAAACTCCACCCATATACACACCTAGCCATAAATGAAAGTCATGTGACAGCTCATCTAGGATAATTAGTTTTATTGGGTATCCGTGGGTGTAATGTGTATGATGAAGATTGAGGCTGCAGGAGCACTGAATAATTATTCCTGTAACATAGTAAACTCCTGTTTATGCGGGGATTAAGGACGCGTCTACGTTCGGCTCTCCTCCGTTTCCTTCACCCATCAAATCTCTTTTCGTTTCCACACTCTTCTCGGACATTGGACCTTGGACTTGTCCCCTATATATCCTCGCCTCAATCCCTCTACCCTACTCCCCATTCTCTCTCTATCTGAGAAAAAACTCAAAGCCCATCAACAATGGCGGCCTTTAGATCTTTTTCCATGGCTTTTTTCCTCTTTCTTTGCTTCGTCTTCTCATCCGCTCTAGACATGTCCATTATCAGCTACGACCAATCCCATGGTCAGGTTACGCCTCCTCCTCGAACCGACGCCGATGTCATGGCGATCTACGAGAAGTGGCTCGTCAGTCACGGCAAGGCGTACAATGCAATCGGCGAGAAGGAGAGGCGGTTCGAGATCTTCAGGGACAACCTGAGGTTCATCGACGAGCACAACGCCGAGAGCCGGACCTACAAGGTCGGGTTGAACCGGTTTGCCGATCTGACCAATGAGGAGTACCGTTCGATGTTTCTAGGTGGTAGGATGGAGATGAAGAAGAGGTTGTCGAGTCCGAAGAGCGATAGGTACGCGTTTCGGGCCGGCGACAAGTTGCCGGAATCGGTCGATTGGAGGGCGAATGGGGCTGTCTCTTCCGTCAAGGATCAAGGACAGTGCGGTAAGTCCTCCATTAGATCATATATAAATATGCCTATACATATAAACATAAGTATATATCTGTTTTTGATTCATGGGATACATAGAAATGTGGGACCCTAAATATGGTTTTCCAAAGGGTCTATTCTGTGTGGGTTTGATTTGGTTCTGCGGATTGGGTCCAAGATGGGGCCTCCGGCGCTGGGACTGGTAAAAAAATATTTTTTATTTTTATTTTTATGCTAGATTGATATTTTACTCCAACTCTGGTTAGTCAGAAACTTTCTTGTCTGTTTTGTCAGTTTCAGGTAAAATTATCTATTTTTTGAGCTCAAAATTCACTTTTTTTCAACTGGTTTTTTCTGCCCGTTAAATAATGTCCATCAAAACAAACAAAAAAAACATGTCCAAATCCTGATTGTGTAATTTTGCTAGCCTTTGCGGCATAATTGGCTCGCTCTTTTACAATCAAATAATTGTTATGCATCATGATGTAAGCAAAAAATATGAGTAATTGGGTGTGGTTTGACACTTGGCTTCCCCTTCTTTTCTACATGCACCTAATTGTTATGAATGTAAGAAAAAATTAGGAGTCCATTTGTGAGGTTGGAGATTTGGTTACATCCTCAATGAAATTGAATAGACCATATTGGTTATAGAGATATAAAATATTGATTAACTTTGTATATTTGGTGCCTTTGACATCAATCTCGGATGAGATAGAGATAAAATCCATAGGAACAAAGGCAAATTGGGGTGTGGCAATGGGGGTAAGTTTGTGCCATATGAAACCTGCCTTTGTGGACTAGGTCACAGCTTACACTGCTTCATGCTTTCATAGAAGCTTGAATGGTGTTAACCTTGTCAACCACAAGCCATTGCCAATATCCAGTTCAGAAAAAGATTATTTTTCAAAACCTGAAAGAAAAAAAAGAAGGAAATTGGAAATGTCCTGTATTTATTTACCCAAATTGACTTCTTATACTGTCTTTACAATATTCTTTTTATTTTTTTCTACATTTATTAATTAATTTAAAAAATGAAGGGAGTTGCTGGGCGTTCTCAACGATTGCTGCTGTAGAAGGGATAAATCGGATTGTTACAGGAGACCTAATCTCTTTGTCAGAGCAGGAGCTGGTGGATTGTGATAAATCTTACAATATGGGGTGCAATGGAGGTCTCATGGACTACGGCTTTCAATTCATCATTAACAATGGTGGCATTGATACTGAGGAAGATTACCCTTACCGAGCTGTTGATGGCGCATGCGACCAGTACCGGGTTTGTCTCTCATACCAAACTCCAAAAACAGAAGAGAAAAAGACCCTTTTTGTGCATTAGCTACATTAGCATACGTCTGTCTTACATTAGTATTTTTCTTCTTTCAGAAAAATGCACGAGTTGTTAGCATTGATGGATACGAAGATGTTCCAGAAAATGATGAGAATTCATTGAAGAAGGCTGTGTCCCATCAACCCGTTAGTGTTGCCATTGAAGCCGGGGGCAGGGCTTTCCAACTTTATCAATCAGTAAGGACTTTACCTTGGAAACCTTATTTTCTCTTGGCAGAGTAATCAGTAATGAATCAGCTCAGCTCTTATAGGTCTTCAGCACATTTCCAAAATTTAGGCTATTTATCATTCAAGGCCAGGGACACTCACAACACCCAATTAAACTATATCGGTTGGCAGCCTGAATTATTTTCGTAAAATGGCCTGCTGGATCAGCTGCCTTCCAAATGAACATATTACCTAATTATTTTTTCAAACTCTCCCTTCTAATTTTTTCAGGGTGTATTTACTGGACAATGCGGTACAAACCTTGACCATGGTGTTGTTGCTGTTGGATATGGTACTGAAAATGGTGTAGATTATTGGATCGTGAGGAACTCGTGGGGTTCCAACTGGGGAGAGAATGGTTACATCAGGATGGAGCGCAATGTCAATATCACTAGCGGCAAGTGTGGGATTGCAGAAATGGCCTCGTACCCCTTCAAGACCGGTTTGAACCCTCCTAACCCCGGTCCATCCCCTCCATCCCCAGTAAAACCCCCCACGGTTTGTGATGAATACTACAGTTGCCCCGAGGGAAGCACGTGCTGTTGTATCTATCAATATGGTGACTTCTGCTTCGGTTGGGGATGCTGCCCCCTTGATTCTGCTACCTGCTGTGACGACCACTCTAGCTGCTGCCCACAAGAGTATCCTGTCTGCGACCTTGATGCTGGAACCTGCCTAATGGTAATTTAACTATAAGAAGATTTTTTTTTTTTATTTGCGCCTTCCTTTTTGCCCGAGCTGATATATTATTTCGTGTGACAGAGCAAGGACAACCCGTTGGGAGTAAAAGCATCGAAGCGAGTACCTGCTCTACCGAACTGGGGTAGCCAGCATGCTGGCAGAAACATTGGTTAGTTCTTGAGAAGCCTTGGTTTTATCTGATGTGTGGAGAGAGGGAAAAACAAAGAGGTTACTTTGAAGAATTGGTTCTTGCTAGATTTATCTGCCCAGCAGCAAGGAAGGTTGTGGGCAACAAATGCATCTATCAAATCTTTGTTTGTCAAGCCATCATGAGTTGATTGTAGTGCACACCCCTCTCCCCCCTCAGAACTTTGTAAATAAGTTCTTTACATTTTCTCAAACAAAAAAGCACAGAAAGGAAAATAAATTGTGGATTATGTATGATTCCAGCTAACAGGTTGTGTTTTCTTTATAAACATGTAGTATATATATCACCCCAAAAAATTTCCATGCAAATGATATTCATGTTGATGATGATGGGTATTGTTTCGCGGACAGAATCTTTTACCAACCATAATGGCAACATGGTTTACCTAATAGTGAGAACAGATGAATTAGATAACACAAAGTAGGTAAGTATCACAATGGGTTAAAGTTTGATTACTTTTCACACATCTTTCAACTTAGATCACTTTTCACGCATCTTGATTCAAGGGTCTCGAAATTAGTCTCCATGTTCTCATAATTCTATCTACATGTTATAATTTAATAAAAATAATTATTAAAAATTTAATATTACTTAATTGCTGAACTTTTTTTTTTTTAATATAAAGGGAATTGAAAAACAGCCAAAGTAAACAATTCTACATACATCCCAAAATCACAAGACTTAAGTTTACGTCCCAAAATCACAGGACTTAAAAGTTTGCTTCCGCGGTAGTGTTAGCCAACTAGACAGTTATTTCCTTGACTCGAAGTGTGCTTAAAATAATAGTTGAGTATTCGATTCAGGAACTTGAAGTCGTCAATAATTGCTTTGTGAATGACTCGTTGCGTTTGCTTCTGTTATGAGGTTGACTGCATAGCATGGATCGAATTCAATGATGACATATCTAGAGTCTGTTTCGTAAGAATTTTCGACTTAATTTTTTTTAGCTTATTAGTAAAGAGGTAATTTTTTTTTTAACTTTTTAATTTTGCTTATCTTTAGTTTATCAAATCAAAAAAGTAAAAATATTTTTATTTTTTTATTTATAAGTTAAAAAAACTAAAAAAAAAAATACCACACTGCCCTAAAATTCTTGTTGTTGATGAGATTACTGGCATTATTGTGCATGCAGTCAACACCTACCAAGGTGCTGACGGCATGCACAATAATGCCAATAATTTCAATGGATACGAATACGTCTAGGTTTTCGGGGATTTTTGAATTAGTTTTGAATTGAACACCCTAACGTGCTGTTTGGTTTTGACTGCATGGGACGTGTTTCTGCTGTAATTGCTTGGACTAGTCAAACACATGTTAGGCCCTGTTTGGAATTGATTCTGATTTCGGTTTCGGGCAATTTTTATTTTTTGTATTTTTAAAATTAAAAAATTAAAAAATATTTCATTTTTCTTATTCTCAAAAATAAAAAAATAGAACCATCGAAAACACTATCGTTCTCATTTTCGTATGAAAATCGTTTCGAAAACTTAAAAATACTTTTTTAATAGTTTCCGAACTGGATTGTTTTTTGAAATTTTTTTTGAAAACAAGTTTCAAAACTAGCTTACTAAACGCTGTTTTGACAAAAATAATTTTCGAAACCAATTGCCAAACGTGTTTTGTTGAATTTCAAAAAATAAAAATAAAAAATTAAAATTGAAATCACAACCAAACGGAGCCTACTCACTTCTTTTAAGATTAAAAATAATTTTGAGTTATTAATTTAAATATATTTTCTAACTGTTGATGATATTTTTGAATAATTATTGAATTACAGTTATTTTATAACTTAATAATTGTTAAAATCCCAAATTTGGTATCCTTTGAAATGCTATACACACAGGATCAAAAAGCAACAAGAAAGAAAATTTACAAGGTTACAATAATTAATAAAACACAGGGGGGTCCACTTAAAAATAAGAAAAGAGTGGGGACTCTTTACTCGAATACCGTAATCCGGATTCTCGGATCAAGGGTTTTGTTTAACCTGTCACTTCATTTGCACAGCACGCAGATAAAGACGAAGAAGAAGAAGAAGGAAGGAAACGACGACGACACGACCAAAACCATACGCGAACCACCACGTCCATCGCTATCCCGGCACCAAGCTCCGCCGTCTCCGCCGCTGTCGTCTCCAGGTAACTTCAAGCTTTTCTTGCTCTCCTTGGTGCACATCAGACTCTCAGTGTGTCTAGATATACACATCTATGTTTGTGTACATAGGCATGTACGAGTGTGTCGTGCAAACTTGACGAAATCGTCGAGGATTGGAGATCAGAGGTGGAATGAGTGGAATCAGCAGATTCAATGTTTTGAGTCTGTTTGGGGCTCATTTCTTGTGCCGGAAATTATTATGCGATGCAAATAAATTTTCTTGGTTTGTTCCTTGAAGGGTTTTGTTGACATGTAGATTGAGATAACAATCTTGTCATTCTTTGACTTGTGAATTTTGTCAATATCATGTTTAATACATCAGTATGGTATATTGGTATCGAAGGATATTGAAGTCACTATCAGAAAAACTTGTGGGCAATTCAATTATCTGAGATCGTTCTTTGCGCCCATGACCAGATGAATTGGACTTTCTATGTCATTTCGTTGGAGCTTATTTTAATCAATTTTAACTTCTTTGAGTTTGCCCTCCCTATGTGCTGCTTATTTTGAAAGTTCACTCAAATTATATGCTCATGTTTGCTGCTGTACTGAATATTGGCTGAACAAGTGTTTTTGCGTCTGATGTCAAGTTTTTTCAGCTTCATGAGATGATGAAACTTTGGTATTACAATATTTAATTGCCTTGACCTGATTGACTGTATTGCACTTCATCTAGATACTTAAATAGGAATTTCATCATTAATTATTTTAGATTCATCCCTGTGAGTCATGTGTTTTCCGGAGAGTTGTTGAAGTCCCTTTCATTTCATAGCCCTCTGAACATACTTATTAGCTTCTTTCCTTTTTGCTTCAATACCATGGTGAAAGTTTTGTAGCAAAGTCACTAGTTTAAGTTTCTGGTTATGGATGAAGATCCGCCAAAAGGAAAAAGTTTTCCTTAAGAAATCTATTGTGTATTAAACCCTGCTCTGATCCTATCTGGTTGGTAGATTCATCTTCTTCTCTGTCTGCAAAGAATGAAGGATTTCTCAAATGCAAAACACTGGTTACGACATTGACATTGTGTCCATTTTCTGGAAACTTGAGTGATAACTGATAAGGAAAAGCAGAAATAAAAACTCCAAATGGAACAGAAAAACGTATTAGCATTCTGTCAAAAGTTTACATTGAAAACTTTAGATATAACAAATTTATACGTATTTGCTCAGTTTAAGTTGAAACCTTTAATAAGAAAAGCAAATCACTTGATGAACTTTAAATAATCTGCACTGAAGATAGTGGGAATGGTAACATGGAGGTTCCTTCCTGCCACAAATAGAGCATATAGTCACGAATCACCAAAGTGAATCCTAAATTTTTATTTAACTGTGGTCAGCAATAGTAACAGAAAAAGAAGGTTCACAAACTTGATTGTTTGGAATGATGCTTGTGAACCTAATGTTGGAAACTGATCATCCAATCAGGGAAGTCGACAAATGTTTCAAAATTTTTGCATGTGATTGCTTTTTCATTTTATTTCATTTTGCAAAATAAAGTTGCTGTATGCATAAATTTTATGCTAAAAGAGAAGAGGAAGGGGGGGTGGGGAACCAGTACAGCCATCTGCTGTCTTTGTTTACAAACTAAACACCATCAAAACTCGCTCTGATGAACAAGTGTGGATAGAACAAACCTATCTTATTAGAGTAATCAATTCCTTCTACATTTCTTTCTTTTTTTTAATTGATTACAAAGTCTCTTTTTGTATGGAAAATCTCTAACTCATTTTTGGGACCAAATATCCTGGGCTTGATGCTTTGTTGATTTCTCAAGAGACTGGTAGAAGCTCTACACTACGTGCTTATTTGTTGACCTATCAAGAACGTTTATGCACCCAAATCTACAGGGTTGCACCCAATTGAGAAGAGAACCGAAATCTCCAACTTTCTCACGGCATTGTATGTGTACACCTAGAAATACTACTAGATTACATAATTCAATCTCATTCCTACCGCAGAGAGTAATGCAGAATGCTATAATGCTGAATTTAGCTTTTATAGGTCAAAAAAATGTGACTGCTAAGGTTCTACATATGTTACCAATTGCTTGTTGACAGTTTTATTATCTGTAATTCATGTCAATGGTCATCCTACTTCTGTAGCAGCTTCTGTATCCAAAGGTTCTCATGTAACGACTACTCTCTCATTCATTCATTTATAAAGACCTTCTTTGACATGCATTTCTGTTGATAATTCTGTTCATTGAACTGCCATGGATAAGCAGGCACTCTAGTTTCGGAAATATCCCAGTATACAGCTTGCCGCACATTTGATTCTCAATTGTTGTTATGCTTTGCTTTGAACATGGTTACTGGTCATTTTATATTTCCTTTTGGGGGTTCGTTTTTTTTTTTTTTTGGGGAAGAAAAGGGGGTGGGGTTGGGGTTAGGTGTCTTGAGAGGTTCACCATTGAGTTCACTAGGAGTTATGGAAATAGGATTTTTTATTGTGTAGTTTAACATATTTTTTTACTGAAGCTCAAAACTATTTCTTATCGATGCATGCACTTTTTACCTTCCTTACAATCCCACTATCTTATGTTTTTTGGTTATTTTTTTGTGGTGTAGGTGTGATTACAGGCTAGAGTAGTAAAATCTCATATGCTGAGTTAGTACTTCTGTCATTGGCTGCTGTTGAGGTATCTGGGGGTGGCAGAATGGATTCGGGATCTGCTTTGTCGACTCCGCAACCTATTAAAACTCCAGATGTACAAGTTCCCACTGCTGCAGATCCTGGACCAGATAATTCTGCACATGATGCACCATCTAGGCTGTCTGCTTCTGGCATATCCACGTGGGCCAAAAGTTTGAAAATTCCCCAGTCATTGGTGGGCGTGCAAGATGAATCACTGTCAGGAAATGCTGGAAAATCGACCTTTGCTCGTTTCACTAGTGGGTTAGGATTGCGGTTGTCTCCAAAAGCTTCTCAACCAGATGATAATTCTGATGCAGCGTCAACAGCAGCACAACCTGGTTTTATTGGAACCCTCACTAAAGGGTTAGTTGACTCATCTAAGAGTGCCGTGAAGGCTGTGCAGGTTAAGGCTCGACATGCTGTCTCTCAGAACAAACGAAGATACCAGGTACTTTACTTGTATTGTTACTGCTGTGATTTTCTTTTGACTCTGTATACTGTTATCTAGCATGAGTTTTTGAGCCACCCTTTCACTTTTTAACTTGTTTGCATTTTGGCTGGTATTTGGATAATTTGTTGCTGGCTTTACATTTTGTTTGTGGCGTTACCCCCACCCCACCCCTCCCCACCCCTTTTTCAATTTTTTCCGGTTTAATCTATAGCGTGCAGGAGTAATGTGTTTGGTCTCTGTTTGCCGTAATTTATTCCACATGTTACCACAAACTTTATGAGTAAAAGATAAAGCTCATTCTTATGTTATTTTTCCTTATTTATATATATATAAATACTCACCAGTAAAATCTCACAGCAGTTTTAGGTCAATAAAGTCTATTTAGTTCAACTCTACAGATGCCATATAAATGTGCACACTAACCTGCTCAGATCTTAGATATCAGACTTAAAGTGCTTTCTGAGATGCAATTAAATATGAAAATATAACTCCATACTCATAGACTTTATATTATATGTCTCTCATCTTTGGTTGTGAACTTATTTTATATTTGCTTTTGAATGCCACAAACATAATCCTACCTACATAAGATACTAGAATATGGATGAAAATGTTGTCTTGTCGGTCTTGCTTGCTCTTTTAAATTATGTTTATTCCTAATTTGAGACCAAATTCTGTGTTAGTATGTAAAAGCTACTCTTTCCTTGTCTCTTAGGAAGGAGAATTTGATTTAGATATGACATACATCACAGAAAACATAATTGCTATGGGGTTCCCTGCTGGTGATATGAGCTCTGGCTTTTTTGGGTATGTTGAGGTAAGCAAACTAAAGTTCTCTGCAGGCAACTATTACTCATCATGGTTCACATATATTACTGACATCCAGACTATATGAAAATTGTGATGCAGGGTTTCTACCGAAACCACATGGAAGAAGTGATCAAGTTCTTTGAAACCCATCACAAGGTAATGGCATCCATTGGTCATACTTATACACGTCGGTAAAGCTGAGTGTGAGCATTATTATGCTAGTAGAATAAATATTGTGTCCTCAATTTTATAGCAATTGCTATCTCAAAATTTTTGAGGTCAAATATAATGGTACCAAGAACCTACTTCTGTTGTTCAACTTTTTGTAATATATAGATATGTACTTTTCAAGATCGCTCTTTTGAGAAATTTTCTGGGGCACGTCCAAATTTTGCTGCTTAAAAGCGAGCTTTAAGCTTATTCATTTCAAATTTGCTTGCTGAGGCCATACCAAGCATTTTTTTTCCCTCTAGATAACAAGGGTGGATTTGTGATTTCATGACCACTTTTTGTGTCATTACTCATCATGAATACTCTATCGCTGCTGATTGGTAAGAAAGGATGGCCAGAACAACTTATCTGCAATCCTATTGGGCAGCAATTATGTTAGTATTTGGAGTGATAGCTTTACTCATTACTTTGAAAAAGAAAAGAAAGGAAACTTTACTCCTTGCATTATGTTACATTAAATTTAAATCTTTATTCTTGGTGATCCTCCCAAAATTTTTCCCTAGATTTCCTTAGGAGGGAAAAAAATTAATATAAGGAACTAAAATCAAGAGAGTGGAGTTTTGGCAAAACAAAATGTAAAACAAATGTGCCCTAATGCTCATCGGAATGTATTTTTACATGATTGGTTTGAAGAATAATAAATTATATTTTATTAGATAGCTAATTATTAAAAGAAAATTGCTCACATTCAGAAGTATGTTAAATTTTAATAAAATGATCTATACAAGTCTACCCCTATCATACACATTTTAGAGTATGTGGTGTACCATGTTTTCGTACCTTTTCCTTGGACCAGAATGATCGGCGTTCCCGGTAACATATATCAAGTCTGATAAATCTACTACTCTTTTCTATCGATTTTAAATATGGTATAACTTGTTGCTAAAATAAAAAAAGGAAAAGGAAAAGGAAAAGGAAAAGGAAAAGGAAAAAAGAAAAAAAGAAAAATGAACAATTCTCTAATACTGTTATTGCCATTTATTAGTATGTACCGGAATACGTATGTTTTACTCTGGTTCTACTTTCTGTATGCAGGATAAATATAAAGTTTACAATCTTTGTTCTGAGAGGCTGTATGATGCATCAGTATTCGAAGGAAAGGTGTGTTATTATTCTCTATTTGATGTACTTAAATGAAGACCTAAGCTGTCGGGGTAGTCTTTTTTTAGTCGTGCATTTTAAAGATTTTGATAGCTAAGATTTGCTTGAGAAAATAACAAATGTTCTTGCAACTTATCTTCATGATTGATAGTCGCAGATTACTTATTTGACTAGCCACTTATTCAGTTATTTGATTAGCTTTGACCATTTATTGCCTTGGGTACCAATTTTTCA